>CANSNZ010000797.1:0-132656 GCA_947646795.1 Beta lomatogona | reverse complement strand
TTTGCACTTGGTCATTCCATAATCTTCATGTTTTGTCCTTAGTTTCCATCTTCAAAGTTTTCAGTTCAAGATAGTAGCAAACATTTTGCTCTCTTTGTAACTTTTGTTTGGTGGGTAGGGGTTAGGGGCTTTAGGCAGCTTGTTTTGGATCTTTTGATTAACATGTCTTGTAGAGGGAGGATTTATGATGCATCAACACACTATATTTGGGTGCAGGCCTTGCTTTCGAGCTGATGCCAACGGAAGAGCCGAAGCAACGTTTGAAGGCTTAAAGGCTGAATTTGAAAAGTTACAGGCAACAGTTTCTGTTGACTTTGTCTTTCAATAAGTTTTAGCTGAGACAGACTAACAATAACTTACAAGGAAGACGTTAAAATTATATCATTATGAATAGTAAGGAATCTCCTTAAAATAGAGAAGCTGTTACCATGGTCTTACGATAATTTTTTGTAAGTCCGTTCATATAAGATTTTGCGGTTTGTCTTTGCAAAGTCTCCGTATGAGATGGTCTCGAAACAACTTACTGTGAGATCGCCGCGACTTTTGTATATAGGGAACCTTTGGGAGTAACTTTGAAATCTTATAATTAGCGTGAATTTATCTCACCTAGACTTGAATCAAGGACTGATTTCGAATATTCTTTTGAATTGAACTTTTTCTTGGCCTCAAAATGGATGTAGAATGAAAATGTCCAATCATTAGACGGGTTTTATATACAGGAAAACTGCAATGACCCAAAGTGATATCAATACCTTTACATCTATATTCATCCAACTGTAGTTGACATGTGGTTTGATCTAATATAGTAGTGGAATGATTTTTGTAGATAATGCCAAAAAAAAAGATTTTTCCCTTTCATGCATGGATCTAAAATTAAAGCACAGCAACACCGTTCGCATAGGACAACTATCCAAAATAGCATTTTACCCCATCCCACTAAATTGCTTGCGGGACATTTATTAAATGGCCCAACTGAAGTTTTATAAAGTATGTGCATGGCAAACTTATTTTTTTTGGTAGCTCAGTGGTTGGCTCTGTATATGAGATTTATATGTTCTTTAGGTGGGGTTCAAACATTTTCACATGCTTGAATGATTATATTTCTCTCTAGATTAAACCTCTATCTCAGGTACTGGTTTGACCTATATAAAAGGCTCTTTTTTTTTTTTTTTGAGAAATAAAATAGCTACCTCATGTCCTCATGTAGTGGTGGTTAAATAAATAAAATAAATTCTTGTGCTACTTCCGAGACTACATGGACGATATTGCTGTAAGTAAGTTTACACCAAATGTGAAATGGAAATTTTTTCTCAAAAGATTATCTATGATAAGCGTTTATAGTAAAGATATCAACATACGTTTTGACGTACATGACAAACTTATGTACGTAACTCATGCCCGCTTCTGGATGTCAGAAACTTGTACACTACATGGTTTCATGAGTACATTAAAAATTTCTGGATGTACATGAACAGTCGTATATATGTACATATCAGAAGTATTTTTGATTAACTCAGTGATGCTCATTAAAAAAGCATCTATCTGTAATTCTGTACACAAATGAAGGCACATACAGTGATACGGTGTGATTCCACTGGAACATAATAAAAAGGAAAGAACCACGATTTTGTTGTATGGGTGCTGTTTTTTCCCCTTTATCATCGCCGACCTGTTTGTATCGAGCTACACTCTTTTTGAAAGGGGTGACTTGCAGCTGCAGAGGTCACTTAGAAACTATAACTCTTTTCACATTATATTAGTAGAGCAGGTTGTGTGTTTTAGGTCCAAGTCTGAACTGGATATTAAGGGGGTTTCAAGTAGGAGGATGTTTTCTAAGATGACATGGGAACGATATTGCTAAACTCCACTTACCATGAATCAAAAGGCTGTCTTGTGCGATTCTCAGTGTAGTGTTTGTAAATTTCAGAAAAGGGCATCAATGGCAGAGGAGGAGATGAAAAGAGGAAGAACTAAACTGAGGTTTGAGTCCATATATGAATTATATTGAGTGACGTGGCTTTGTGATCAGATCTTTTCGATGTAGTAATACATATTATGGCAGGCATGCAGGAAATCAGATTAGGAAAGCTGTTCTGTCTGCTGATAAGATTGACAAACAAGCAAGGGGGTATGTATAAGTTTGACTCAATCGTTTACATCTTTAAATTTGTCTAGCTCACCTGATGTTAGTAGGGAGCTCATTTTCCATCTGATATAAATTTATTTGTAATATGGGTTGCAGGCCTGAAGGACATCCTTGCAGACCTTCCTAGCGCAGAATCATCTCGATTCAATTCACAGGTTGGCTTCTAAGTTAAAAGTTGTTTTTCTGAGTGTTAAGCATGGGTTCCCTTCCTTGTGTGGTATTGAATTGGCTTGAAAAACTACTACCAAGTACCAACTAGTGCGGATATGTGCAAAATCATAAAATCTTTTGTGTAATATCTCTTTTGAGTCAGTCAACTGTAGAATATTTCCCGCTTATTGTTATTGAAATGACAAAAAAATATATTTTCGAGAATTCTATGCATTTTTGGAAAAGAATCACATTGTTGTTCTTTTGTTGAAGTGTGGAATACAAAACTTGTCAAGAATATGTTGGGAACTCTACCGCCAAATGCCAATGACCCCCACGTCACTTTGCACAAATGTGTTAATAGTTGGTAACAGTGGGGAGCACAACAAATTATTCTCCAATCTATATCATTTTGCACATAGGGACTATATTTTGTATCATCTGGTCGAAATATTGTAATTTTTCTGCTATTCAACTATGTTAAATTTGGCAGATCAAGAAAGTAGTTGCTGAGGCGAATCAGGAGCGGAAAGTACTTGCAAAGGAGGTCACAAAGATAAGCAATTATGGGATCTCCATATGAAAGCTCTTTCTGCGTTGTCGAATGCGACTGCTTGTGAATAAAATTGTCAGGAGGATCGGATTGAGTGAGGGATCAGTTCCTCATGTCTCCTGCTTCTTCCACCTTATGTTTGGGAAGTAAAGTCCAGTTGATTACTGAAATTTTGTGTCAGAGAATATTGTACCAATTGTTCAACTAAGAGATTAGGATTTGCTTAAGATCTTCCTTAAAAGTCTGTGCTAATGTTGCAAGTTGCAACTATAAGCGGACAACATTACTTTTATGTGATACGCTAAGATTGCGCACTAACATTGGGTCAGTCACCCATGATAGAATTTTCTGTCTCCGTACATGGCACAACCAGAGTTTTTGAATATTTTTTGCCAAGTACACAACAACACTTTGGATTAAGTTTAATTTTTTTACTACTTTTGGTTAATTTAAGAATTTCTTTTAGATACTATGCGAGTTACTATTTTTTTGAAAAGGAGTTGCTTGTTAGTTATGAAAACTACTGTAATATACTTCTTCCGTTATTTATTAATTGGTAATATTTTGACTTTTCTATTATTCACATTTCACACGTTGACGGTATATGATGATCAATACAAAAAATTTAAACATAGTCATATGAGATCTTATTTAATTCGTCTCATTGTGTAGTTTTTTAATATCTTATTTGCATAATTTTTACAAATACATAACTAAAGTTATTTATGGTTAAAATTGTGCCTCGACAAGTTTAAAAATGCAAATGTTGCAATTAAAAAAGAACGGAGGAAGTACTTAATTCCAAAAGACTTGTGAATGAAAATACCCTGCAGGAAATCCTCCAGCTTTTCTTTCTTTTTAAAAAAAAAAACAAATTTTGGACCCAAAATCACCCCAAGAAATTTATGAATGATATAACGGGAGTTTGGTTTAGATATTTGGAAGGAAATGATATACAAAGGAGAAATATAAAATTATCACTATTCGAGGGAATGAGAAAGCTACGAAATGTATTGCACTAAATAACCGACAAACAAAAACTTTAACTCTCCCCTAAAACAAAAACTTTAACTCCTAAATTCTACGTGAGCGTTCTCTTCATCTTAAATCAAAATTTAGTTGAATTCAACTATAAATTTATATACATGTTAATAAGTTATAACAATATACTTACTTCATAGGATAAGTCCTAATACTTTCTGAATAAAATGAGGTAGAAACACCGGACAATTTTACAATAGCTACAATTTTATTGAGCCACTATAACTTGTCTAATTTAAACAATTTATTTTAATCTAGGATCCACACCATTCATTAAGTTGACTTTATAGTTAAACTATTATTAAAATTTATACATTATAAATTTGTATATTAAAATGTATATATATTAATTGGCTTTATATTCCACAAACCTTTTAATGATGATAACAAAAAATCTAAAGAACTTAAGGAACAATACTCCAAAAGGAAGAAGATGAACTTCGTTCAACAACTTTGTTTTCATGTTTTATTGAAACTAACCTTTTCTCCATTTTTCTATGTTTTAAGGTCCAATTAAATCAATGAGCAAAATAGTCTATAAGAATAAAGGGTTAAGATTTTAACAGTTACAGTGGCTATAATCTTGCTGTAGCCATTGAATAATCAATCAAAAAAACCTTAAGTGAATTTTACAAATTTCTCACTCTTTCATGAAGAAAATAAAAAAAGTTTTATCTCTAAATTCTCTATTCTCTACTCAACCGCACCTTCAAAGTTCTAACGGCCATAACTTCTCATCACACTTTATTTCTCTCTCTTCCATCTCATGGCCTCATCAATGTCCACATTCCTCCATTTTCCCGCCAATTCCCACTCTTCTTTCTCTCATAAACCCTTCTTAAACCCTAATTCCACAATCTCCAACCCCTCAATTCCCCCCAAAACCCCTAATTTTTCTCTCTCCTCATCACAATCTCTCTCTGCCAAAACCCACCTCTTAAACCTAATCTCCGATCAAAATCGCGGCCTTAAAACTCAACAAAACCCTAAAATTCAATCCCAAATTATCGACGCAATCGAATCTCTCGCTGTTCTCGGCAAAGATTTCATCACAACTGACGCTTCTCTTTCTGGAACATGGCGAATGCTTTGGACTACAGAAAAAGAGCAGCTTTTCATCATAAAAAATGCCAATTTTTTTGGTACTGAAGTTGGAGATGTTCTTCAAGTAATCGATGTTGATAATCTTAAGCTCAATAATGTCATCACTTTCCCCCTTCTGGGGTTTTCTTCGTTCGATCGAGTATCGAGGTTGCTTCCGCTCAAAGAGTGAATTTTAGGTAATTTTTTTTGGTGTTTCTTGATTTTTATTTTCATGATTTATGATGCATTGCAATTTTGATATTGAGCAGCTTATTTGTGTGTATGTGTGTGTGTTTTGTAAATTATTGAGAAATGAAAAAAGTGTTTTGGTTGGTTGGTGAATTATGGTGGAATTGAAAGAAGATGAAGGATGTTGTGGTTATTCTGTTGAGATCAGATGAAATGCCTAACCATGAGTTGTCGCGTATATTAGACAAGCTAAGCGAAATAAACCACTATATAAGCTGATGGAGTTACTCGATTTATTGTCAATTGGTTTTAAGATGGATACTCCTTTGAGTTTGTAACACCAAAAAGATGAAAGTGATTGATCATGCCATATACAAGAAGAACTTAGACATTGCTGTCAAAAAAAAGTTTGGACATTATGATTTATGAAAGAAAATGTTTACGTGACATTGGTTTTCACAGGTTTACAAGTGCGGTATTGCGAGGAAAGGATTGGGAGGTCCCTTTGCCACCATTTGGGCAAGGATGGTGAGTATGATTTTATTAAAGTTTTGATCAAGTATTAACTGCTGAGTATTTTAGCTGTTGAACAGTTACATTTTCAGGGGATGCTCAAGTAATTCTAAGCTGATATGTGATGTAGCATTCTATTAGATTTATGTGTGTATGAATTATGATGCTTATGTCTCGTATTTTAAGATTTTGCTAAAAGTTGGGTTTTGACTGTTTGTGGGAAATTAATGGATTATTTTGGGCTGTCAATCATCAACAGTCAAGTCTTTCTAGAGTTGCTAACTTAAGTTAGTGAGTTACTTGCTTCATTGCCTTGCTGATTTATTTTCTAACTCCTGATGCTGTTGTTTGGCTGCATTTCTAAACCAATCAGCCTTTTGTTTCACTCATTTACATACATCGATTGCGCTCAATAATTCTAGTTAAACAAACTGCAACAATTATCCTCACTTTAGCTGTGTTGGCAAGTAAAAGCCTTTTTTCCACTTTGCAATTCCAGATCCTGTATGATATCTAAAATGTTCTAAATCTAGAGACCGGATTATACTTTTAGACCTTTATATATCAGTGGGTTTAATTATGATCAAATTTGAAATAGTCCTTCATCTACAAATAATGACAATGACAACCTGTGATGTTTATCGTGATGACACTTATGGTATCTTGTAAGGTGCTAAATTGACTAAAAAAAGTACCTGCGAAGTGGCTTTAGTGAAATATCTTTTTTTTTTTATTGTGCTCTGGCATACTACTGTAATTTGTCTTAGTGATATTCTACTATTCTGCTGCCACTAATATTGTTTTATTCAGATCTTCTCTAATATGAAAAGTGCTAGTTTATTAGAGTTTTAAGATATGTAGTGGTAGGCATCCGCATTCATCTCTAAAAACCTATGTTACTCAGACTTGTTACTCAGACTTGGATAAAGTGTCTATTCGGATACGGGTGTCCCAATGTTGGACTCATCCATTTTGTAAAAAATGTAAGGTTTTTGGTTTGAAATGAAGTATCCAAGTGTCTTATCGTGTGGTTGTGTCGGACATGACATAAGTCGACATGCGACACCCTAGGTAAATGAAGGTCTTGTAACAGAGCTAAAATCTTCTTCTTACAGACTACAGAGAGTGTGGGAGAGGAGAGATAGGTCATAGAACTATTTCCAGAGCATTGTTGATTAATTGTATCTATAATGTTGCCAGGCTTGTCTATCACATATTAACATCTTATTGAAGAAGGAACTGTTGACAACAGGTTCTTGAAGGAGAAAAGGCTTTCTTATCTGTTTTGATCCATTTCTGTCTTCCTTCCTCTAAGCGACGGGGTTTATCAGTTTCACTAATCACACATATATATGATGCTATTCTTTTTTTGATCTATTGATTTTAACTAGGAATAGAAGTAGATATAAGCAATGGCGTTTAAATGGACTTTTGCTCTACAAATAAGTGTAAATTGTAATGACGAATCTTCTCATAGTGAGATAGGTACCAAGTCATAAAAATCCTTTGTGGAATAAGGAATACTGGTAATTACTGGATTCCAAGAACCTTTCTGTCCTTTGTTTGGTTTCACTGAAGGCTCTAAGTCAGTTTGTAGTTGCTGAAAGCTCTCAAGGGCTTTAATGGTGTGTTTGGATAGGGGGCTTTGGTGGGAGAGAAACGGAAAGGAAAGGGACTGGTTCATTTTGCTTTGTTTGGATATGACATGGGGGAAAGGAAGGGAATACGATCTGAATAATTCATTTTACTTACCCTCTTAATAAACAAAACCCTTCCTATATTTGAAAGATTTGAAAGGCAAATGAAAGATCACTCTTCCTATGTTCGAAAGATTTGGAAGGAGAACCCAAGCTCATCTTCCCCACGTCCTTTTTCCCCCTCCTATCTCTGTCTTTATGCTTGCTGTCCAAAAAATGTGCAAAGTACCTTTCTAGAAGACAAGGCAACATGCTATTCCTCTTCAGCTACTCCTGCAACTAACCGATACTCTAACAACTAGAATAGGCCCTGAATAGTTTTGAAGTGACAAAAATGTTCTTAGAAAGATAGATAACTTGGTCTTTAGATTCTCTAACCAGACACTGTTGTCTTCGGTTACAAGTTGCAAAGTACCTTTCATTTTCTTGGACTTTTTGATGTGACTTTTGCCAAATATCCTTCTTACATCTTGTGGTATCTTTAGTTCCCTTCATGATATTTTTCTATGCTTTAAATTAAACAAAGATAAAGCAGGCATGTCTGATTTTTCAAATGGTACATGTTCCTTGTATGATTTTCATATCAGAGAATTTTCATTTGCTTTATGATTTTTCCTTCGCACACTTGAAAGTTTAAATATATACACATACTACATATATAGTCGTCATTTTAATTTGTCTTTCAGGTTTGAATCAGTTTATTTGGATGATGACATTCGAGTTGCAAAGGATATACGTGGAGATTATCTAGTTGTTGATCGTGCTCCTTATGAATGGAAAGAGTGAGATAGGAAAACACTAAACAGGGTATGCGTGATCTAAGCTTATTATTGTAATCTTGACAACTCTGCTTCACTGTAATTTTCCTAGGAAATTATTTACTGTAGATAACGTAAATTTTTGTAATTTAAAGCACTCATAATTAGAATTGATTAGCACATCACATTGAGTTTCACTTGAAATTTCCCCTCAAAATACAAGGCACCTTTTGTTCACGACCCAAATAAATATTTCACCTTTTGACTTTGAGGTGTCGTAGTGAAGGATTCAGAGGGCCCTTTCTTTGGGTGTCGTAGATTCAGCAAAGACCCTTCGTCCCATTTCTGAAAAATTTCTCCTCTAGTCATCAGAACATGTTTAAATGGTGAGAAAGTACTGTTAACATAAAATAATTAATGCATCCTTTATGCTAGTTGAACCACATGAAAGTACAAAGTGGGAAGAGGAATTGAAATTGGCATAAAATCACCATTGACTTCTCTCTTAACTACTAGCATATTTGTGATTCTAAGTGCATGCCATTTATTTTGGTGTTGGTGGTGGTGGTGGGGGGTTTTGGGGGGGGGTAGGGGACCATAAATAGGTTTATATATCGGTTAGTTTGGCGCACTCTGAAAAGACTTAAAGAGTCCCCATATCAAAAACTAATGAGGTTCACACATAAGATTGTGGTGGAACCCTTATTCGTCGGTAGCCATATGATGTGGTACATTTGTATAGGCTATGAATGAGCTGCCTTGACGTATCATATGTCACATCTGATTCTCAGGACCCTCTTACTCTTAGGGTTGCTTGCAATCAAGATCCTGATAGAAGCTGCATTGAACATAAAAATGTCATGGTTTTGGTGACATTATTATGGGATAAAGACGTGAGAGTATAGTATATGCTTTGGTGGTTAGTCATATTTGCATGAATAAGGTGTGGGGGAAATACGGTCCCATATGACAAGAGCATTCCGACTTTTTGCTGGTGTCTTATGTTCTGCAGATTGAAGTGTATGATTTCCCCACCATTCCAAAAGCAGTTGTGGGCGATGTTGCTTAATGAATCATGCTTATGTTGTTAGTTATATCAATTTTTGAGTGCATTGCCAGTGCGAGTTATGGAGATTGAGAACCACTTGGGGCCAGGAGTCTTATGTGGTTGTCAACTTTTGTAAGATCATAATCTTTAACTAAACTGACTTAAAATGATATAAAGTATCGATCATGATGGTACGTGGAATATGATCTGCACCGGATAGATTACTCTGAACACCATTAACAAGCACAGTATTGTGTAAAATGATACGAGGGGACTTGGCGAAGAGAGATGAGGTGGAACCTCCAGTCTTGTGAAGTAGACCCTCTTTTTTTATGCAGTCCACTTACAAGTCTAAAGGAGGTTTCGTACTAAAACCAATTGACAATAGTAGGAATACGGTAGCTCGGCAATTAGTGTGCTTACGGATTCTAGTATGTTAATATGTATGATTAGGAGACAACAATTTCCATTTCACTTATGTACCCTAGGATATGACATAATTGCTATTTGTAATAAGTTTAGTTATTGTGAAATTAGGAAAGTTGCTAGGTAGGTAGTTCAAGTTAATCATGATCTCGCTATAGCGGCTAGGAACGGTACTCTTGTATAGCGTTCTTTTTTTTTTTTTGTACTTGTTGTCAAAAAAAAAAAAAAAAAAAAAACAATAGTAGGAGTAGCTCATCTTGCTTTGCGCTCAAAGCATGGATTATGCACGCTCACCTGTGCACCCAAAAGAACATAACATACCATTCATATAAAAGAACACAATTTAAAATTAAAGAATATGTAAATCTCCAATTATTGAAGAACATAAGTCGTAATGAGAAGTTCATATAGTAAATGAACATCTAGTCTAAATTAAAAGAACATACATTCTAACTTTAGATATGAAAAAAAGAATATCGCCAACAACCTGTCTTTAAAAAGGTAAAATAAGTTGCAAGATTTAAGGAAATAAATAACATTTTTTTAGAAATCATGGACTCTTTACGTCGTTTAGCAGAGGGTGCAACATCCTCTACATGGACTTGAGTGCATGTTCCTATTTGTTGTGCTTATAATACGGTACTTTATTTCCTCTTTCTCCACTATCCCCTAGAATCCTATAGGAGCTGCAACCTCTTATATTGTTTTGTATAAATAATACAGTTGGTCTTGTAAAAGGCTGTCTACTTTTAATTTAAAATTAGACAATGGTTCAATCCCAATATTAGAAGAGAACATACTATCTTTATAAATATAGCGACTAGTTTAATCTATTCAGTGACCAGTTTAATCCATTCAATATTACATTCTTTAATCCATTTTGTAAAATTGCCAGGTGATTTTTTTTAAAATTGTTTGTTGTAGTTCGAGATTTAAAGGGAAACAATGGAAGGAGAAGAGAAGGGACAACTAGGTTGGTGCGAGATGTGTACATATAATGTTGGGAATTGGGATAGAGTGAGATGGATTGGGTTTGTGAGGTGAACGTAGGCTTGGGTTTGTCTAATTTTATGTTAAATTAGACCCTTTATTCTAATAATATGTGCAAATCATATGATACTTGGTAGTTGATACTATTGTTATTGTTGAATATAAGCGCAAGCAAACTGAATAGTAGGAGGAGATCATGAGCAATAAATATTACGAGGAACTTTTTATAATATTTAACTCACATAATTGTTATTTTTTTACACGAAACAAAAACATGAAGATAACTACAAATTTTCATTTAGTATCAAGTGAGTTTAATGTAT
Source organism: Beta lomatogona (assembly GCA_947646795.1). Classification (NCBI taxonomy): domain Eukaryota; kingdom Viridiplantae; phylum Streptophyta; class Magnoliopsida; order Caryophyllales; family Amaranthaceae; genus Beta; species Beta lomatogona. The sequence goes on along the minus strand of CANSNZ010000797.1, from coordinate 121,739 downwards.
GATATACATGAACTTTGTATATATACATACTTTCTCCGTCATACATCAATAAACAAACCTAGTTTATATACAACGAGTCTTAGGGAAAAATTTATGATCATCTATTTATAATGCATAAAAAGTCAATCACTATAAAATGGTAAAAAGTAATAGAAAAATCACGTTGTTTTTACTATAATTTCTTGCACCTCCAATCTATTCTCATCCTACAAAAAAGTTGCTTCTTTCCTATCAACCAAGTAGATAAGCATTATATAGCAAAATTTAGTCAATTAATTTTTGGTTGACCAAAAGCTTAAGTGGATTGTGTATCATGACAATCTCCAAGCACTAAGAACCTAAGCTTAAGTGCATTATTATGTTATGTTGAAATTAACTCATAAAATGAATTAGATATTGTAAATTTTAACTAGGTTGTTCCAAGCTCAGGTGGCTTGGGTATGAGTAGACGATCTTCAAGCGCTTGGCTCATACTCCTTTTTTTTTTTATCTTTCTCACTTGCAATCTTGGCACTATTCATACTTAGAGAGAATCTTTGCAATTTTTTTTAATTTATAAGAAAAAATATAGTCATGTTGGGTCTTGTTTGATTCGTCTCAATTAGTACATTATTAATATTTAATCGTTATAATTTTTACCAATATATAATAAAAGATATTTAAGTTCAAAAAAGTGTATTGAAAGACGCGTACAGAAAAGTGAGAATGATAAAAAAAAAACAGAGGCAGTATCATTAAATCATCATGCTATTTATGGACCAGAAATGACCAAAGCAAGAAAAAGAAAGTTAACAAAACAACACCAAAAAAATAAGAAAAAAGCCAAAGAGATTTAAAGAAACAACTACCATGAGTGAATGCATGACAGATGTCCAATCACCAAGAAATGATACATGTTGTCGTGTACTATTCCTACTATGTGATGGTGCTGTTTTTTCTTTTGTGATGATGGAAAGTTATTAATTTTGCATTAATGGAATCAAATACTTTTTACTGTGCTTCTGAATCATACTAGTAATATACCATATGCCCTTTTTTCATTCCAACCATTTTGTAAGTGGGTTTGACAATGCATGACAAAGTAGTACTACTAGTCTACTAATACTAGATAATTCAAAGAAAACAACAATACTACTCTCTATCAAAGTGGGTGCCTTATACTTTTGTCATGAGATTTGCCCTACATAGATCTTCTCCAGTCTCCACCATGGTTTTGGTGGAAGGACTGTTTTTAAAAAAAAAAGGTTGTCTTGTAACAATATAGGTGTTATTAATTTATAAAGATGTCTTGAGTGATTTTTAATTTTCGGGATCTTTGCCAAATGAATTGGAACTAGTTTTTTTAATAAAACTTGTTGATATTATATTATGAATATATATTTTCCCTTGAAATAAATAAAAATAATAGCGAATAAATTAAACACGAGATTAGTAGCTAGCGTGGTTTCGAGACTGAGTATAATATCAATTATAAGTAGTTTTTGGATATATGATAGGGTTTATTGCCAACTAGAATGATAAAGCTTTTGTTTATTTGGAAATACTCGTTAATGTAAACCTCGGCTATGTTTTCCTTATCGGAATCGGATATAATTGTTTTAATTGATTTATAGTGATGACATCTTTTTTCGCCGATTTTCTCATATAAAGTTGTTCATTTCAATTGATTTTTCGTGTTAAAAAATAGAGAGTAAAATTTTCGATAATTTTGTAGGAAATTATAATTTAAAAGGACTCAAAATTATTCAATTGGTGGTAGAAGACTAGAAGTTAGAAGGAAAAACTTTGCGTAGGACATCCAACTTATGTATGGAGAATAATGTAATTGGCTTTGAAACTTGAATATTAGTAATATCTGATTTTTTTTTTGGAAAGGTATCTGAAATTTACTTTGTCAATGTAGTAGTAGTAATATCTGAAATTTGATCAATTTCTATATACTTAAAAAAAGAAGTTTTTGCTATATGAATTCACGCGGGTTAATTTTTTATAAGTATCAAATACATTTTTCTAATCTCTAAAGATATTGAGCTGATTATTATGTATTCTAAACTTAATTTACTTATCAAAATTTCTCAGATCTAAGAACAGTTTGCATAATAACCATATGATTGTTGACTTGATGTTCAAATTACGAGGCATCTTAATCATACGTAGCTCAGATCTGGAATCATCATCATAACATGATTGAAATGTGCATTAGTTGCACATAAATTTGATAAGAATATGAGATGCAGATTCCCATAATTATGCTGCAGAGATCCAAATCTGCAACAACCAAATAACACTATATAGTTCTCCATGTTTGGCGTGCATGTCATGTTCAATTAGCTTACAAATATTTAACAGATTTTGTGTAGAGAGAGGAGGCAATTTCCCTATTTAACGCGACCATGTCTAGGTTTAGTTGGGTTTATTTTTAATAATCACGAACATTAATCTAAACAACCAACAACCTACTTCAATTTATTCTCTCTTATAAACTCACCATATGGCTTGTAACTAAGAGTAGCTAGCTAGCTAGTAATTAAATTAAGGAAAGAGTTAATAATGATCATAACAGATGGTCTTGGGCAAAGTGTAGCTATAGCTAGTTAATAAATTGGAAAAGAGGGAACAATAATCAGACAAGATGATCTGAGTGACTGTTTCATAGAATAATATGGAGTAATCAACAAGCTAAGTCACATCTTAATAAGAAAAGAGTTACTTCTAAACAAATATAAGTCATCCCTTAACAACATAACAAACTACCCCGCACCACAACGAGTTAGGTTAACGAATTGCGTCGTAATTTATAGGTGCGACAATTGCACAAAAGTTATCATAAGTGTTGAAACTATGTACTTGTTAGTGGGAAGTTTACGGATAAATTTCAGCACATATTGATAATGATTAAAAATACGGTTTTTTCACCATATACTCCTGACAAAATTTTTTTTGCACCATATATCCTTTCAAATTTCCAAATTCACCATATACTCTTCACGTTTGAAAAAATACATCAACTTACCCTTAATGACTAACGGCGTTAAATTCCGTTAGTCATTAACCCTTAATCCCACATCTAACCTAATTAACTAACCTAAATTTACCTCTAATCCTAACCCTAATCCTAATACTCTAACCCTAACACTTAACACTCCCACCCCCTCCCCCCCACCCCACCCCACCCCACCCCACCACCCCCTTACCCCCACCCCACCCCACCGCACCACCACCCTTCCCCCAGCCACTCCTTCCCCCGCGACCCCCTTCCCCCGCAAGACCCCCTCCCTCCCCCCGCATCACCCCCTCCACCCTCCTCGCCCCCTCCCCCCCCCCTTCCCCCTCTCCTTCCCCCGCCGCCGCAACCCCCTCCCACGAGATATGCGCATAAAAACACCAATTCCTAACTATTCAAGAAAAGAGAAAGTTCGAATTTTAAAAAGGCAATCGATTCAATGAAAGAGAGACTTCCGAAATTTGAGAAGATGGTTAATTGAATGAAAGAGAAGACTTACCGACTCAATTGACGAGAGTGGTGATGATCATAAAAGAGCCGTCGTTTCTTTTTTTTTGAAAGGAACAATGAAAGGGGAGTTGAAGGAGAGTGGTGACGGTCGGTTTAGGGATCAAACATGGAAATTTAAGTCTTACTTGCCTAGAGTTGTGGCAACGGCGGGGAAGGGGAAGGGAGGTTGCGCGACGGCGGGGGAAGGGGGGGGGGGTTGCGACGGCGGGGAAGGAGAGGGGGGAAGGGGGGGGGTGGGGGGGGGGGAGGGTGGGGGGGGGGAGAAGGGTGCGGGGGAGGGGGGGGGGGGGTGGGTGCGGTGGGGTGGGGGTAGCGGGTAAGGGGGTGGTGGGGGGGGGGGTGGGGGAGGGGGTGGGGGTGTTAAGTGTTAGGGTTAGGGTTAGGGGCTAGGATTAGGGGTAGATTTAGGTTAGTTAATTAGGTTAATTACGTTAGTCATTAAGGGTAAGTGGATGTATTTTGTCAAATGTGAGGGGTATATGGTGAATTTGGAAAGTTGAAAGGGTATATGGTGTAAAAAAAAGTTGTCAGAGATATATGGTGAAAAACCGTTAAAAATAAGAGAACTTAGTTTATAACACATATTCAGTGGAGAGCGGGAGAAGAGAGCAGAGTAGGTCTATTCTAAAAAATAAAATTACAAAACTCGCCCATTCTTTTTGCTAGATAAGGTGAACTCTCCCTCATTCAATATTCTATATTCTATGTATATTCTCTATCACTCTTAATTCGTCACGTTACATCTTTCTTATGGCTTGAAATAGCCTGATGCATGTGATAATATCGGCTCGGCCATTTGTTTTGCATATGTGTAGAAGAACAGTAGAAGCATGCATGCATGGACTACTGCAGACTGCATATAGTACAACATGAATTTTGGGCGTAAAGCTAGGCTCAACTTTAACCATAAACATTAGAATCAGATAAGTTCTTAATTGATAAGTTTTGGTTTATTTTTTAAGATTGTTTGGTAATATCAACGGCCCAAAACCCAAGGAGCAAGTACATATGAATATATTATGATCAAGCGTGGGTTTGGATAAGTGAAGACTAAAAAGGTCATATTTTTCACGTCACGCTTATCCTTAGAACCATGTATTTCATTAATTATATATTTATATCCATAGAATCACACCTATGATTTTTATGTACCACACCAAGTCACTAACTAGACACCAAACTTTAGCACACCATGTTTTCTTCCTACTTGTATTGTATATAGACAGTTTGGATTATTTTATTTCACCTTGCTCCCACACTAATGATGGTGTTACTGAGATAAAACTTTTATTGTCCTAGTATCTCTTTACTTCTTTTTATACTTCCTCTGTTTTTTTTTACATGTGACACTTTCCTAAAACGGAATGCTGCAAATTACATGTGACACTTTTTTTTCTTTCCTAGAGTAGTAAGTTTTAGCCTATTAAATTACCATATTACCCTTACTTAAAAAGATAAACTAAAATTAATCCTTCTTAATTTAACCAAAATTAAAAATTAACAATTAACCACAACCCCTCCCCCCCACCCACCCCACCACCCTCCCCATCCCCTCCACCCCCACCCCACCACCCCTCCCTCCCCCCCCCCCCCCCTCCCCCTCCTCTCCACCGTCGCATCCCCCTCCTCCCACCGTCGCATCCCCCTCCCCTCCCTTCCCTCTCCCCTCCGCCTTCGCATCCCCTCCCCCCAGCCGCCCAATGCCTAGAAACGCCGGCAAATTCGATCGCCCTCCCCTCCGCCTTCGCATCCCCCTCCCCCCCACCCACCCCACCACCCTCCCCATCCCCATCCCCTCCACCCCCCCCACCACCCCTCCCTCCCCCCACCCCCGCCCCTCCCCTCCTCTCCACCGTCGCATCCCCCCCCCTCCACCGTCGCATCCCCCTCCCCCTCCCTTCCCTCTCCCCTCCGCCTTCGCATCCCCTCCCCCCAGCGCCCAATGCCTAGAAACGCCGGCAAAATTCGATCGCCCCTCCCCTCCGCCTTCGCATCCCCCCCTCCCCCCCACCCACCCCACCACCCTCCCCATCCCCTCCACCCCTAGCCCACCACCCCCCCCTCCCCCCCCTTGCCCTCCCCTCCTCTCCACCGTCGCATCCCTCCCCTCCACTCCACGCATCCCCCCCCCCCTCCCTTCCTCTCTCCTCCTCCGCCTTCGCATCCCCCTCCCCGCAGCGCCCAATGCGGAAATTAATCCTCGATTTTTTTTCATTTCACCGCGCTTCGGCCGTTGCGGGGGTCGGAGGGGGAGGGAGGGGGATGCGACGGTGGAGGGGAGGGAGGGAGGGAGGGGGGATGCGACGGTGGAGGGGGGGGGGAGGAGAGGGGGGAGGGGTGGGCCGGGTGGGTTAGGGTTTGGGGTGGAGGGGTGGGGGCTGGGGGGGTGGGTGGGGGGGGAGGTGGTCCCCACTTTCTTTAATCCCTACAATTACTTTTACTTAATCCCTCTCCAATTTTTTTCTAGGTAACTGTGTTTTTCAAAAGTGTCACATGTAAAAAAAAACGGAGGAAGTATATTTTTCTTTGAGCTACGAGATTATTATAATCCTTTAGCGTAACCCTTTATTTTCATCTAAAAGTTCATCAAAATAAAAAAAAATTACTATGTAAAATTTTGTATATACTCTATTTAATAAGTTATAATAGTTGATCCACTTTCGTTATAAGTTATCTCAAAGACTCAAATATAGATTATATACTATTATGTGGACTTGAGGAAACCACATATTTATCGAAAATGACATATTTCACTCACTAACCCCTATGGTACTGGATCAAATGTACGCAATGCGCATGCTTCAAGCTATAAAAAGATATACAATAATCATCGTATCGTATATATATTAACATCAAATTGTAAAATATTTTATAATAAATAAATAAAGGGCAATTAATGTCTTTCAAGTGGACAACAAACTCCTACAGAGTTACCTTATATAATAGAGATATCATTATTTCTACTTTTTGACATAACCAACAATATAAACACTTTTTATCTACTTTTTTAATACTTCTAACAAAGAAATTAGTATCCCACTAATAATCATCTAAATATCGTACTAAGCAAGCGGGTAATTTTTATATCGAATAAATGAAGTACTCCCTCTGTATTTTTTTATCTTTCTCACTTAGAATCTTGACACTATTCACAATTAGAGAGAATGTTTTAGATTTTTCTCAATATATAAGAAAAAATATAGTCATGTGGGGTCTTGTTTGATTCGTCTTAATGAGTACTTTATTAATATTCAATTATTATAATTTTTACTAATATGTAATGAAAGATATTTAATGTAGAATAAGTGCATTGGCAAACGTGCAAAGTCAAAGGAGGAAAGATAAAAAAATACAGAGGGAGTATATACTAAAAAAAGTAATTGTTTGATAATTATTTATATAATAATAAATACTAAATATAAATCATCAAAAAAGTGTCTTACAAACCACAATAATGGCACAACATAATTTAAAACTTGGAAAACGTTTTTTCTTACATTATTTTTAGGATATGAATTTTCTTCATGTTGTGCCTAGAGTCTAGACTTTAGAGGATGGATTACCTTAGCACCAAGGCACTAGCTCCTTGACTCTCAACTGCAAGCCGCTTGATTATAAATGACTTCATAGTTCATATCCCTAAATCTGTCCTTGAAGATATACACGAGCAGTATATTGAGGTGACAAACTTGACGAATAAATCTCGCATTTAGTTGACAGAAAACACTGTTTTAATCACCCTTAGCTTCTTTTTTGGGAAACTTTTACCCATTCCCTACTCTAATCTCTAGCTAGTCTCATCTGGTGAAAAGATGAAATGAGTTTTGCATGCAATATTTATTTACTCCTTTTATGGTACGGTCCTGTTGTCCACTTTATCGTATGCTTTTTTTGTCACATATGTATACCTGTAACCTATGAATGTTAATGGCTGAACTGCTGAAGTACATCAGAGTAAGATCAAATTATGTAAATGGGAGTATGGGACATGGTCGAGGCAAAATGGTAGATTAAATTTTTTGTAAAAGACAAAAATTGCATGAAACAAATTGCAGGTTTGACTTGGTTTTATATACTTCCTTCCTTTTCCTTTAAATGAAATATAAGGTCACAACACAGGAATTTAGGAGAGGAGAGAATAGAGAGAAAGAAAAAGAGGGGCTCGTATTATGAGGAGAGAGATAGAGAAAAGTGAATATATACCAAATAATGTAACTGTATGGGTATACCCAAGTCCACTGTCGGACACAACTCCTGTGGCCGACATCAACAAACTTCAAACGCGACCTCTTCAGTAGAGTCCAAACCATTTACGAAAAGTTGGCCGAGATGGAGTTCACGGCCATATGTGAGGATAATTGTTCCTCCAATCAAGATTCATCGCAGTCATACACGTGTCACAGGATTACGCACCCTGTCGGATGAATAGTATCGCTATAAATAGCCAAATGGTACTATTCCACAGTGTACATTCTCTCACACTCTAAGCTTTACTTCTCTCTCTCTCTCTCTATCTCCCTCTCTAAAATCCTTATCGGGCACTTACCGACTTGAGCGTCGGAGGGGTTTCCTCGCATCCCCCCGAGGGTAGTTCACGTTTGTCTTTCTTGCAGACTTCCAGTCTCGGACGCCTACTCTTATACTACCAGATATTCCCTTATCCGGCCTCGTTTCATCACCGAAACAACTTGGCGCTAGAAGGAGGGGCCTCCTACCCTTGCGAAGCAGCCATGGAAAAGACAAATGACGCAAGTCGTGGTCCATCGGGGTTGGAGATCGGGCAAGGATCTTCTCATCCGCCTATCACCGGATCCATCGGCGTACCTCGGTTCCATCCCAACATGCCGAGAGGGCAATGACCAGCGTACTCAGGAGAACAATGTTGCTCCGGTAAGTCCCGATGTCGTTTCCTTTCAACTTGGCCCATTGAGCCAATTCTCGCCGGATCGCCGCAACCGTGGCGTCCTTCATCCAGATGTTACAAGGCACACCACGCCTAGTAGCATTCCCGCTAGTAACACAAGAGGCGTTCAAAGACCGTAAACGATCAACGGCCATGGCCGGTAGAAACGTTGACGGTACGCCAGTAAGAAGGATGCGCACGTTAACGCCGGAAGACCGACAGATGGAGGAACAAATTGACAATCCAGAGTACGAGGAAGCCGATTTGGAAACTGAAGATCTCAATCACTCAGAAGAGTCTCGCAGTCGCTCATACCGAGAGTACAGAGACCACAAGGTGTTAGTAACTATTCGGGTGGCGGACATCTACTAATCAAGCCGAAACTCTCCCCATTTGTTCCTGAGGTTCTTAATTACCCAATGCCGCGAATCAAAATGCCATCATGCAAGTTTGACGGCAGCTCAGATCCCGACGATCATGTCGCAGCTTACGAAGGGCACATGTATTTGTACACGCAGATAGATGCTATCTCGGTGCAAGGTTTTCCCGTCCACTCTCACCTGGCATAGCTCGAGACTTGGTTTAAAAGTCTCAAACCTGGTAATGTATCCGGTTTCTCTCGCCTCGTCCATGTTTAGTACTCACTTCGTAAGCAACAGGCGTCGTGAGCGTACGACTGGGGAATTATTGTCAATCAGACAAGGCGAGACCGAATCTCTCCGAGATTACATCGGGCGTTTCAATGTGGAGGCTGTATCTATTCCTCGGCTACAGCAGGATGTAGCGGTTTTAGCATTGATGTCGGGGTTAAGAGAAGGGACTGCGTTCAGGAGTTATCTCGGCCGAAAATCTTTCACGTCGTTAGGGCCAGTGCTGGGCAAGGCAAATGATTTCATAAGAGGAGAGGAATTTGACAAGGCGGCTAGTAGCCGGCATCGGGAGTCCGAGAAGAAGAAGGAAGATAAGTCACGGAAAGATAAAGGTCGTGAAGTTGATCGTGGTCGAGATGAAAGAAGAGAATCTAATATGGTCAAAAAAGGAAATGACCGGGAGCGGGATGGCCGAGAAAAAGTGAACGTAAAGATAAATTTGAGGCGTACACTCAGCTCACTACCTCCCGGGCACAAATTTTCACAATGAACAAGGAAAGTGACAAATGGCGAGAGACCGAAGAAGATGTTTCATAAAAATCGGGATAAGACCATGTGGTGTGATTTTCATGGAGATCACGGACATTTAATCAAGACTCGCCGACACCTCAAGGATAACTGGAGGATCTCATCCGCAGAGGGTATTTCACCCAATATAAAGCTCGAACAAGCGAAGGCGACTTGATGAAACCCGGAGACCAGAATGTTCAGTCCCGGATAGGAGAAATTCATGTGATTAGTGGCGGTCCAATTCATGGCGGAAGCGTCGGTGGGGCAAAAGCCGCTTTAAAGGAGTTCCGACATCGGGTGAACTTTAACCAGAGTTGCCGGTGGAGAAAGCCGCCGGCCATGCCTCGCCATGTCGTTCTCATTAGAGGATGCAAAGCACGTGATTTATCCTCATGACGACCCGCTAGTGGTCACCTTAAAAGTTGCAAATTGTTTGATTCACGTAATTTTGGTGGATGGAGGTAGTTCCGCCAATATTTTATTCCCGTCTACTTTCGAAAAATTAATGATTGGCCGGGAACACTTGCAGCCAGTCCGGTACCCAAGTGATCGGATTCACCGGGCATCTCGCAATACCCGAAGGCATTATAAAATTGTCGGTCAAGGTGGGCGAAAATAGTGAAGCCAGGGATGTGATGGCCGAGCTCTTGGTAGTAGACGTTCCGGGAGCATACAATGCAATCATTGGACGGCCATTAATTCATGACATACAGGGTGTGGTATCTACTTATCACTTGACTATGTTGTACGTATCCAATTCGGGTACAACAACGAAGATCGGGGAAACCAGGAAGCAAAGAAGGTCATGTTATTTAACGGCTTTAAAGCAGCCAAAGAAGAAGGGTTCCTGTCGAAGAACTTTGTCCGCCATCAAGAAAGGAAAAGAGAGCTAAGAAAAAGGCCGCGGCAGAAGAACCATCTGAGGAAAAGAATGAAAACACCATGGAGGTAACCATGGAGGAGCTAGAAGTACGACCAGAGGATTGGCCAAGGCCCAAGCCTGATGGAGAGTCCAAGTTAGAAATGCTGGCGGATGATCCAGATAGGACTGTGGCCGCCGGAACAGACATGGATCCAGAGGTCAGAATCAACCTGGTAACTCTCCTTCGAGAAAACGCTGATGTATTCGCGTTCTCGGCGGATGAGATGCCGGGAATAGACCCGGCCGTGATGGTTCATCGTCTGAATGTCGACAACTCGGTCCGCCCAGTCAAGCAGAAGAAAAGGAATTTTTCAATAGAAAAGAACAAGGCCGTCAGAGAAGAGGTTAATAAGTTATTAGCGGCCGACTTTATTGAAGTCTGTGATTACCCAGAGTGGCTGGCAAACGTCGTTATGGTGAAAAAAGCGAATGGTCAATGGCGGATGTGTGTCGATTTCACGGATCTTAATAGAGCGTGTCCAAAAGATTGTTATCCCTTGCCAAGAATTGATCAATTGGTAGATTCAACTAGCGGGCATGCTCTTTTGAGCTTTATGGACGCGTTTTCAGGTTACCATCGATCGGTCTTACGGAAGAGGATAGAAAGAAAGCAGCCTTCATCACGATCGTGGAGTCTTTAATTATAAAGCAATGCCTTTCGGCCCGAGAAACGCAGGGCCACATACCAAAAATTGGTCGACAAAGTATTTGCCGAGAGCGAAGGGAAGGAATATCGAAGTTTATGTGGACGACTCAATCGTCAAGAGCAAAACAGACCGTGAGCATATTGATGATTTAAGAGAGACCTTTAGTACTCTGAGAAGATACAAGATGAAGCTCAACCCGAAAAAATGTGTATTCGGAGTTAGGGCAGGAAAGTTTCTAGGGTTCATGGTCAGCAAGAGGGGAATCGATGCTAACCCGGATAAAGTGCGTGCTATCATGGATCTACCAGAGCCGAAAAGAATAAAAGACGTGCAAAGATTAACTGGGAGGATGGCTGCATTAACTCGTTTCATCTCCAAGTCGGCCGACAAGGCCCTGCCTTTCTTCGCTTTATTGAGAGGAAACAAGAAATTTGAATGGGGTGAGGAGCAAAGCCAAGCTTTCGTCGCAATCAAGGATCATTTAAAGACTCTACCCACCATCACCAGGCCAGAAATGGGGGATACATTGCAGTTATATATCTCGGCTTCTTCAAAAACCGTCGCGGCTGTTCTATTGATTGAAAAAGAAAAGAGGCAAAGAACCGATATACTTTATCGAGTCACATCCTAAACGGACTCGAGAGCCGTTATCAGCTGATTGAGAAGATGGCGTTGGCCGTGATCATAGCAGCCAGAAAGCTCAGGCCATACTTCGATTGTCATCCCATTCAGGTCTTGACAAATCAACCGCTGGAAAAGGCTTTGCAAAAGATGGATAGCTCAGGACGCCTTTTGAAGTGGGCAGTGGAATTATCCGAATATGATATACAAGATAAAGCCGAGGACCGCGATAAAAGCTCGAGCACCGGCGGATTTTATCGTGGAGGCATCTTACGACGAAGAGCAAGTGGAAGATGGCACGTGGTCGTTAGAAGTAGATGGCTCGTCGGCAGCAGTGGCTCGGGGCCGGCATTGTAATGACCAGTCCGAGAAGGAAATATTTTTGAATACGCCATCAAGTTCACCTTCCCAGGCCAAACAACGAGGCGTAATACGAGGCAAGAATCGCAGGGTTGAGGATGTGCATATCGGGCCGGGCCAAAAGCGTATCTTTGAAAACGGACTCACGCCTAGTTAATGGCCGATTGAAAGGAGAGTTTGAGGTCCGAGAAGCAAACATGCAAAAATACGTGGAAAAGGCCAAAGAATTAATAGCCCAGCTGACTCACTTTGATGTCCAAGCCATCCCCAGGGCCGAGAACACTAAAGCGGACGCACTCTCGAAACTAGCAAGTTCTGATTCTTTGAACATTGAAAGATCTGTTATGGTGGAGGTTTTGAAAGAAAAGAGCATCACCGAAAAAACCGTGATTGTAAATACTGTCAATCAGCAAGGCGAATGGTTCAGTCAAATAGTGGCTTATAAACTCACGGGCTCACTCCCTTCGAACACGATGGAAGCTAGGAAGTCGAAGAGGCGAGCAAATTGGTATGTCATTTACCAGGATGAGTTATATAAGAAATCATTTAGCCTACCGCTATTGAAATGTGCAACGGCATGGGAGTCGAGAAAAATTTTGGAGGAGATTCATGAAGGAATCTGTGGAAATCACATTGGGGGTAAAGCATTAGCATTAAAAGCATTGAGAGCTGGATATTATTGGCCGAGTATGTTGGCAGACGCACAAGATTACGTCAAGAAATGCGACAAGTGTCAAAAATTTGCTCCCATCATCAATAGACCCGCGAACGACCTCCAACCCATAATATGTCCGATACCGTTTGCACAGTGGGGCTTGGATATCCTGGGACCTTTTACAACGGCCACTGCCGGCCGTAGATTCCTGATTGTTGGTATCGACTACTTCACAAAATGGATCGAAGCAGAACCGACAGCAAAAATAAAGTCGAATCAAGTCAAAAAGTTCATTTGGCAAAGTATAATGACAAGGTTTGGTATACCAGCTGCGATAGTCTTTGATCACGGCGCGCAATTTGACTGTCGGCCAGTCAAAATTTTTTTGTCCGAGTTCAGAGTCAAGTTCGCATTTTCGGCCGTATGTCACCCGCAGAGCAATGGGCAAGCTGAAGCCGCTAACAAACAGATTCTCGCAGCCTTGAAGAAGAAGTTGGATGAACTCAAGGGAGCTTGGGCCGATATGATTCCGGCAGTATTATGGGCCAATAGAACAACAGAAAAGGAGGCAACGGGAGAAGGTCCATTCAAGCTAGCTTTCGGAACGGAAGCAGTTTTGCCAGTAGAAGTTGGTCTACCCTCATATCGGATTAGATTCAAAGATCTAGAGAACAATGATCAAGCCTTAAGAGAAAATCTAGATTTTCTAGCAGAAACAAGGCTGATAGCGGAACTCAAAGCTGCTGCATACAAAGATCGTATCAGTAGAGCATATAACAAGAGAGTTCTTGAAAGGCCGTTAGCAAAAGGAGATCTAGTACTACGAAGAACGGCAGCCACCGGGAAAGCTCACGCCGAGGGAAAGTTAACAAAGAACCGGGAAGGACCATATCGATATCCAAAGAAATTGGTCCCGGCTCCTTTGTGTTGAAAACAATGGACGGCATTGAACTTAAGAATTGCTGGAACACAAGTGTTTTAAAGAAATACTATGCATAGATATCTCATGTAAAAGGCCAAGGGCCGTTACTTTTTCATATCAATAATATAGCTTCCCATGAGCATTCCGTTAATTATTTTACGCTTATTTTAAGTACGCCACGTTCCATTAGTAAAAAACGGCCACATAACAGGCCACGTACAGAAATGACCATATAACAGGTCTAAGTACAAAAACGGCCACATAACAGGCCACGTACAAAAACGACCATATAACAGGTCTAAGTACAAAAATGACCATATAACAGGTCCAAGTACAAGAAAGGCCATATAACAGGGCATGTGCAATAATGACCATATAACAGGTCTAAGTACCAAAAAGACCATATAACAGGTCTAAGTACGACAACGGCCAAACAACAGGTCAAGAACGAAAACAACACACAAGCTCACAAAAAATTAAGCTTCATTACTAATTACTGGCATGGCGGCCAACTACAAGCAAAAATGTGGGCAGCCACTAAAAAGGCACCAAAAATTCATAACAGTAATTGTAATAGTAAAGCTTATCCAAGGTACATGCCATATTGGGCCGAATTCAAGGTTTACAAAATATTAGAAAAACAAAATTCTAACAGCTATTAGAATCAACTGAAGAGCCTGGAGATGACCGCCAAAAACATCAAGGAAGAAGCACCTCTTCATCCTGAGCGACGGGAAGAACGTTAGCAATGACTTGCTCATCGCAGATAAAGGGCTCACCCTCCAAAGGGCGCGTATGAACACCTTCTGCAAAAGCGGTTTCCATCTCGTCCCAATTAAAATTTGGATGAGAATGACAAACACATCTTTTAGCAGCTACCCATCCGCCGTCATATCTCTCTCCCAACATACCAACAAACTCTTCAGATTTTTTAAATTCTGCCACAGCCTGAGCGCCGGCATCATCCTTTGCCTTAGAAATAGCTGTGGCCATCTCATCCTTGATAGAAACCAGGGTAGATTCAAGCTCTGCTGATTTCTTCTCGGCCTGCTCAACCTTGGCAGCCTTAATTCGCAAATCCGCCAGTTCAACATCAACAACCGCCCGCGATTCCTTCTCGGCATCAAGCTGCTGCTGTATATCGTCAGAATGAACTCGGGCAGCATCGAGTTGGGTTTGAAGCTCGTCCAAGGATTGTTTTTGTCTATCACACTCAGATTGATAATGGACAAATTGTTCAATAAGCTCAATGGCGGAATTGTTAGTCTGCATCAAAAAGACGATATTAAAAAAAAAAAAAAAAAAAAAAAATGTCGGATCATGAATCCTACCACAGCAAGGTCTTGAGCAAGTTGGGCGGCCGGCGCTACTAGCTTGTCGGCTGGGCAGTCGATTGGCAGCTGAATGCCCTTCAAAAGGCGATATCCAAGAGTACCGCCATTAGCAGGAATATCAGCATATAATGATTCGTCTTCCCTCACGTCCCAGTTGGGTTGATAGATTTTCCCGGGGACAGAAGGTGGACGAAAAAATGCAGCCTTCACAGCGGCACTAAGTATAACCTCTTTATGCTCAATCCACTCATGGATCCGAGAAAATATTCCCGGTCCAAGGTTGGTCAAGAAGTCGGGGAGCTAAGAATATCATAAATCTTTTGGCGCATGGAGGAACCGGACCCCGTGCCGTCCCAATGCTTGTCGATCGCAGCGTGCAGAGGAGAAACCCTGGTAGCGGATGATTCCGGGGATGGGATTAGGGTCCGGAGCAAGCAATGGCGGTTTCAGTGCTGCGTTTGAAGCGGCGAGCGTCGAGGGCTTGCCTCTTCCGGGGCCGTTGTCGGAAGGCTCGCGAGGCCGTCTCGACCTACAGTCGAGCTACCCCGCCGCGACGAACAGGGACGTGAACAACAGGGCAAGGAGACTCCCGATCCCCACGTCCCGCAGAACGGCCGGGAGTACGCCCGGCGTACGGCCGGCACGGCGAACACCTCGGCCGACCGAGATTGGCGACCACCACGACTGCAGCCCCGCACCTCCGAGACCCCCCGGTGAGGCTATGAACAAGTGTCGTAATCAAATACGGGTTCCTCGGGGGTTCGAGACATTGGCGTCAAATCTTCGTTAAGACCTAATTCCTCGAGATCTAAACCGACGGGACTCCGTAACAGAAAACGTAAGGATTAAATATCATATTAATTAACAAAAAACAGGGTACAAGTCCCACGTCGGACCATAAGTCAAGAGGCAAACCTTCCGGGTGGGTCCGGCAGAGAAATAAAGCCGACAAGGGTTCATTTCCCAAGATGTACTTGGCATGGGGAAGCCATTTGCAAGGGATCCTTCCCTCGGTATCTTCACCAACGGCAAGATTAGTCCCGACCTCGGACTCAATATAATCAAAAGCTTTTTGCTCGTCCGACGAAAGACCATAGGAGGGAACATCTTCCATCCGAGTAACCGGCTTAGTAAAGTGGCGGCGGATAGGAAAATTATTCGGCACTTTAACCCAATAAAAAGCGGGCCGCCACCCTTTCAACCCGGGCCAACTTAGGGAAGACGGTCGGTTTATTTTTGGCTGTCATCAAACTCCACCATCCCTTCTCGTTGGAGCCGTTCCGTCGAAGCCGGTGAAGGCGACGGAAGAGGTTGAGTGTCTCAGAAACCCTAAATAGCGACAAGTCCAAATATAGGCGATCAGGTTCCTAACGGCCAGGGGTGTCAACTGAGCCAGGCAGACTTTGAACGCCTTCAAAATCCGGACCAAAGTTAAATCTAGAGGAAAGCGCAACCCGAATTCAAAATGGTGCGCATAAACAACTACATGCCCCGCCGGACAATCGGTCACTTTTGATCCCTTGTCCGGGACTATCAACTTGTACTGGAGGAAGGCATACAACTTCTCAAAGAAACATCGCAAAGAGTGGAGATCTATGGCGCATTGTCGCCAGGGATTTACGTATAACCGTAGATCTCGGACCACTACTATAATCTACCGGGCAGCCCATATCCCAGAATGCTCGTCCTCTTCGCGGTCGTGGATCGGCTCGGCCGAGAGCTCGGAGGCATGCTAGAACTTTCCCCCAAAAATATCTCGTTAGGACGAGTACTTTCATCCCGACCAGAAATAGAAGGACCCTCAGTCTCGTCCATTGTAGCAATAGAATCGTTGTCGGAACCTAAATCAATAACAGTGGATGAGAAGGACCGGTTTCATGAGCAAGACGGTCATAAAAATCATCCGCTACTACAACCCCAAAGATTCGCTAGGTTATCTAACCAGGCATGCTCCCTCAAAGGCGTAACATCAAGTCCGGGAACAAAGATCGTGGGGAGGATTTCTAGCAAGACGGCGAGCTAAAATGTGATGCCTTAGTTCTCGGAGTGTTTGTCTATCACCACTCATCCTCGCGGACAAATATTGGGAAGTCAAATTTTCTTGTTCAGGGTAGAACGGTCATTAAGGAATTTAGATCTAAGTTCCCTATCTCTATCGGCAGTAAGGGGCAAGTCAGCCAACAAGCGAGTTCTCTCCTCCACAAGGCTAGAAGAAGATGAACTATGTCCGCCGTGAAGGGAAGTAGGAGACGAAGGTTCACTTTCGGACATAAATTTATCACTCAAAGAATTTTGACTGTCTGAGAGATCCGACATAATTTCAAAGAAAGAAACAGAAAGAGTATTTGAAGAGAAGTTGGAAAAAGGTACCTGAGAAGTCGACGGAAAACGACCGGAGAATCAAGCAGATTCCCAACAATGCACAGCAAAAGGACCCGGATGCACGAACAGAAGAAAGAAACCCAGTAAACGGAGCACCGGAGAGCGTAATTTCACCGGAAAAGTTGAAAGCTTTTAAAGTAAACCCTCGATTGCACTCAGGTGAAAAAAGGTAAAAAAGCACTGCAATTTCTCAAAAGAAAAGGTCGAAAAGTAACTAAAAACACTTTTGAGAAGATTTGGCAGTTTAAAGGCAGGATCTTGGTGAAGAAAAAAGGACCAGTCTTCAGAAAGTCGCAGAAACCAGAGGAAAATGGGAGGTTGAAGACGAAGTGGAGAAAACAACAAAGGGGAAGTAACGTTTCTGAACAAAAGCAGGATTAAACGGCTGGGATGCACTGACCCATCAACTACCTTCGTAGATGAATGCCAAATGTCACTCACTAAGCGGGATTTTCACAAAAAGGTCATGATTGCATTTTTCGAAATGCGAAATCTTCCCAGGGCAACACGTGGCAGCAGAGGAAAATATGGAATATAAAAAATTCACTCGCGTCCTCAGCATACCATCAATGCCGGTCACGACCCCCAATGATGCTAGGGGGGCTAGTTGTATGGGTATACCAAAGTCCACTGTCGGACACAACTCCTGTGGCCGACACCAACAAACTTCAAACGCGACCTCTTCAGTAGAGTCCAAACCATTTACGAAAAGTTGGCCGAGATGGAGTTCACGGCCATATGTGAGGATAATTGTTCCTCCAATCAAGATTCATCGCAGTCATACACGTGTCACAGGATTACGCACCCTGTCAGATGAATAGTACTGCTATAAATAGCCAAATGGTACTATTCCACAGGTACATTCTCTCACACTCTAAGCTTTACTTCTCTCTCTCTCTCTCTATCTCCCTCTCTCTAAAATCCTTATCGGGCACTTACTGACTTGAGCGTCGGAGGGGGTTTCCTCGCATCCCCCCCGAGGGTAGTTCACGTTTGTCTTTCTTGCAGACTTCCAGTCTCGGACGCCTACTCTTATACTACCGGATATTCCCTTATCCGGCCTCGTTTCATCACCGAAACAGTAACGTTTCAATTTCATATTTATTTTGAAACGACCTTAAATGACAAGTATTTGCTTTAGAACGGAGAAAGCATACACATGTCTTTCCCTCTCTTTACTTGCTTCTTTGGGGCAGTATGCTATCGACTTATTATTGACTCATAACTTGTATTTATCAATCCGATTTGACTTATTATGCTCTTTACCATTTAGAGCTTTGTTTCTAGCATAAATGGTAATATTATGGATTTTTTCAATTAAAATTCAATTCACCGTCCGTATACTTTGATTTTAGTATTTGGGATTTCAACATTGTTGTTGCATTGTATTTCCATCATTCGATTTCCATCCTTTTATTTAAGGAGTAATCAATTGACTCATAGTGTCATCTATATTCCAAATTAATCTATATACTTTACTTTTCACTATAAAACATTAAAAAAAAATTATGAGAGAGGGAGGAAAAAACATAAGAGAGCAGAAAGGGTAATCAGGAAGTAAATCACGTGGAAATTTGATTGGACAAAGCGGGTGGAATTCATGTCCAAGAACTTAAAAGAATAATGTTAGTGGATAAAATTGAAAAAATTAAAAAAGAGAAATGAGTTGATGAAAATAACGGATTTGACTTTAATTAAAATTAGCTAGAAAGCAATATCCTTCCGACCTACTACTTAGGCTTTATTTCATATTCAAATCTCATCACGCTTATGTTAATTGTTGTATGCCTGTTGCAATCTAAGGTTGTGCTATCATAGAGGTCATGGATATGGATTTGAGGACTCAAGTACGTACCTAGAGAAGTTATTATATGGGTAGCATATATGGAATGGCAGCTAAACAACTTGGACCATGGATGTCTAGAAGGTGATGACTTTGAACGTGTACTTTAAGCATACAATGAAATGTTAGCTTGTACTTAGGTTTGGATCTACTTGTTCATCAACATTATCAATTTTGACATGCATTAAATCAACACGAGATCAAATACATAATCAGATACCGCAATTTCCTATTGAGAAATTACTATGAGATCAGAAATATAATACGAGCAGTTGGGTCTTTCTATGTTATACACTTATGATTCTTCAGTTCTTACATTGTACTCTAATATGTCAAAAATTCAATAACAAAACCCTCAAACTTGTATTTCAATTCATGATACGCGCCCGTTAACTAGACGTCCTTAATTTCTATTACATTTTGTAAGTGAAACTAATTTAACTTATAAGTTACATATATATATATTCCCTCCTAAGAGTTAAGTTATCTATAAGCTACAGGTAACATCAAGAGCATTATATCGTACAAAAAAATGTAAGTTTCAGGATATCGTATAAAATTTTAAAAAGGTTAAGTCACACTATAGAAATGGAAGAAACTCAGGAGTCATAACTTATTACCAGAGGGGTCTCAGACATAGAGCTGTCAAAAAATGACCTGATATATAAACCCGACCCGAACCTGTAATGACCTGTAACCGACTT
Organism: Beta lomatogona; assembly: GCA_947646795.1. Taxonomy (NCBI): domain Eukaryota; kingdom Viridiplantae; phylum Streptophyta; class Magnoliopsida; order Caryophyllales; family Amaranthaceae; genus Beta; species Beta lomatogona. The sequence goes on along the minus strand of CANSNZ010000797.1, from coordinate 101,772 downwards.
GCACCCGAAATTTTGGTAAAACAGCCACCCACGAAACCCGACTCCGCACCCGACCTGATAATAACCGATACATGATCTTGACCCGACAATCTATGACCTGAACCGACACCCGCCCGAAAAAGACCGATAACTGAAGTGAGCAGACCTGACAACGATCTGAACCCGATTCGACACCCGACCTGATTAGGACCTGAAACCGATTATAACTCGACTCAACCTGTTATTGTCTCGACATGTTGCGACCTGTTACTTGATTTACAAGACCTGTTGCGAATTGGTATATGGTTTTACCCGACATGTTGCTACATGTTACCCGACTTGTTGATTTTTGATAACTCGACTTGTCATTGATTTCACCACATAGTAACATAAATTATAAACTAACACTATTACAAAAAGGCATATAACTAGATGAACTATTCAAGAATTGATTTTCAATGGAATATTAAATAATGAAAAAAAATTGAAGCAGTGACACACAAGTTTCATGTCCCGTTCCATACCCGGAGCGATCCGAAACAAGTATGGCACAACCCAATAACTAACGACCTGAACTTGACTCGAACCTGACCCAAACCGTTATTCTCTTGACCAGATAAGTATCCGACCCACGCTTGACCTGAAAGCACCCGCTACAAACCTGCAATAAACCCGACCCGACACCACATGACCACAAAAGACGACCTGTCCTGAAATTGATCGCGTCGAACCCGACCGAACCTGAAAGAAGAAACAAATCGAGGCAGACCTGACCGAATTACGACCGTTCCCGACCTGCACCCGACCTGTTTGATTTATTGACCTGACACGACCTGACCGAACATGACCTGAAACCTGAGATGACCCAGCCTGAACCCGACTCGAGTAACTGAATTGACAGCTCTACTCAGACACATGAGCAGAGTGAGCGATGGCTCAGGGCCCCCAATGTTAAGGGGCCCCACCTATATTTTTATTTTACTTACTTATTAGGTTCTATGAGTTTAATAGAAAATACATTTGATAATTCAAAATTTTTGCCCCTAATCAATCTATATATTTTTTGTCATATTTCATAGCTTATTTTAGTTTAATCTTGATATATCTTTACTATTATGTTAAATCTAAGGTGTCTCCTTGCTAAATATGAAATAACATTGAATTATTTAAAAAAAGTTAATCATTTTTTCAACCAAAAAAAAAATTAGTTCTTAACAATATGGGATTATGGATCCATTTTATAGCCCTATAGGGCCCATGTTTAATGTCTGGTACAGGTCCCCGAAATTGTCTGAGACGTCTCTGCTTATTACAGTATAGATATAGTACTTTTACTTTGCTGAGAGTTGAGACTATACTCACCATCTTAATCCCTACCACTAGCCTAATACCCAAACATTCTTCTTAAAGTGGTCCTATAAGCTGCTGCCCTCTCTGAAGCTCAACTCATAATAGGATTCATTCCCTTTACTTTACACCACGTGATGTGATCTTGAACCTGGAAACAATACATACCACTGGCACTAGCTACTAGCTACTAGCTAGCCCCCACTTATATATGCCTTTCCTTGCTAATTTCTGTATATCCATGCATTAGGCCATGCATCTACACATGTTCATAGTTAAATTTATGTTAATCATTCGTTTTGACTATCTTTTTGGGTTATGTGAAATTATCGAAGATACATAAGTAGATAAGACGAGGCTTTATAGATAGAGAGAGAAAGTGACCTAGGATGAATAATCCACAGTTTCGCCTCTCACACGAGTCACATAAGTCCAGAAGTTATTGAAGAAACATAGAAATTGAGGGGATACAAATAAACTAGTAAATGTTTTTTTTAAAAATAATTTTATTATTGTGTTCTCCTCCAAAAACCTCTCATTCTTTGAGGAAATTCTAGTCGGATTTTAGGTGTACCATGTGTTACTTTGAATGACACTACTTATATATAAAACTGATAGAATATGTAATATTCAAGATATTTAGTGAATATTTATCTTTGTGTATTTATGTAAAGTAAGGATTCTCATAACATTAGGTTGTATACTTATGTATATTGATTAATGAGAATATCTCAAAAGAGGGAGAATTATACATATACTAAAGCCAATTGATGATAATAAATGGAGTACATTACATAAATTTTTAAATGTTACCATTCTCCATCTTTTTCTGCAATAGGAGGCAATTGTGCAATCTAAGAAGATCACTACTTCTCACCATGCCTGCGAATAACATCATTAGATCAACAATGTTGAGATTTTTTTTTTTGATCCATATGAGCCACGAAAGCAGTACAAAGTACAAAGAAGGAGAGGGGGGATTCGAACCTGTGACCTATAGTTCACAGCACCTCAATCTTAACCACTAGGCCAAGACATCATTGGTATGTTGAGATTTATGTTCCACATATATTTCCAAGTCCTCTCTACATGTGCTTTATTCATATAAATGGCCTTCCCTACCCTTTGGAATCAACAACGAGCCTATGTTTTGTTATGCTGTAAATCTAAATGGTTCTTTATTACGCTTAAACAAGGAGAGTTTGCAATGGCAACAAATATTTTACCCCAAACTCAAATAACGACAAATAGATACTAGATCAAAAACTTTTTTAATAGTTACACTTTCACTTTTGACACTATTCACAAATTTTCCTTTGACTATCATTTGTGATTCATGGTTAAGAGAAAATATATTCATGTGTGGTCTTGTTTGATTCGTCTCGATATGTACTTTTATAATATCGACTTTTTATATTTTTTACAAATACAAAATTAGAGATATAAACGCTCAAAGTAATGCATTGACATGCGTGAAAAGTGTAAGTGTAATTATTAGAAAGAAATGAAGGTAGTATAAAGTAAAGTATGCAATTTTTTTTTTAAAGGGTACAAGGAATTAAGGATGAGAATAAAGTTATAAAGATGCTTTTTTTTCAAGAAAAGTTTTTTTTTCTTTTTATCAATATGGCAGAACTCATATAAATATGCGGGTTGTAGGCCACTTATCATCCTTGTCTCCCATCCCCAACATCCTCTCTAATTTCAACATATATACCATTATAGATTTTGGTTCACTCCTAATTCCTAAACACTACATAAAATAAGATAAAATAAAATAAAAAATAAACAATTTTTTGGTTCACATCTTTAATTCCCTTTCACTCTTTGCCTGTCTATGTAAAACATGGCCCACCCTCCCAACTGAAAACGACTGCAAGCAACCTGTGGTCTACCCCTGCAACTTATTATTTCTATATTAGTATTGTCTTAAATTAAATAAGTAATTTATTGAATTGGTACGCTCAATTTTTTTCTAATATAAATATCCCCTTGGTATACTTTGAGAACTTTGACTCACATCATACGCCGACCTCAAATCCCATTTATGCTCTCCCACTCTTTCTTACTCCATCACTCTCTCCCTCAACCACCACTCACCTCTTTCTCTCTCCAAAATATATGGCGGATCAAGATAGAGTTTGCTGCATGTGCGGTGATATTGGCTTCGCTGACAAGCTCTTCCAGTGCCCCGGCTGTCGTTTTCGCTTCCAACACCTGTACGTTATCCTCATTTACTGGCTTTGATATCATGTTAGAATAATAGCTTTATTAAGTATAAATAACTATCATATGAGATTGTAATTCATCTACTTATATGATTATCTTAAAACAATTACTTTTTATATAACCTGATTTATGATACTACCTGTTTTGATACCATGTTAAAATAATTTCATCATATGATACCCAATACCGTAATTCTTTTTGTGATGATATGTATATATCGTCTGCTCTAATACCATTTGAAAACTTATCAAATCTTCGTTGTTGAGTACATATATAGGTATTGTAGCAACTACTACTCTGGCAATCGTGAACTATCATCATCGTCGTCGTCATCGTCATCATCCATATGTGATTGGTGTCGAAGTGAAGGTAGAAACTCCTCAACTAAAACTGGATCTTTCAAGAGATCCTCATCATCATCATCAATGGAGCATAACCATCATCGTAATCTTCATATCAGCTCCGAGTATACATCAGGAGAGAGAATCAAACAACATCAAGATCAAGATCATTTGATCAATACTACTACGACAAATAATAGTGTTGCTGTTTCTTCAGGAGAGAGAGGAACTCCCAAGAATAACAACAACTCCGGTGTACCGTCGCCTCGCCCTAGTGCTCATCGTCGCTATAAACTTCTTAAGGATGTCATGTGTTGATGAATGATGATGATGATGATGATTGACATGATCATGCATGATGATGACACAATTATCATCAGTGATCGATTTTGTGCTCTTCCTAGCTATAAAGCTGTAAGCTTTTTTTTTTTTTTTTTTTGGTGTGTGTGTGTTAGCTAGTTTTTTTAGTTTTTTATGATGATGTTTGTCTTGTGTGAATATTATGTTTAATTAGAAGCTTGATCTAAATCCTCTTTTATAAGTGTACTTAGATAGTTAATATATATTAATGTAGTTTGCTTTGTTTTATCTTATTTATCTTTTCTCTTCTCTCTCTTTTTTTGGGTTCATTTTTCATTACATCATCAAAATTTCTGGTTTTGTTTGAGCCGACTTTGTCCACCATCTAATATATTTTATAGGAGCCCATAAGGCTATAAATATACTCCCTCCGTCCCATAATATAGTGCCTACTTCATTTTTGGTGGGTCAAACTTTAAAATCTTTGACCGAATATTCTCATTTGTATATATAAAAAAACATATTCATGTGGGATCTTTGTTAGATTCGCCTCAATGCTAGTTTCATAATATCAACTTTTTATATTTTTTATTAATAAGGTAATCAAGATATTAAAGGCCAAAGCTTACGCCTTGAGACCGTGTAAAAAAAAAACAAAGACTATATTACGACTTATGAAAGATAATAAAGAATGAAATTAAAGTAGGTTTTTGCAGTGAGATATTACATTCTTATAATAAACCCGTTGTTTCTTTTGAAACAGAAAAAGATTTTTAAACAATATAGGATTTTTTTTAGTTTGTTTATGTTATGGTCCTTTAATTTGTCAAGTACAGAGATCAAAAGAATTTGCTAAAAACTCCTAATAACTATGTGGTTACATTTAAAACCAAATAAACAATCTTAACACTTACACACACATTCTTTGAGATATTTGCAAAATGGGGTATGGCTAACGATTTTACAAAACTTTGTTTGCCGAGTGGGTAATAAAGCCATTATGAATAGACGTAAATAAATATTGAAAACCAACTCAGTTAAATAAATAATTATGTAATTTTCTATTTATAGTAAGTTGATTATCCACTTAGTGGAGTCTTGTAAGCGTAAAGCGTGATGTTTTGGAGAAAATGATCTTCCACCTTTCTGTTTCTTTCTTTGCTGTGATTGAGTCTCTTGAGGAGAATTCAATGCACTTTTTTTCTCTTGTCTTTTTGTCAAAGGGTTCATAGTACCTAAAGCTGCTAGCTTTCTCATATACATTGAAGGTAATTTATTGACACCCTCAATTATTAGTCTAAAGGCTTACTACTATTTCCTTTTTCGGAGCAATTGGTATGATCATGAGGTTTTAACATAAATGACACTGTTTTATGGAATTAAGGTTAGCTGTTATCATCATTTATACAATGATAACTTAGTAATGTAATATTGAAATTATTTTAAACCCTTATTATATTATTGAATTCATGATTGCAATTTATAGGAAATATTCGAAAATATACAGTATATATATGTTTAATGATGTTTAGTAAATACTTATTTATATTTTAGCTAGATATCTTATGATAATAATATTATATATATATATACCCTCAATAATCAATATTATATATTAACAATATATAGAAAATATACCATCATATACTTAATTTTCTAATATGTCCAATACGATTACAATCATAAAGTAACATGTTATATATGTTTACTTTATCAACTTTTTTTTTTTTTTTTGTTTATCAACTTGTTCTTGTTGAAAGATAGTGAGTATGATCTAACCAGATGAAACTCATCTTGCATTACTATAATCAACGTAAACAAACTTAGGTCAAGCAATTATATATATATATATGTATCACTGTTTACTTGTTTGATCTCTTCATAATGAATTTCAATTGGTACAGTACTCCTTAAATTATATAGTTAATACTTATTAATATATCTATATGGTTGAATATTTGAAAAGTTCCACCTTTGAATAATACATGTGTAGGCAAATAGCTAAGGTTGTTGGATTGTGGGCTCTTGTAAAATTAAAGTTGAGAATGAATAGAGTGCAAGCAAGTGTTAAGTGTATGGAGGATGGTGTGGTGCGTATAGAGAGTAGAGAGAGGAGAGAGAAGTGTTATTTGCTTCTTGGCCATTCAATCCTTCTAAATGGATGAGTTTCTTTTTTTGGCTCCTAATTCTACAAACTTCTTATTTGTAATAATTTTTAACCCTAGCTCATAGGGCATTGGAGTGACATAACTTTTGAAGTGCACAAGTTGACAAGGCCTTTTCACCTCTATATAGTTGGGACTTTGGAATACATCAACATCAATTTAATTACTGCGTAGTACTTTCTATAAAGATTTTTTGTCTAGAGTAAAAAATTTAGATACGTGCGTCATATGCATTTAATTTTACCTTTATAAAATAGGAATATTAATGTTGGCTTAATTTTAGATAATCAAGGCCATAGTTATACTTCAAGTGATTTTATAAAAAGAAAATTTACTAATTAAAATTTGATTTTATTGATTGTATTGAGTTTTGCTGATTATGAGACTGGTTATTGCAGATGAAAACTGAAAATAAATGATACTCCCTTCGTCCCATAATATAGTTCCCATTTTCATTTTGGGAGTCAAACTTTAAAATCTTTGACCAAATATTCTCATTAATGTATACAAAAAGACATACTCATGTGGGGTCTTATTAGATTCGTCTCAATGTCTACATTTATATTATCAACTTTTTAAATTTTTTACTAATACAAAATAGAAGATATTGTAGGTCAAATGTACGTCTTGGAGATCGCAAAAAAAGAAATGTGAACTATATTATGGGACGGAGGAGTAGATACTAAGAGGGTGGTATGTTCCACACCAGTTGAAATTACAAATAAATCCCAAACAGCGCCATGTGACTATATATAGCTGGCTAAAATTTAGCCACTCATTTAACTTTTTTAGATTTTTTTTTGAAATTATTTAACTTTTTTAGATGATTAGAATAGGTCATCATTTAATTTTAAATAAGCAATTTAAGTGTGATAATTAATACTGTCTTATATTTTGCCACTTGAAAACCGACTTTCTTTCAATGGTCATGTCAACTTCATACAATTTTTAATATTATAAATATAAAGACTCGAACATCAGAACATGTGACCTTAAGTATGAATAAAATAGACTTTCCACCAAACTACTACTATAATATTATAGCTTATAATAATAAAAGAGATATTACTAGCGTTTAATAGTAATCTTATGTTTTTAGGTTACAGTCATTTGAGTACATGATATGAATAAATGATTTTCCATTTGTGTTTCTTTTTTCTTTCACCCTGAATATATTCCTACATACACCAAATTAACATAATATACAAATCAATTAAATTATAGGAAACACAATTGTATATGCAAGACATCAATCGGACCACTCACTTATATCGATAAAAAACGTGCGATTAAGACTATCAAAAGGTCCAACCATTCTACTAAAATGAGAGAGATGCACTATTCGATGATATATGGACATGTTCCTTCTCTATATGTTTGGACACTTGTGAAAAACCAACAAAAACTTCGTGGTATTTGAAACGACAATGTGACGTTCAACAAACCCTTCACCTTCAATTCGTATCACTCACTATCACCATCACGTACTTCCTAATCTTCCTTGTCGTATATTAGCTTGTAAACAGCTGTAGAAATATCGCAACGCAAATCATGCTTTTGAGATTGATTAGTAGAATGGTTTGTTCATAAAAAGGTATTGGCTCCTATTGAAAATGTACACAATTTTTGAACAAAATCCATTTAGAGATCATGATGGCAATAAATTCTATGTTGTTTTTTTTTTACTATCGGCAAAATATTACAAAGTTCAAACATACCTAAGAGACAACAAACAAGCATTACATGACAATCGCCAGTTAAACATAGAATTCTTCGTTATTTTCTGCGAAGAATTCTATGTTTCGTTGCTAAGATAACAGGGCAATAATTGAACCTATCATGATAATTTGGAAAAAGTTTCGCTTCACACTTTGTTGGTCTTTTTTTTATTAGGAAAGATAATTGGTCCGAAGACGAACCCTACTAGGCTACTAGTTTGTAGGGCACACCAGCTCAAAGGTTGGGTACAAGGCTAAACAGCCCAAAAGACAAAAGGCCTAAAGGTCCATTGCCACCATAAGGGAATGTCCCAACATATTGTTGGTCGGAATGAGGATTCGAACCCTAGGTAATGCCCTGGAATTCGGGATGGTACTCCACTGGACTACCACCTCTCCCTACTTTGTTTGTCTCTATCATCTTTAATTTCTACCAAGTAAGTGTTGGCCCAGTGGTGATGGGGACTGGCTTTGGTAGGACGGACCCGTGTTCGAATCCCCACAACACCCTTGGGAGAGGAATGAAACCTAACCCACCCCGAACTTGGCCTCGATCCGGATGTAGCCCGAAGGGTGAACCGGGTGCAAACACCAAAAAAACAAAAAATCATCTTTAATTTCTTTTAAAGGAACAAGGATAATTTGTGTTTATCTTATCTCAGAGTCCAAGTTTAGATGAAATTAACAAACACAAACTTTATTCCTTCTCTGAAGCTCTTGTTTTGTTTGTATTATATTTTTTGTGCTATCGGGATATTGTAAAACAACAAGATCAATGCTCAATCAAAAACATCAACCACACAATTATCTTATTCTAATATGAATTGTTTAATTCAAGTACACTTTATATAATTAGCAAACAAATAAAACTATATCCTAATAATGGTACTAGAATATAAATTATTTTTAGAAGTTTATTCAAATCACTTTTTTCTGTTCTCCGTTTATTTGGTGCATAGAGCGAGAGCTACATCTACAATTGTATATCACAAACTTTTATATATATGTGGCCAACCACACCATTAGTTGATAGTGTGGCCAATTCACATATAAGATAATTAATCTATTATTAGGGGTTACGAGGATGATCGATCAAGTGGGGTTATCGTAATATATGGGGATTATTCTAATGGAAAAATGGGGTTACTTTTATTAACAAGTAGAATTACTCTTTTGATAGCCAAAACAAAATAATAGGCAAGTGTTACTTAAAATAACAAATGAGGTTACTTTTTTTAGGTTGATTTTACGTATATATTGAATTGAGGTTACTTTTTTTTTTTTGAGGGGAAAAGCAAATTTGTATTACTCCAAAATCAAGTTATCCATGAGTACATAAGGAGCCACCTCTAAAGGGTAGTGGTTCTCCCAAACTTGCTCCACACCAAAAGGAATTAATCTAGCTAGATAATGATCTACAAAATTACCCTCCCGCTTAACATGAGACCATACAATAGAATTAAAACTAGCACAAGAAGATAAAATGTCAAAGAGAACTCCATCTAAATCAGAAAGAAATATTGCATTCTTAGAGAGGCGGTTGATCACTACTTGACAGTCGGATTCCAGTATCACATCTTTGAGTCCATGTGAGAGGCCTAGACGCACAGCCATGTCAATGGCTTGGGCCTCAGCAATTTCAGGCGTCCAGCAGGCGCGGACATGTCGCATAGCCGCAAACAACGTGTCCCCAGTCGAGCTGCGAGCTATAACTCCGAGACCGACCCCGCCTTCCACAGCAAGGCACGCATCGACATTGAGCTTTGTAAAGCCATCTGGTGGAGGAATCCAATGGCGTGGGCTGGAGGGGATACTGCCCGTGCGCATTGCGTAGATTTTCTCAGCATATTTACCTTGTTCATCCACAAGCCTACCCACACGAGCCATCAGAATGTTGGAAGGGGTGGATTTATTGTGAAAAACCATGTAATTGCGTTCTCCCCAGATACACCATGCAAGGAAAGCTCCTTTCACCTTCACCTTTGTATCCACATTCCTCCAACTGACCAGTAGATCACAGAGGGAGTCCACGCCTGTCACGTCGCACAATGCTTCACACCCACGTCAGCCACAAGCTCGAAAACCTCGGGCAACCGAAGATGGCATGGTAAGTAGTTTCCGGTTCGCCACAACCCCATGGACAAGAGTCATCATCAATCAAATGACGGTGCTTAAGCAATCCGCGAACGGGGAGAGAGTTAGTGCATAAGCGCCATAGAAAATGACGTACCTTTGGGCTAGCATCCAAACTCCATATATCTACCCATGCTTGATGGAAGTTGTCTAAGTTACCGCCCTTGCCAAGCATATACGCCGTCTTAACCGAGAAGCAACCATCCTTTGTAAATGCGCAAGTAAGCTCATCCTTCAAGGGACCCTTGTTGAAAGGGGTGCCTAGAATGCACTTAATACGTTCATTGAATAAAGTCTCAATAACATCAACCTTCCATTCCATATTCTCCAAATCAATAAGATCACGCACCATAGTAAAGTCATCCACCAAGCACACTAGTAAGAAAACGTCCGGTCTTCATCAACAACCCAAGGGTCATCCCACAACTTGATGTTCACTCCATTACCAACACGCCACACTAGTCCTTCTTTTAGCAAGCTCTTAGAACTCCAAATGCTCCTCCAAGAGTAACTACTCGAATATCCAAGAGATGCATTCAAGAAATCACCATTTGGGAAATATTTGGCCTTCATGACACGGCCAAAAAGAGTGTTCGGGTAGCGAGTAAGACGCCAAGCTTTCCTGCACAGTAGAGAATCATTAAAGACATTGAGATCTTTAAATCCCATAGTACCTCCAAGACACTTCAAAGTACTCATAGACTCCCAGCTCTTCCAGTGAGTTTTCCGGTTTGAATCCGAACTTCCCCACCAAAATCTAGCCATGGCTGAATGGATCTTCTGAATAACTCTAGCAGGCAATTTATAGACTCCCATCAAATAAGTAGGAATGGCTTGGATGACTGATTTTAGCAAAATTTCTTTCCCAGCTCTAGATAAAAAATTTTCCTTCCATCCTTGGAGTTTCTTCCAAATTCTATCAAGGAGAGAAGCAAAAATAATTTTCTTCGATCTTCCTGAAATAGAGGGGATACCAAGGTACTTCTCATGCTTATCAACCCGCCGCATATTCAGAATGCCTATCAACTCTTCTTTCTGTTCAGTTCGAATTCCCAAACTGAACGAGACTTCCGACTTTTCATAATTAATTTTCTAACCAGATGCTGCTTCATAACAGTTGAGAATATCAACAATAGTAATGCATTCCTGTCGGGTAGCTCAAGTAAAGAGTAAACTGTCATCTGCAAAAAGAAGATGAGATATTTCTAGGCCTTTGCGGCTAGCTTTAGCACCATGGATCTGCTTCTCCTGAACTTTCCTCTGAACCATTTTAGAGAAAGCATCAGCAATCAAAATAAAAAGATAAGGAGAAAGAGGGTCTCCCTGGCAAAGACCCCGCTCTGGAGTGACAGAACCACAGACTCCTCCATTAATAATGAAGGAATAGTTGACAGACGTGACACAATCCATGATCAGGTTCACCCAACGACCATCAAACCCCATGGTGAGCAGAAGCTTCCTAAGAAAACCCCACTCCACTATGTCATAAGCTTTGCTCATGTCAAGCTTCATAGCAATGATACCCTTCCTGCTCCGATTCCTATGCTTCATAGTATGAAAAACTTCCATAGCTATCAAAGCATTATCAGTAATGAGCGGGCCAGGGATAAAGGCACTCTGGTTCTCAGTGACAATATCAGGGAGTAAATCTTTCAATCTGACTACAATAACTTTGGATACTAGTTTATAAATCACATTACAAAGAGCAATGGGTCGAAATTCAGCAGCTTTTGTAGGTGATTTAATTTTTGGAATCAAAGCAATATTAGTCATATTAACACATTTCGGGGAGATTAGGCCATGCAAAATATTACTCACAAATTGAGGTTACTTTATGGACATAATAAAGTTACCTTCTGACTATATGAGGCTACATGTATGAATAAATAGATGTTACTTTAATACATGGATGTAGCTACATCATATATTATTGTGTGGTTGGCCGCACACAAAACTTGCTGATTATATATAGTTTTGAAGTTAAAGAGACTTAATCTAATTCCAAATTTTAATTACCAACTAAGTACTTGCTAGTATCATATCTTTTTGTATGCTTAAAAATGGAAAATGATCTAAAGCATAAATTATGACATAATTGTAGGAAAAGCACCTTTGCCATATAGTATTTTCCAATTTATTCAGTTCTTCCACAAACAAAATGGTCCCACTCCCACCTTTGAAAATAATTCAATGTTGATTAATGTGCATCTCTCAAAAGGAATGCATATGAAAATGTATCAACCTAGTATTGTTTCCTCCCTTCCTATCTCGTGTCATTTTCTGTCTCCTTGACAATTTGATATTTCACATGATAGTACTTGCATATATTTGAACATCAAGCAAAGTCACGACTATGCTTATTTAGGGGATCACATTCCAATTAATTTCCTTTTACTATCTCTTCACACTTTTTCTTTTGTCTCCTATTAACTAAGCATTACATTTGCATGCATGTATCAAAGTTGGCCACATGCCACATGCTAACCGTACCACCTCTCACTCCACAGCGTCAATCATGCCTTTTCTTGCCTAATCTTACAATTAATCCTATCTAAGCTAAAATAGTCAAATAATAGTCAATATACTTCTTAAAGGAGCTATATTCCGATTATTCTTCGATCATATCATTGATCTAGTTTATCAATGCAAGCTTGATGTATTAGCAATGGACATTATAATGATGTAGCTATAGATAAAACAAGTTTTAGGTGTTATTGTCTCACGTACGTGCTAGATTATGTTCCTAGTGATTTAATTTGTAGGTAATGATCGATTATGATTATAACATTATCTTTTTTTTATTGTGAAAGCACGATTTTATTCTCTTTTTAGTGTGGATATATTAGAAAAAAGGACAAATTGTTATGCTATAATTGGTTTTCTTTATTTGAGACCTATCCCAAAGCACCTCTATTTAATTAGCTAATTATATAGTGTCACTTAAACTCCGCAACTTCTAGGATAAGTTGGTGTTATTATATCTCCATGACTCCATCATTGACTTAGTGAGTGAATTGATATAATCTCTTTGGCTACACGAATTGTAACAAATTGTATATGCAAATATCAATTATCACGTGCCAAGTGTCAACATTACAGAGGTGGATCACGTGACAAATAACATATTGTGAGCCAATAGATATTCCTCTTAATATTGTGCTTCTTCTAGGCTTCCAAATAAATTTCATCTAGTTAGATGTGCTCAGGAAATAGTTGCGATATATTGTTTGTGGTTTCTCTACAAAAAGGCAAGACCGATATAAAACACTTCTATCCTACGTAAATTGTGCCACAAAATTAATTTGGTACAATAAATTATGCATGCATGAATTTTAATACTCCAATTATAAATTACTTGTGCAATTGGCAATGGAGTAGTTTGTTGGGACTGAGGATGGAGTCGGCCACGGTCGGCAATCCTTACCAATCAATGAGAAGCGTAGAGGTTTGCAAGAATACATAGGGATTGACGTCCTTTCCAACTTTTTTGATGTAAGAGAAGTGTGTTTGCTACGTGGAAAGTAAGAACAATCTAATTTGGTAATTGGTTAACCTTTTTTTTTGAGGGGTGGTAATTGGTTATTACTTATTCCGGTTCTTATTAGTTTAACTGTTTCTTTTGCACATAGTTTTTAGGAGATATTATGTTGTGTGCCATAGAAATAAAGAAAAACTATTATTTTATATTAAAGTTGAATGTATGTGTGATAGAAAGTTAGTGGTCTCATTCCAAAAATAGAAACAAAAGAAATGGGTAAGCTAATAAGGGACATCTCAAAAAGGAATACGGGTAAATTAATAAAGACCGGAGGGAGTAGTTTTTAGTAACTTTTACCTGTTTTGCATGTATTATTTGATTGAAATTTTTTTATTAAATATTAATAGTTTATATTCGGTATAGGGGAAAGCGGATCATTTATGATAAAGAGGATGAGCTTCAAAAGAATGATTCAGAGCTCTTGCAGAGTGAAACCATGCAGTAGTGCCATACACGAGATAAATCTTTCAAATTAAACAAGGCTTTTTTCGAATAAGCCAATTTATTTGGGACCATGCAGATCCACACTTTTTCCTATTCAAAGATCAGCCTTTTGTTTCTGTGTTTTCACTTCGAGAATCCTTTGTAGATGAAGAGTTAAGTACAAGTTTTTTTATTTACACTACAAGAAAGGTTGAATTTAACGACGGCTAAAAGCCGTCGGAAATATTAGGAAAACCGTCGGTGAAACATCAACGACCGCTAGACCGTCGTTAACAGGCCGTCGGTGCGAGGGTGGTCGCTGAATTTAGAATCAACGACCGCTGAGCCGTCGGTGAGTAAAATACCGACGGCTTACTTGTAATCGCCGACCGTTCAAAAAAACCGACGCCGGCACCAAACCAACGATTGTTTTGAACGGTCGTTAAATCAACGACGGTTTAAAACCGTCGTTGATTTAGCGTACGATTTCAAACCGTCGGTAATTTCCCCAACGGTTATAAACAATGTTGTATGGGCCACATCAACGTCCGGTATATAAACCGTCGCTATTATGTAAAAGCCGTCGTTGAAGAGGAATTCCTTGGGTCCATGGTATACCTTGCAACGACTGCCTAGCCGTCGTTGATTTAATGTTTAGCCGTCGTTGTTTTTTTGAAATAATATTATTTAGAATATTTTTGTTGTTACCAATAATTAAACATGTACCAAAGACAAATGCTTGTGGACCACACTAAAGTCATTCCTCCATCGCATTCAATTACAAAAATATGCAATTTTGATATATATTACAATTTGCATTGATACTTGTATAATTACATGAAATAGATTACAATTATGTACACAAAATAGATCCCGATGTCGGGAAATAAAGTAGAATTCGTGTTTACAAAAAATATATATCGACAAAGCTGGAAACTAATAAGCTAGATGCCGATAAATATAGACACTAAATGCATAAAAGTTAGTTACCAAGTTGCCGAAAGCAAAAACACTACACTGTCAAGGGTGTCTGTGTAGCACTACCGCCACCACCAAACCCTGGGTCATCGTCTGGTCTGCGATGTGGAGGGGGGCCTGGGTTGCAACCTCGAGGACATGTGGCCGAAACTAGACATGTTCCTCATCATTTCCTCAACAATGGCCCGACTTGACGCTTCCACCCGTGCTTTGCGACCATTGCCTCCACCTCTTCCATCCGCGCGGCCGACCTTTGCCTCCACCTCGCGCCTCAATCCGAGATAAAATGGACGGCTCATATGGTTGTGAAGAGCCGCTATCTCCTCGCCCGATGAAGAGTTGTAGTACAAATGATCTCCCGACCCAACCCCCGAACTTTTCCTCGGTTCCTCCCCCAACCTGTCTCCCCAATACAACGAGATCGGGGTTCTTGTGACCCCCGAGTGGTACAATGATCCAGCTTCTTCTTGTACGTCTCCCGCATTTGGTTAAATATACTCAAATTCAAGTAAAATAAAGTGGGTAAAAAGGCCTATATTGGCCTACATTTGGTTCTAACTTTCCTACTTTGTGTATTTTCAATCAAAACAACTTATAAATACACTAAACTAACTACATATATGATGTTTGAGGTGGTTATAACTTAAACTAGCATCAAATTACTCGTATTCATTCAATTTCAAGTAAAAAGGCCTATATTGGCCTACATTTGGTTCTAACTTTCCTACTTTGTGTATTTTCAATCAAAACAACTTATAAATACACTAAACTAACTACATATATGATGTTTGAGGTGGTTATAACTTAAACTAGCATCAAAGTACTCGTATTCATTCAATTTCAAGTAAAAAGGCCTAAAATGGCCTATATTAGCCTACATTTGGTTCTAACTTTCCTACTTTGTGTATTTTCAATCAAAACAACATATAAATACACTAAACTAACTACATATATGATGTTTGAGGTGGTTATAACTTAAACTAGCATCAAAGTACTCGTATTCATTCAATTTCAAGTAAAAAGGCCTAAAAAGGCCTATATTGGCCTACATTTGGTTCTAACTTTCCTACTTTGTGTATTTTCAATCAAAACAACTTATAAATACACTAAACTAACTACATATATGATGTTTGAGGTGGTTATAACTTAAACTAGCATCAAATTACTCGTATTCATTCAATTTCAAGTAAATAGGCCTATATTGGCCTACATTTGGTTCTAACTTTCCTACTTTGTGTATTTTCAATCAAAACAACTTATAAATACACTAAACTAACTACATATATGATGTTGAGGTGGTTATAACTTAAACTAGCATCAAAGTACTCGTATTCATTCAATTTCAAGTAAAAAGGCCTAAAAAGGCCTATATTGGCCTACATTTGGTTCTAACTTTCCTACTTTGTGTATTTTCAATCAAAACAACATATAAATACACTAAACTAACTACATATATGATGTTTGAGGTGGTTATAACTATAACTAGCATCAAAGTACTCGTATTCATTCAATTTCAAGTAAAAAGGCCTAAAAAGGCCTATATTGGCCTACATTTGGTTCTAACTTTCCTACTTTGTGTATTTTCAATCAAAACAACTTATAAATACACTAAACTAACTACATATATGATGTTTGAGGTGGTTATAACTTAAACTAGCATCAAATTACTCGTATTCATTCAATTTCAAGTAAAAAGGCCTATATTGGCCTACATTTGGTTCTAACTTTCCTACTTTGTGTATTTTCAATCAAAACAACATATAAATACACTAAACTAACTACATATATGATGTTTGAGGTGGTTATAACTTAAACTAGCATCAAATTACTCGTATTCATTCAATTTCAAGTAAAAAGGCCTAAAAAGGCCTATATTGGCCTACATTTGGTTCTAACTTTCCTACTACCATCAAACTTTTCAATCATATTTGCCTATAAATATATGTTTAGAAGTATGTACCGAGATTTGCTTTGATTTCTTGTTTGCTGGAATTTCTCCTTTTCCAGGAACAGTCTTGAAATGAGTCTTCAAGAACAACTCGGGAGCAGTAGGGAGTACTCCTCCTCTACTCTTTGCCTGTAGACATTGTTGAATTAACAAAGGCTTTATGGAACATATTCATGTAAATTACACTAAGTAGTAGATATGAAACATATTTACCATCTTCCTAGCATGCTGTGCCGCCGAAATAGAACCCTGAAAGTGTGACGGCTCAATTGGATTAGGACAGGAGCCACCTCTTCGGTTCTTCTTCGCCTGTTCGCATTTTTTCCCGAAATGTTGGGTCTTCACTTCTCTTCTTCATGTCTTCGTATATCGTCTCCCCCAACCATTTTGGCCTTTCTTTGGCTTTCTTAACCACCCAGTATCGCAAGTCTCGCAGACGAGTTGATGCTTTTTTCTTGTAATCCTTCCTCACTAGGCCTTCTAACTCAGGAGCCCATTCGTAAATACCCTTTAGTCAAACATTAAACAAAGATATTAATCTCGTAATATAATCAATTTCATTTTTCATAATTCGATTCATACATACTGTGAAAATGTTCCACCAATGCGTCTTTGTTGCATCATCGACCTCACTGTAATTGAACCATGGTTGTCGAAAATGGCCCCGGAAAATGTCGGTGATGGACCCACTAACCTTGTTATCATCAAACCCGAATTGAAAACCAAACAAACACGTGAATTGTGAATATCATTGCATACAAATATCATGAAATGAAGGCTTACTAACTTACCACAATCCAAAGTAGGGCTTAAAACCTTTCTTGGTGCACGGTTCGAACCTTCACCTTCCTCCGTATGAGTCATCGGAGTCTCCCGGTACGTGCTCACCAATGTCACGTGCTCGTGAATCATCTCCCCGTGTCTCGACATAGGGTTCGGCTTCCTTGTACATCCGGTGACTGAAAAAGCTCCCTCGGAGTCAAAGTCCCACGACCTTGGCTTCCACCTAAGCCACCTCGACCTCCGCGGCCCTTAGGATTAGACATGATTACCTTAAATGCAAGAAAGTAGAAACGCGTAAGATACTTCTTTCAAGGGTGAAAAACATTTTTCCTCCCCCGCTGGCCACCCCCTGCTGGCCTCCCCCCT
The DNA here is from genome assembly GCA_947646795.1 of Beta lomatogona. Taxonomy (NCBI): domain Eukaryota; kingdom Viridiplantae; phylum Streptophyta; class Magnoliopsida; order Caryophyllales; family Amaranthaceae; genus Beta; species Beta lomatogona. The sequence continues at coordinate 83,524 of CANSNZ010000797.1, read as the reverse complement.
CCCTGCCCCCGCCCTCGCTGGCCTCCCCCTGCCCCCTACTGGCCTCCCCCCCCCCCTCCGGCCTCCCCCCCTCCCCTGCCCCTCCCCGCTGGCCTCCCCCCCCCCTGCCCCTGCGCCCCCGCTGGCCTCCCCCCCCCCCTCCCCCCGCCCCGCCCTCCCCCTGCTGGCCACCCCCCTCCCTCCCCCGCGGCTGCGCGCCCCGCCGGCCTCCCCCCGCCGGCTTGCCCTGCCGGCCTCCCCTCCCCTCCCCTTGCCGCCCCTGCTGGCCTCCCCTGCTGGCCTCCCCCCTGGCCTCCCCTCCCCCCCTGGCCTCCCCCCCTTGCCCCTCTGCCCCCGCTCGCCCCCCTGGCCTCCTCCCCCCCGCTGTGGCCTCCCCCTCCCCTCCCCGCCCCCGCTGGCCTTTTAATGTTTTAGCTTTTTAATCCAAAAAACAAAAGAAGTTTGTGTCCCCCGTATAATAATTACTAGGTTTGAAGTGGGGAGAAAGCAAGGCGAGGAAACATAAATATTAATGCAGGAATGGATCATGTTACTCAACAACAAGAAGAAAAACTATAGATGGAAATGTCATAACAAGTAATCTTCAACATTTCATTACAAAAGTCCTATATTTTTATTGAAATGTTGTCCTTAATACAAGCTATGATATACTCAAACAAATCAAAGTGAATTCCCATCCTCGCTTAGTTCATCATCACTATCGTCATCCCAAAAACCATCATCGTCATCGTCATCATCCTCGCTTTCTCCGGACTCGAAACTAGACTCTTCTTCATCATCACCTGATGGGGCTTCAAACAAAATTTCTTCGTCATCTCCTTCACCACACTCGACATCATTACCACCTTCATAATCGGGAATATCGTTTGGATCACAAAGCGTTGGAGTCCCAACACTTGTCTCCCGAAGGAAGTCGAAGTCAACCGGAGCATCAATCACGAGACCTTGCCTTTGTCCTAAACACAGCCCACCATTGAGCACGATCTCTTTTCAAGCTTGGGTACGGTGCGAAATATACTTGGCTAACCTGGTATGATAGCACAAAGGGATCAAACTTGGGGTATTTCTTGGTGTGGTTGACTTCAACTAGCTTGTATTGATCGATGTTCATTCCCCTCACATTGTCCATCCAATTGCACTTGAACAAAACAAGTGCTATATTGACTACGAGCACCGGTAAACTTCAATTCTATAACATCATCTAGAATCCCAAAGAAATCACTCCCACCGTCATTAGACACACACACTCCATAATTCATGGTGGATTTGTGGTTGCTTGATGCTTTTGTTTGGAAATTGTATCCATTAACATAGTATCTATTCCAAGTGCGAACTAATGTCGAAGGACCCATTGCCAAAGCAAACAATACATCATCATTGGGTTTGTCTTGAATAACCTATTGAAATTCATTCATATTGTTAATACATTAACATTTCTTTAATAACCTATTGAATAACCTATAGTCACACAAACTCACTTTCGATCTAAACCAATCAAGGTATTCCGCTTCATGTTGCACCCACACATCTTCCCTACGTAGAGTAGGTCGAATTTGAAGAATGTGGTCCTCGAAATCCCTTACAAACATAACAATTGTTAATGTCTAAATTTAAAATGAAAGTTAAATTTATAAATAATATGATTAATAACAAGTGTTTTACTTCTCAAATTCTTGTAAGATGCCTGTATTTGCTAACACATATAGGTGTGCACGTTGTAGTTCCACTTCAGTTAAAAATCGTGTTCCTCCTGCATTAGACGGCCGACCACAATTAACCCTGAATAGCTCTGGGACAGTTTAAGTCGAGCATCCTATCAAGTTCATCATTTACATTACGGCCTAAATCTCGTGTCTTAGTATCCACTCCTTGCTGAAAGTAGTTTGAACAGAAGTTTGCAATCTCTTCACACAAGTACGCATTACAAATAGAACCCTCCACACGAGCCTTGTTACCAATTTTGCGTTTCAAATGATTGAGGAACCTAAGAAGGTGGTTATAAAAAAGAGTTACACAATTGCGAACAACAATAAAAAAGGATATATGAAAATGAAGGATAAGGTACCTTTCAAAGGGATACATCCAACGGTATTGCACGGGACCACATAGCCTAGCTTCGCGTGGAAGGTGAACTGGTAAGTGTTCCATGGAATTGAAGAATGATGGTGGGAAAATCTTTTCGAGTTTACAAAGGATCTCGGCTATGTCCTTTTCCAACCTTTCCATGTCACTTACTGTGATGGTGGAGCAACACAAATCACGGAAAAAAAGGCTAATCTCAGTGACAACTTTCCACACATGAACCGGAAGCAACTCCTTTAATGCAATCGGCAATAATCTTTCCATGAAGACATGACAGTCATGGCTTTTCATATTGTGCGGCTTACCGGACTGCATGTCCACACATCTTGTTAAGTCGGAAGCATAGCCATCGGGAAATTTCAAATCTCTCGACCCAGTTGCATAATACTTTCCTTTGGGACTTGTCCAGGCGAAAGGTGCTTTTGGTGGAGTTTCTTTTCCGTTCGCATCCTTGGTGACATGAAGTTGAGGCCTTTTGCACAATTTAGCAATGTCTTTTCTAGATGCAACGGTGTCTGCTGTCTGTTTTTTCACATCCATAACTGTGTGAATGAGTTGGTCGAAGAAGTTTTTCTCAATGTGCATGACGTCAAGGTTGTGACGAAGATGCAGATCTTTCCAAGTATGGGAGCTCCCAAAGACAGACTTTGTTTGAACCACCCATTTTTCAACTTTTTCAAAGCGTTAAGTGCATCCGGTCCATCCGTAGCCTTTGGCAAGTCTTTAACACATGACCACAACTCTTCCCCCAGACATGATGTGTGGTGGAGACCCTTTTTCAACCTTATTTCTGCAAAAGCTACTTTGTTTTTACGAAAAGGATGATCTTCGGGAAGAAATTGACGGTGACAATCAAACCAAGAAACTTTACCCCCATGCTCGAGCCAAAAAGCTTTGGATTTATCCATACAATAAGGACAAGCCTTTTTCCCGCGGTAGACCAGCCGAGATAGCATACCGTAAGCGGGAAAATCATTTATTGTCCAAAGAATGGCGGCACGCATATTGAAATTTTGTTTCCTAGAAATATCATAAGTAGTTGCTCCAACATCCCATAATTGCTTCAATTCCTCGATTAAGGGTTGCATGTACACATCCAAGTTTCCCTTCGGATTTTTAGGACCAGGAACGAGCAACGAAAGGAACATGAAGGGTTTTTTCATGCACATCGATGGCGGCAAGTTGTACGGGGTTAAGATGACCAGGCCAACATGAATATTGACCCCCAAACTTTCCATGTGGACCAAACCCATCGGTACACAAACCGAGCCGAACATTCCTAGGCTCGGATGCAAATTCGCCAAATGATCCATCCAAATGCTTCCAAGCTTCACTATCGCTAGGGTGAGCCATTTTGTCTTCGACTCTTGGATTTTTGGCATGCCATGTCATTTCTTCAAGAACGTTCTTTGTTGCATACAACCTCTCGCAATCTCGGTGTGATTGTGAAATAAATCAAAACTTTCATTGGAACTAAAGACCCCTTAGAAGTCCTCTTGTATCTGTCGCTATCGCACACTCTACATCTGTCCAAGTGTGCATCGGTTCTCCAAAACAAAGATACAACCTTTGGGGCAAGCATGAATCTTCTCGTGGGGGAAGCTCTAATCCCTCCAAGATCTTCTTCGTATCGTAAAATGTGTTACTCATGTTGTTGTTGCTAGGTATTGCTTCTTTCATTAATGAAGCAAAAGCATCAACACACCTATGTGGCAAATTGTACTCACACTTCAAAGATACGATTCTAGATGCCATTTCCAACACAGACATGGAGCTCCCGTCGTACAACGGTTCCTCGAAGCCTTTAATAGGTCAAGAAACACCTTTGCTTGAGGATTAGGCTCCTCCTCCATTCCACTAGGCTCTTCAACAAGTGGACGGTTCCGGGTTATTCCCAAGAGCATCGAAAACCATTTCACGGTGCGGATTAGATAGCTCTTCTCGGGTTGAGGTAACTCTTCACCATGAGAATACCAACCGTAGTAATCAGGTATAAAGCCCTTGCTATACAAATGCACTTTAACCGTGTTCGCGTCATGCATACGTCTGTTCTTGCATTTCGGACACGGACACCTAACTTCATCCTTACCTGGGGTTTCGGGATTGACTTTGCAAAAATCAATGAATTCATCAACCCCCCTCAAGAACTCGGGCCTCAAGTTACGCACATTGTCATATCTATCATACATCCACCAACGCTCCTTCCGTTTCATGGTGACCAATTCTACAATTCTAAACCATTTCAATGACAATACTCATTAACAACCAACATACGTACAATTAAAACATATTTGTGAAATACATATAGGGCCTAAAATGATGTCCAAAGGTCCTTATCACTCCAACCCTAACCCATTCTTCGACGTCTAACCCCACTAGTGAATGTATGCCAATTATTCGCTTCTACGTAAATTCCGGCAAAGCATTTCCCATGAGTTCTCCAAGTACACAATGTCGCCTTCGTAAAAGCTTACATATGTACCCGAGAGAACAACATAGAGAAACAACATCACCGGAAATTACATAGAATCGAACAAAAGGCATACATTCACCACCTAAGTGAGGTCAAACGTCGAAGAACAGTCCCAATCGGGGACTATTCAAGATATACTCCTAATGAGTATACCTTGAACGGGTATCTAGGCATATGATGATGCAAACATATTTATTTAAACACTTAACTTTAATTTATAACCTCATCCAAACTATTTCCACGAAAACAAATATGTCAAAAACAATATAAACAATTTAAATAGTGTAAACTAGATAAAGGAATGTGCAATAACTAAATTATTGTCATAATTATATAGTTTTTAACTTTTATAACCTTTAATAAACGAACCACTATAAAAACTATTGTGATAATTATATAGTAACTTAAACTTATACAATTAAAGTAACTTAATCTTCAAAGTAATATAAACTAAAAAAATTATATAGTTTTTAACATTCTCTAAACAAACGTTTTTTAATACATTATATTTCATGATGAAAAACTTACACAAAAATTAAAATTTAGAATGTACATGAACGAAAACAATATAAATTGAAGACAAAATATGGTAAAAAATTGCTACTAACCTTACAATTAAGCCAAAGAGAAACACCAAAGTGCTACGTAATCCTACATCATGTAGAAAATCAATTATTCAACGGCACCTTTAAGCGTCAATTTCTACTAAACGAGCAACTCCAATAATAAGTAACTAAAATGAACTATGAACTTTGATTAAAGAAATCACTAAAATCTTTGATTAAGCGTCAATTTCTACTAAACGAGCAACACCAAATCACTAAAATCTGACTATGAAATTATATGAAAAAATAATAAGTAGTATGAACTTTGATTAAAGAAATAATTTAATATAAGATCAAACACTTAAATGAAGAAATATACATAAAATAAAGCAAGACTAACAAAATGTGAGTAAAAAACTGACAAAAACAAGATTCGAATTTTTAGGAGAAATAACAAGAATTAGCAAAAACCAAATTTTCTGGGTTTAGTTTCATGAGTACACAAATTATTAAAAAAAAAAAAAAAAAGATATTGGCACTGCTTACCACCGGCGAAATGTAGGTCCGGCAAGAGTCGATGCAACTTCGTCGCCCAAGGTCGTCGCCTGAAGTTCACTTCTCTCACGAGTAACAAAACCCAATTGTTAGGGTTCATGAGTACAAAAATTTTTAAAAAAAAGGAGAAAGTAAAGCTTACCGCCGGCGAAGTGAGGTGGAGGTGGGATTCGTCGCTGCCGGTGGCTGGAGGAAGGAGGAAAGGCAGGTGGAGGTGGTTCCGTCGCTGCTGTGCTCGCCCAAAGTCTTTCCCTCCTTTTTTTTTTTGTTGAAAATAAAACCCTTCTGCAATCAACGACCGTTTCTAACCGTCGCCCAAGAAAAAAAACATTCTGGTTTAATTCCGCAAATACAACGACCGCTTTTAGCCGTCGTTACTTATCAACGACAGCTACACCGTCGTTATATGATATAAAAGCAGACGGTAATCAACGACGGCTTAAAGCCGTCGCTCAATATGGATTTACCGACGGTTTTCCTAGCCGTCGCTGATAGGCCGTCGTTATTTTGTGATTTTCTTGTAGTGTTAGTCCGTTCTTTTCAACTTATTTTTACTTATTTGAACTTAATAGACCTCATTAGTCTTTATTAAACCTTACCTGAACTTTTTTTTTACAGGAAGAAAAATGATTTCATTCATAAGGCATAGCCAAGCGACACTTACGATCAATTCTTGAAAAATTGAAAATTCCAGCACAAATATATAACACCTTAGAACTAAATACATCGCAGATTTGATTAAAAATAGCCTTAATAAAAAACTTCATCCGAAGCAATACAATCTGTGAGTTCGCTCTGATTCGGCTTAACTTCCGCTGATGCATAGTCATTTGGTGAAAATACTTCTGTGATCTTCTAGATTCTTACAGAGAATATAGATTGTTAAATCTTCATCCTTCATCAGACGAACAAAAAAAGAAATTGAACACACTAAAATAAATACCATCAAGGATAGGATATACTTATTGGAAGCAATTAAAGGAGTTCTTGGGGCTTACCACCGGTACGAACACCAGGGGAAGCCCCTACAAAGATTCACATTTAAGGCCAAGAAGAAAAGAGATGAAAGAGAAAGAGAAGAAGGGTAGAGAATGAAGTAAAAACCTTCAAAAAAGAAAAACCTAACGATGAAGGCTAGGAAAAAACCCTACCAAGGAGAAACCCTAGAGAGAAAAAACTCTCTCAAGAAGAAACCCTAAAGGGAACCCAAAAGTTGACCTTACCTGAACTTATCCGTCTGAACTTATTAGACTTTATATATTAGACCTTGTCTAAACTTATAAGAACTATGGGTAATAATGACATGGGATTTTCTTTATTTTATACTATAGTGCATATCATTACCAATTTATAAAATTATAACAACTCATCAACGAGCCGGGAAGGTGGATGTCTTTATTTTCTCATGTTGGGTCGCCGGAGTTAGAAGACGCCGACAAGGAATATCACAAGTCTGACGCACGTTGTTGCTGTTAGTAGATGGGGGTGTATATCAGTATATGGTTTGGTAAACATAGAGTAAGATTGAAGCTAATCTTAAACAATTCTGTTCCACCTAATTTTTAACCAATATAAACTTCTACTTTTCAATATCAGATTTGGTCACACAAAGATCTATCTCAACATAGTAGATAAATGAATATATGTATATACGAATTATAAATCATATATTGTTATGGGTATAAAGCATGGACCCTTACTGAATCACTTTCTTTGTAGGTTGGAGTATATGAGGATTTAACCTTGTGCAAAAAGGTGGGGGTGGATCTACCTGATCTCAACCACCTCCTCAAGGAGCTTTTATTTTTAATTTTTGGTTATAAACCTAGGTACTTTTTTTCCAAACTATTTTTGTAGTTGATGACTTGATTCATTTCGTCTTTGGATTATTATGTCTTTCACCACACTTTTAATATACACAATGTTGTTATGTAAAATCTTGTTGGTCTTGTTCATTCATATATATAGGGTCGAGATTCGGTGAGAATGAGTCCTTATGTTAGAACATATATTATATGTGAGAATAGATGTAGGTCAGAACATGATGTACATCGTTTTAGAACATGATGCTCATTATTTTAGAACATGATATACATTGTTTTAGAACATGATATACATTAATTTAGAACATGATGTACATTATTTTGGAACAACATACTTTCAGCCTTTTCATCTTCTACTACTCCTTATATTTCATCTTAGGAATAGGTTTTAACTCCTCAGGGCAACATGGAATCTGATATATTCTGATCTCCAGTTATTCTAATCAGATTTATAATCCATCATAAGAACAATCATCACCATTGTAGAACAATAAACTTGTAGAGAGAGAATGAAGTTTTGTGTTTTGTGTTTTTATTTCTGAATCAATTACAATGAGAGATGTAGTCTTCTATTTATAGAGAAAGATAGAAGACTGATTTTAACTAACAGAATTAAGAGAGAGAGAAGAAAAGAAAAGAGAATGCTAACTCCTTTCTAACTAACTATTACAAGAGGTAGAAAGTTTGTTATGGTTGTTATCTTGTCTTTGGTTCGATAGCATGAGCGGGATTAATATAACTAATACCCCCCCCTCAAGCTAGAGGAGGGTTGAACATCAAGCATCCCTAGCTTGGAGAGAAGATGTTGAAAGTGAGGGCCAGGAAGAGCCTTTGTCAACAAGTCAGCAAGTTGTTGCTTGGTAGGTAAATAACTTAGTTCAAGGAGACCTTCTAATACTTTGTCTCTGGTGAAATGAATGTCAATTTCAACATGCTTTGTGCGCTCATGATGGACTGGATTTTTACCAATATGGATGGCTGATTGGTTATCACGAAAAGAGTGACAGGTTGAAGCCGAGAAACACCAATTTCTTCAAGAAGTCTAACAACCCAAGTTATCTCTCAGGCGGTGAAGACATTGCCCTGTATTCGGCTTACGAAGAGGACTTAGAAACAATCCCTTGTTTCTTAGATTTCCGGAAATAGGGGAGTTCCCTAGAAGTAGTAGATAACCAGATGGCGATCTTCTTGTGGTGGGACAAGCGGCCCGGTCCGAATCGAGAATAGGCTTTGAGAGTGAGAGAAGAACTGCCATGAAGGAGAATACCTTGACCAACTGTACTAGCTACATATCTTAGTACATGTTGAAGAGCAGTCAAGTGAGGCACTCTAGGAGAATGGAGAAACTGACTTAAAGTCTGTACTGCATAGGCTAGATCAGGCCTAGTGTGTGTTAAAAAATTCAATTTTCCCACCAAGGCTCGAAATGTCTTGGGGTCGACAACATAAGCACCTTCATCGACATGTAACTTGCAATTTACTTGGCAGTGGTGTAGAAGCTTGTTTAGATAAATCCATATCACAAAAGGAAAGAAGTTCCTTAGTGAACTTCTTGTGTAAGAACAATGCCATTAGACAGAGTAGCAACTTCAATACCAAGGAAAAAGCTGAGCTGTCCCAGATCTTTAATGCTAAAACTGGTGTGCAAATGAGACTTTAGAGCAAGGATTTCAAGTTGATCTGTGCCTGTGAGGATGATATCATCCACATAAACAGCAACGATGGTTATGTGAAGAGAGAATAATCATTTTTTGACTGAGTGTAACCAAGAGACTGAAGAGCACTTAAGAGCTTAGCAAACCACTGCCTTGATGCTTGTTTTAACCCATAAAGTGATTTTCTAAGTCTACAAACTTGATTGGTAGGATTAGGGATACCTTGTGGCATTTTCATGTAGACTTCCTCATTAAGATCTCCATGTAAGAAGGCATTGTTGATGTCTAGTTGGTAGAGAGGCCACTTGTTGTGAGAGACAACAGCAAGAAGACATCTAACAGTTGTCATTTTGACAACAGGGGAGAAAGTCTCCTCAAAATCTATGCCATATTTTTGTGTGAATCCCTTGGCTACTAGCCTTGCTTTATATCTCTCCAAGGTACCATCAGCCTTGAGTTTAAGCTTGTAAACCCATTTACAACCTATAGGTTTTTTATTGGGTGGTAGAGAAACAACATCCCATGTGTGGTTGGATTCTAAGGCTTGCACTTCTTTGTTCATAGCCTCAATCCAGTTGGAATCTTGTGAAGCTTCAAGAAAACTGGTAGGTTCAACCAGATTTGCAGCAGTGCTAAGTAGAGCTTTGTGAGATGTAGATAATGAGTTGAAGGTAACCAGATTGCACCAGTGATGGGAAGCACAATGAGCAGTAGGAACATGGTTATCCTGCAGGTAAGTAGGTAGTTTGGTTTGTCTAGTGGAGTGTCTAAGAGGAATAGGAGATGGAGTAGAAGAATAAGGAGATGGAGAAGTATTTGAAATATGTGGTGAATGATGGGAAGAAATAGAAGAGGGAGAGGGAGAAGTATTTGGAAGTTTGTGGAGAATGATGTGAAGAAACAGGAGAGGGAGAAGTATTTGGTACTGAGTCGGCAGATCTGGGAGGAGCGAGAGGATGATTAAAAAATAGGATCGGGTGTGTCGGGTTGAAAAAGAGTTGTGTGAGATGGAAGAAATGTAGGAGAAATGTTGGGACCAGTAGGATTAGAGAGGTGAAATGGAAAATGATCTTCATGAAATATAATGTCTCTAGTGACAACAATTTTCCTAGTGCTTAAATCAAGCACTTTATAACCCTTTTGTGAAAGAGGATAACCAATGAATACACCAGGATGGGCCCTAGGAGCAAACTTTGATCGATGAATTTTGGATGTAGAAATGAAACATAAACATCCAAAAGATTTTAAGTGTGTAAGAGCAGGAGGTTGTGAATGAAGCTTTTCATATGGAGATAGCCATTGTAAACTGCTCGAGAGGCATCCTATTGATTAAATAGGTAGCACATAGAACACACTCACCCCAATACTTGGATGGCGAGGTTGGATTGGAAAAATAGAGCCCTTCTTTGTTTCAAGTAAGTGGCGATGTTTCCTTTCAACCACCCCATTCTGTTGGGGTGTGTCACTGCAACTACTTTGAGAGGCAATTCCTTTCTTCTTGTAGAAAGAGAGCGAGCACCTTCCACTAGTTCCTTTGCATTATCGGATCTCACACAAAGAATCTTAGTGTTATATTGTGTTTCAACATATTGACAGAAATCAATCATAACGAAACAACATCATTTTTGTATTTCAATAGATGAATCCATGTAGTTCTTGTAAAATCATCTACAATTGTAAGAAACTGAGTAAATCCATTATGAGTACTTTGCCTATATGGACCCCAAATGTCAATGTGTATAAGTGAAAAGCATGGGTTGTTTTAATGGTACTACTAGGAAAGCTAGACCTAGTTTGTTTGGCGACGGGACAGACTTGACATATGCCACAATCCTTACAATCTCTAAGATGTACAAGAGAAGAAATGTGTTTGAATTGAGTAAAAGGCAAATGTCCTAGTCTAGTATGCCATTTTTTTGCATCATCACTATTTACAGAACATGTTTTATTACAATACTTATCAAAAGTAGAAGTAGAAGCAATCTGGTGAGACTTGAAACCTTCCAAACCATATAAACCACCACTGATATTACCAAGAAGAAGTGGAGGCCCTTTCTGCAAATGGCCCTGAATAAAACATTTATCAGCAGTGAATGACAGAGTGCAATGCTTATCTTGACAAAGTTTATGAACTGATATCAAGTTGAATTTGAAACCGGGACATGTAAAGCATTATGCAGCTCAATATCGGTGTCAAGGTAATATTTCCAATATTCTTGACAGGTATTTTAGTGCCATCAGGAATTGTTCTGGTATTTGTGGAGTCATTAACATGCTTATATGTCTTAAACATGCTTATATCAGAACAAATATGGCCTGTAGCTCCACTGTCTACTATCCATTGAACATTATTATGAGAGAGAAAGCAGAATTTACCTGCTAAATAAGCTTGACTAGATATCTCACCATCTTCAAGTTGTGTGGGAGGTGATTCTGGATGTTTGCTTAAAAGAGTGAGAAGATGAGTGTATTGTTCTTTGGTGATGAGAGGAGCAACAATGTTGTCTGAGTTGTGAACTTCAGCATCATGTAAGTCTGGTTGTTGAGCAATGGCTGCAACACCTTTGGATTTATTGAACTTGGTATCATTTGGATACCCATGTAGCTTCCAGCATCTTTCAATAGAATGCCCTGGTCTGTTGCAATGATTGCAAAAATAAGGTGAAGAAGAGTTGGGATATGGCCTCTTAGTACCAGAAATCATCTGTACTCCTTGTTGTGGAAGAGGAGGCTTATTATAATTCATAGCAGAATTATTAGGCTTGTAAAAACCCCTATTATCACCCCTATGATCATAGAACTTTCTTCTGTCTGCAGCAAATGCCATACTGTCAGTCTGAGTAGAGAGTTGACTGAGCTCTTTGTGTCTCTCTTCTTGAATCAACAATCGATATGCTTGAGTTAAAGCTGGCAAAGGATTCATCATTAAAATGTGACCTCTCACTTTGGAGCAAAAGCCTCATTCAGCTTCATTAGAAAATGCATAAGCCTTTGTTCCTGCTGCATCTTGTAGATCTTCTTGGTCAGGTTACAAGTGCACAGATTACAGACACAAGTAGGCAGAGGATTAGCTGAGTTCACCTCATCCCAAATCATCTTGATTTTGGTAAAATACTCTGCTATACTACTTTCACCTTGTGAAATCTCTCGAGAGTTGTTGCTCAAGAGAATAAAGCCGAGGTCCCAAGTATATCCATATCTTTCTTCCAGATCTTTCCAAATTTACGAAGGCGAATTGAAATACGGGACACTCCTAGCTATAGTAGTGTCTAAATTGTGTAAAATCCATGAAATAATCATGTCATTACAACGTTCCCGGGATTTCAGATTAGGATCATCGGGATCCGTTGGTTTAGCAATCTCTCCAAGAACAAAACCAAGCTTATTCTTGGGCGATAATGCTATAGTCATACTACGCTTCCAATCACCATAACCAGCTCCATTGAATTTAGTTGAAACCAATTGCAAAGAGTTCATATCGGACGGATGGATATAGAATGAACTTGTAGGATCTTGATTAGGAGTGAGAGTAGAATTATTTGTTTTGTTTGAATTTGCTTCGAACATGATTTCGAAATTGAAATGAAATCAAATTGATTGAAGAATGAATAAGAATTGCGAAAGAACAGATGATTGAAGATAATTTCAATCAAGATTGCAACAATAACGCTGAATTTAGGATGATCAAATCAAGATTTCAATCAATTTTCATGAATTATATCAACAATACACCAGAATTCTATGAATCTTGCACAACAACACTTTATTATTCTCCAAAACAATCAGATGAATAACATCAAACACTTGGCGTGCAATTTTCAAATCGATCAATCTACTAATCTCCAGAACAATCAGATGAATAACCTCAAACGCTTAATGTGAAAATTTCAAAGAATTGTGAATAACAGAAGAATCACAATCAGCAAGAAATTTTGCAAAGAAAATGAAAAATCAGAAGAACTACAATCAACAGAGATTGGAGGAACAATTGCGGAAATGAAAAAGAGTCAGGAATTATGAACCTGCTCTGATACCATGATATATTCTGATCTCCAGTTATTCTAATCAGATTTATAATCCATCATAAGAACAATCATCACCATTGTAGAACAATAAACTTGTAGAGATAGAATGAAGTTTTGTGTTTTGTGTTTTTATTTCTGAATCAATTACAATGAGAGATGTAGTCTTCTATTTATAGAGAAAGATAGAAGACTGATTTTAACTAACAGAATTAAGAGAGAGAGAAGAAAAGAAAAGAGAATGCTAACTCCTTTCTAACTAACTATTACAAGAGGTAGAAAGTTTGTTATGGTTGTTATCTTGTGCTGGGTCAGTAGCATGAGCAGGATTAATATAACTAATAGAATCCATTCTGTTTCTCATAGGACTGAATGAACCTACAACTTGAGGAGTGACAAAATTATTAGCAGTAGTTGAACTAGTAGATTGTTCATTATTCACAACTCAAACTGCAAGAGAATATGAACAAAGTTCAGAACATTTGCATAAAAGTCCAGACAATGTGCATATAAGTTTAGAACGGGTGCGCAATGGTTTTAACATGATCAATTCTTACTTATTTTAGTTCCATTCATCTTTCACATTTAATCCATGTTTGGGAGTATAAAACTCCAAATTCGAACACTGTCGAACAATCCCTAACCACCTCATATTCTAATTTCCCCAATGCCATTTTCAAACACAAAATTAGGCTTATGCAATCAAACTTTTTCGCGCAACATTTGTTTTCTCAATGATCAGCGATGAATGTGGAAAGATTGCAACGCAAAGTAGAAGGTTGGATCAAGAAACACAACTCGAAATTCTCAAAGCTTCAACTTCCACCATGGTCGCAGCTTCAATGGGTGTCAGTGAAGTGGTTGCCATGGTCAGATTTGATCCATGAGTCTGTTATGGTGAAGGGGAGTGGAGGCATGTATATTTGTAGAATTTTGGCCCGTATTCAGTTGGTGGATTAGGTTGTCAGGAGGTGGGAGTGAAGTTGTAGGGTGAAGTGGAGAGAGCGTGATGAAGGAGGGAATAAGAGCTACTCGATTAAACTAGATTTAAGGGTCCAGATTTATTCTCACATAAAAAAGTATTCTCATATAAGGGAGGTGTTTCACAAGAGCCTTCCCCTATATGTATATATATATACATACATATATACATACATACATATACATATACATACATACATATACATATATATACATACATATACATATATATACATACATATACATATATATACATACATACTTTTATATATTTTAAGGGTAACTTCTTTTAGCGCAACTTTGATTATAGTTCAACCTACGTAGGATTCGAACCTATATCGTTGTGTATTACACAATGCTCTACCAATTGAGCTAATAGGTTGTATGAAATTCGCCAAAGATATGTTAGAGACAGAGGGTAACAAATAGCTTTAAAACAACAACTAATAACAATATTTGGGAAACTAATAAAACACAGATTATGCTACACCATAAAAGAAGAAGATAAAAATAACAAAGAGGACGCCAAAAGCATAAAACTAGACAATACCCATGAAACGAGAGTTTTCGACAATTAAAATTGCAACGAAAGATCACCAGTTTCACATCAGAGAAAGCAACAACATCCAAGTAATGTAACCATAAGATTTCATAAACACGCAAAATTAACAAAATCACAAAAATCAACACATAATTACAAATAAACTAAACCCTAACAAGCTCAACAGATTCATAAATGAACAACACAGACACATGCACAAAATTCGTAATATAAACCCTAACATTTTAGAAATCACAAAAATCACCGCAACTAATAGTTCAAAATCGACATCATCTTTCATTCCTTTCCAGCCATTTTGCGAATCAATTCTCTTTACTTGCCTAAAAAAATTCAAATGTGACCTAGTCCAAGAAATTAAGCCTAAAAACTCGAAACACATATAATTTTCAAATAACTAGAGCAAAATTAAGCTAAAATTGATATGAATCTAGCAATAAACTAGAGGTGATCATGGGTCGGGCCGTGGCTAAAAAATTTCCCATTGGTCGGGCCGGGCCGTAAATTCGGGTCAAAATTTTGTGCCCAAAGCCCGCTATTTCGGGACAAAAAGAGTGGGCGTTTCGGGCCAAAATTTTTGGCTTGCCAAAAGCCCGTCCCAAAGCAAAAAATCGGCCCGAGCCCGACCGCATTCCTAAAAATTATGCCCAAAATCGGGACGGGCCAAGCTGAAGTTGATCAGCTCTAGAAAAAACAAAAGAAATCATTCCAAAATTTCATATCGTTGAAGCAGCGAACAGCCATTGAAAGTGATATAATTAGCTTCGAGCAATTGATGGAATGCCAAGTGAGAGAGAACGAGTAGAATATGAGAGAATTGTGCTTCAAAGAAAGTAGGATGAGAGAGATCTAAAAACACCAGTGAGAGGGGGGGGAAGAGAGAGAATTTTGTGTAACAGGGGAGGAAGAGAGAGAATGTCGTGTGGGAGAGGAGTAGGAGAGAGAATGAATCTCTAAAATCCTCACCATTCATTATCAGCATTTTAATATCATTCGTCGGATTACATATGGACGGTCTAGATCGTTTGTTTTCAGTTTTCAGATTAAGAGTTGTTTTCACAAGATCCTATTCCTATATACATATATACATACACATATATACATATATACATACACATATATACATACATATATACACATATATACATACATATATACACATATATATACATACATATATACACACATATATATACACATATATACATACATATATACACACATATATACACTAGGGGAAAAAAAAGGAAGGGCTGCGGTTAGACTTGAAACGCAGCCCTTCATGGAGTATGAAGGGCTGCGGTTATCCTAGAAACCGCAGCCCTTCATACACGAAGGGCTGCGTTTTCTAGGATAAGCGCAACCCTTCCTATCCCATTTCAACCTTTGAGTTTTGCGCGCAACACACAGTAGCACTCACTCGCAAATTTCCCTCGCACACTCAGCTCACCCCTCTCCCTCTCCCTCACACTCACTGGCACACTCACTCCTCTCCCTCACACTAACTCGCACTGCCATCACCGGAGCACCGACACATCGCCGGAGCGCCGTCCCATCGCCGGAGCACTTCTTCTTCTCTTCTCTCAGCGTTGCCTGAGCTCCTTCTTCTTCTTCTCCTCTCTCAGCGCGCCTTGACGCCACCACCACCACCACTACTGCATTGTCGGTAATTCCCCTCTCACTCTCTCTCCTCTTTGTTTTATTTAATTTCTCTTCTATTTTGTGTTGTAAAAACCGATTGTAGGGGGTGGGGGAGGGGCTTGTGGAGGGTGGGTAGGGGGGTGGGGGCTTTGAATGGGATGGGGGGATGGCTGGGGAGGCTGGGCATGGGGTGGGGGAGGGGCGGGGGATCTTTGGAAAGGGGGGGTGGGAGAGGGCTGGGGAGGCCGGGCATGGGGTGGGGGAGGGCGGGGGATCTTGGAAATGGGGTGGGGGAGGGCTGGGGAGGCTGGGCATGGGGTGGGGGAGGGCGGGGGGATCTTTGGAAAGGGGGGGGGGGGATGGGTGGGGAGGGTGGGCATGGGGTGGGGGAGGGGCTGGGCATGGGTTGGGGGAGGGCGGGGGATCTTTGGAAAGGGGGTGGGGGATGGCTGGGGAGGGTGGGCATGGGGTGGGGGAGGGGGGGGGGGGGGCTGGGCATAGGGTGGGGGAGAGGGCGGGGGGATCTTGGGAAAGGGGGTGGGGGAGGGCGGGGAGGCTAGGCATGGGGTGGGGGAGGGCGGGGATCTTTGGCGGGGGGTAGGGGAGGGCGGGGGATCTTTGGACAGGGGGTGGGGGAGGGCTGGGGGAGGGTGGATAGGGGTGGGTGAGGCATTGTTGTGAAGGCATTGTTGTAAGTTGTAACACATGTTTGGTATCACTACTATCTTTCATTTTCTTTTTTGTTTTATAATGTAACTATGTAGATTTTTACGCTTCGGAAACGAAAATTAAAGGTCATTTTACGCCTACATGGCAATGGAATGCTCTCCACATTTGTAACACTTCTCACTAGCTCCGCCGCTACCAGCTGATGGGCATTCCATTGCCATGTGACCTGATTCTCGGGTCATTTTAGGCCTAATTTAGCCTTTTCGCTTCCGAATCGTACTTATCGAGTCATGTAACCCCAAATTCTTTGTGAACATGATTATATGAGGTATAATGTAACTATTGTGTAGAGTTTTAGGCTTGCATTTGTTCTTGGTTGAATTTCGGAAACGAAAATTAAAGGTCATTTTACGCCCACATGGCAATGAGGGATTGCAGTGGGGGGCAATAGTGGCGGTGGTGGTGGGGGTGTTGTAAATGTGGAGAGTCAGGTCACATGGCAATCGAAAGCCCATCTGGTGCTCTCCACATTTATAACACTTCTAAGTCCGCCGCTACCAGTGATGGTCATTCCATTGCCATGTGACACGATTCTCGGGTCATTTTAGGCCTATTTTAGCCTTTTCGCTTCCGAATCGTACTTATCGAGTCATGTAACCCCCAAATTCTTTGTGAACATGATTATATGAGGTATAATGTAACTATTGTGTAGAGTTTTAGGCTTGCATTTGTTCTTGGTTGAATTTCGAAACGAAAATTAAAGGTCATTTTACGCCTACATGGCAATGAGGGATTGCGGTGGGGGGCGGTAGTGGCGGTGGTGGTGGGGGTGTTGTAAATGTGGAGAGTCGGGTCACATGGCAATCGAAAGCCCATCCGGTGCTCTCCACATTTATAACACTTCTAACTCCGCCGCTACCAAACGATGGTCATTCCATTGCCATGTGACCTGATTCTCGGGTCATTTTAGGCCTATTTTAACCTTTTCGCTTCCAAATCGTACTTATCGAGTCATTTAACCCCAAATTCTTTGTGAACATGATTATATGAGATATAATGTACCTATTGTGTAGATTTTTAGGCTTGCATTTGTTCTTGGTTGCATTTCGGGAACGAAAAGGTCATTTTAGGCCAAATTTTGCCTTTTCGGGTCCAATTCGTACTTATCGAGTCATTTAACGCCAAATTCTTTTTGAACATGATTATATGAGGTATAATGTAACTATTGTGTAGATTTTTAGGTTTGCAATTGTTGTAGGTTGAATTTTGGGAACGAAAAGGGCATTTTTGGCCTATTTTAGCCTTTTCGCTTCCAAATCGTACTTATCGAGTCATTTAACCCCAAATTCTTTTTGAACAAGATTATATGAGATATAATGTACCTATTGTGTAGATTTTTAGGCTTGCATTTGTTCTTGGTTGCATTTCGGGAACGAAAAGGTCATTTTAGGCCAAATTTTGCCTTTTCGGGTCCAATTCGTACTTATCGAGTCATTTAACGCCAAATTCTTTTTGAACATGATTATATGAGGTATAATGTAACTATTGTGTAGATTTTTAGGTTTGCAATTGTTGTAGGTTGAATTTTGGGAACGAAAAGGGCATTTTTGGCCTATTTTAGCCTTTTCGCTTCCAAATCGTACTTATCGAATCATTTAACCCCAAATTCTTTTTGAACAAGATTATATGAGATATAATGTACCTATTGTGTAGATTTTTAGGCTTGCATTTGTTCTTGGTTGCATTTCGGGAACGAAAAGGTCATTTTAGGCCAAATTTTGCCTTTTCGGGTCCAATTCGTACTTATCGAGTCATTTAACGCCAAATTCTTTTTGAACATGATTATATGAGGTATAATGTAACTATTGTGTAGATTTTTAGGTTTGCAATTGTTGTAAGTTGAATTTTGGGAACGAAAAGGGCATTTTTGGCCTATTTTAGCCTTATCGGGTCCAATTCCCCCCCCCCCACCGCATAGCCCCCTCCCCTCCCTGCTGCCCCTCCCTCCCCCTCCACCTTGCCCCCCTCCCCCCCACTGCACACCCCCTCCCATCCCCCCACTGCCAGCCCCTCCCCCCACCGCACACCCTCCCCCCCCCGCACACCCCTCCCCTCCCCACCGCACATCCCCTTCCCCTCCCCCACCGCATAACCCCTCCCCCCACTGCACACCCTCCCCCCCCCCCACAGCCCTCTCCCCCCCACCGCACAGTCCCCTCCCCTCCCCCCACCGCACACCCTCCCCTCCCCCTGCACCCGCCCTCCCCCCCCCCTCCCTCCCCCCCCCTGCCCCCTCCCCCCCCCCCACCCCCTCCCCCCCACTGCTGCCCCTCCCCCCTATACGCCCCCCTCCCCCCACTGCTGCCCCTCCCCCCTGTACTGCCCCCTCCCCACCGCTGCCCCTCCCCCTGTACAGCCCCCTCCCCTCCTACTGCCCCTCCCTTCCCCCCCCCACCGCACACCCCCCCCCCTCCCCACTGCACATCCCCTCCCCCCCTGCCCTCCCTCCTCCCCACTTGCACAACCCCTCCCATCCCCCCGCTGCACCTCCCCTCCCCCACCGCACAGTCCCTCCCCTCCCCCTACTGCACACCCCTCCCCTCCCCCTGCACATGTAACGCCCGACTTCTAATCAATGTTGTTAAGTTAATTAATCAATTATTAGCAGCGGAACATAGATAGTCGGCGCGTTCTTTGCCGTACTTTCCATTAGGAAAATACAAGGCAACATAGTTTCATAAACTTAAACATATTATAAACATGAAAATATAACAATTATTTAGTCATTAATAAAACTTAGTTACTAATAGAGTCGACATAAATTTAAACCATAAAAGTCAACATTAGTCTAAATACTATATTACTCCTCATTGCTACGCCATCCCGTTATCACCGTCGGTACCTAAAACATCAAACAAAACGTCGTGAGCCGAGGCTCGGTAACATACTACTCTAACAACGTAAATTCATTTCACATCATTTTATTTATAAACGGGGAGGAGAGAATAAGTAAAACCATTTCATAAACATACCATAATATGTTACATTATCTTCTTTATCATGTTCATCATCATATATCTTTTTTTCTTTGGTAACTTGGCTCGTACAACGAAGGGACGTCTCCCCGAACATAGTAACATCGTAAACGGAAGGCGCCCACCCGAGGACAAAAGCCCTCACTAAACGGAAGGTGGCGTTAATGCCCAAAAATGCGCGGTGCCACCCGAGGACAATAGCCTTCACTAAACGGAAGGTGGTTAACCGGCCGGAAGGTATGTGCACTACCCAGGATAACGGAATACTTGCCAAGAACCGTCTTTCACTTGAATTTATCATGTTTCATTTCTTTTAAGCATATCATAGTCATCATGAAATAATTATATTATTTCATTTCATCCATAACATCATCATCATCATCATCATCATCATCATTTCATAGCATCGTATCATCATAACCATCATAAAACATTTCATTTCCCGCAATCCATATATAAAACATAATATTAATCATGATCATAAAACATACTTCGAAGGGGGATGCGGGTGTTAGCAGTAGACGTTACCTGAACTCCTGCTTAATAACTTTGATAGCCGGGGGAGGCTTGTAATATCCTTTATCTTCTTTAATCTATTCAAGAATAATTTTTATTAATGAATGTTTCGTTATTTAGCTTTTAAGCCTAAATATTAGCTAGCGCTTATTAACGTCATAACGTTCCTTATAACGTCGTAAAGGTCTCATTAAAGGTCGTTATTATCTTAGTTGTTAGTAACTTCTTAAGGTGACTCTTAAACAACTAATTAGGTGAAATAACTCCTTTAGTTATACTTTTAGAATTATTGAAACCTTAAAGTTATATTAATACATAACCTATAACCATTCGAAAATATATTATTATTCGAGTTCATAGTTGATCACTAAATAATCGTTTATTATTAAACTAATTAAGTTTAAAGCTATAATAGAACTATTAATATTATTATAACATTATTTAATCTCATAAAACTCGTAAGTCAAGCTATCTTGTTATTATAAGTAAACTTAAGTATTAGTGGAGGTAATAATAAATTAAACTCATATTATAAATAACAAGCTTATTGGATTTTAATTAGTTTTAAACTTCTCAACTAGTTTAGAAGTCATGAAATATAGCCCAAACATAGTTTAAGGAAATAAGTTAGGTGGTTTAATTTTAACTAAAATCAGTCCATAACAAGTCCATGGAATAAGCTCAAACTATATTTAAGCCCAACAACAATAATAATTCAGATTTTAAAACATAACTTTAAGTTCTAGTGTAGTCTCCTAGGCCTAAACTAGAATAACTATCAAAAGGACTAAACTTGAGGAAATCAGTTTTTTTTTTTTTAAAAGAGTGGGTCTTTACCTCTGCTACTAAGAGCAGGGAAGACCACGACAGGTGGAAGCCTGAGCTCCAGCAGTGGTGGAGATCACCGGCGAGGCTGGCGGCAGACGCGGTGGCAGTCAGCTGGGCGGCGGCAGTCAGCTGGGCGGCCCAACAACGACAACACAACACAACACGCAACAGCAGCAACAGCGTACGAAAGGGAGAGAGAGAGAACGCGAGGTCAGTGCTGGTGGTTGGCGGAGCTACAGCGAGTGACGGCCGAGCAGGTGGGCGGCGCAGGTGCTGCGCGAGCCGGCGGCAGCCGGTGGTGGTGGTGTTTGAAGCCCGAAACAGAGGAGAGAGAGAGAAATTGGGTTTTCTTTTTTGGGTTTTTTGGGTCGTGTTTTCCGGCGAGTTGTTAACCGAAAAATCCGATTAGTTCTTAGGTGGTGGTGAGGTGAGATGAAAGGATGAAAGTTGTTGGTGATGGTGTTTTTTATGAGAGATTTTCATGGCTATTTGTTTGTAACTTGTTCTGATTTTGTTTGTGTCTAGATGATGAATACTTGGTATTTATAGAACTTGTTGGAGGCTACCATTGCTCTGTTGTTTAGTTTATGATTTGAAATACATGAATTTTGGTCAAGGTTCATTAATGGAGGAAGATTGAGAATTCAAAAATTGGGGATTCTTCTAGATTTTGTGAGAGTTTTATTGACTATTTGAGAATAATTACTGACATAGGTGTTGGAATATAGAGGTGAAGTGTTTGATTTTTATGTGTGAACATTTCACAATAATGTGCAGGAGAAGAAAATTGGAGGAAGGAAGAAGATGGCTACAGCTATAAAAGACATAGGGGCATTCATGTAAATTTTGTTAATATTACTTTCTTTCTTTGTTTAAGTATATAATTGTTGTATTATAGTCATGTTTAATATAAGAAATTTGAGATAAATTATTACACCTTTTATAACCCTTAATTCTTGTTTTGCTAGTTTAGGAAGTTTTAATTTATACTTAATTTGACAATTAGTATTATTTAGATACGGGATATTACATCCTCACCCCCTTAGAAAAAGTTTCGTCCTCGAAACTTAGTAAGTCAAAATAAGGTCATGTAGTTCTTATCTAAAATCACTACTTCATGTTTGAACATAAAACATATTCATATTTCAGATAACATATATATATGAAGATCAGACATGATAAACATACATAATGATCTAAGCAAATAGATGGGGGTATTTCGCTTTCATTTGATCTTCAACTTCCCAAGTTGCTTCACTCGACGAATGGTTAGCCCATAAAACTTTTACCATGGAAATTACTTTGTTTCTGAGCTGCTTTTCCCTACGATCAAGGATTTCAATCGGTTTTTCTTCGTAGGTCAAGTCATTCCTCAATTGTAAAGGTTCATGCCTAATCACGTGGCTTGGATCAGGTATGTACTTCCGTAACATCGATAAATGGAAGACATTATGCACCTTATCTAAGTCTGTCGGTAGTGCCAATCGGTAAGCCACTTCATTCACTCGCTCGAGAATTTCATATGGGCCGATATATCGTGGACTTAACTTACCAGATTGACCAAATCTCATGACACCTTTAGTAGGTGAAACTTTCAAAAAGACATGATCACCCACCATGAACTCTAGTGGTCTCCTTCGTCGATCCGCATAACTCTTCTCGTCGACTACGAGCGCGTCTTGATCCCGGTCCGGATTAATCTTACTTTCTCTGTCGTTTCTTGTATCAAGTCGGGTCCGATTATTCGAGCTTCGTCAATATCACTCCAACAAAGGGGTGTTCTACATCTTCTTCCATAGAGTGCTTCATATGGTGCCATCTTAATGCTAGCTTGATAGCTGTTGTTGTAAGAAAATTCTACCAGTGGCAAGTATCTCTCCCAACTTCCTTGAAAGTCTAATATGCATGCTCTTAGCATATCTTCAAGAGTCTCGGATTGTCCGTTAGGTCGACCATCGGTTCTTGGGTGAAAAGTCATGCGAAATCGAGTCTAGTGCCAAGAGCTTTCTCGCAATTCTTTCCAAAACTTTGCCTGGAATCTTGAGTCACGATCGGATACAATTGAACTCGGAACTCCATGTAGTCGACAATTGTGTTCACATACAACTCAGCTAGCTTGTCCAAACTCCAATTATTTCTTATAGCCAAGAAATGTGCGGATTTTGTCAATCTATCCACAATCACCCGAGATAGAGTTCATGCCTCGAGTTGATGGTGGTAGTCCCATTATGAAATCCATAGAGATCGAATCCCATTTCCAAGTGGGGACATCCAAAGGTTGTAGGAGCCTGCGGGTCTCCGGTGCTCTATCTTGATCTTATGACAAGTCAAACATCTTGCCACAAATTCAGCGACTTCTTGCTTCATGTTGCTCCACCGAATGTTTGTTTCAAATCTTTGTATAACTTGTTTCCTCCGGGGTGTGCTCGAGAAAGGACTGTTATGAGCCTCTTCTAAAATCTTCTTCTTTAATGTCTCATTATTAGGGACACATAACCTTCCTTGAAATCTCAAAGTACCATCTTCTTGGACCACAAATCCCGGTGACTTCCCCTTTTTCACATCATTCTTTATTTTCTCTAACTCCGAGTCTTCAACTTGTACCTCTTTTATTTCTTCCAACAAGGTTGGCCTTAACTCCAATGCATTCAAGCATGCGCCTCCTTTTCGCTCGACGATCTCCACTTCCAATCTCCATAGATCGTCTATGATGGCCTTGGGTAGGGCTAGGGTTGTGTTTAGGTAGGTTTTCCGACTTAAGGCATCGGCCACAACATTAGCCTTTCCAGGGATGGTATTGGATGTCGAGTTCATAATCTTTCAAGAGTTCTAGCCATCTGCGTTGTCTCGGGTTCAACTCTTTTCCGAGTGAAAATGTATTTCGAGGCTTTTATGGTCGGTGAAAATTTTGCACGGAACACCATAGAGATAGTGTCGCCATATTTTGAGAGCAAACACAACGGCTAGTTCGAGGTCATGGGTTGGGTAATTTTGTTCATGAGGTTTAAGTTGTCGAGAGGCATAGGCTATGACTTTCTCGTTTTGCATTAAGACACATCCCAATCCCTGCTTGGAGGCATCACTGTACACTACAAAGCCATTGGTTTCAGAAGGAAGAGTAAGAACGGGGGCAGAGGTGAGACGTTTCTTCAACTCTTGAAAAGCGATTTCACATTCACTACTCCATTCAAACTTGGCAGATTTCTTCACCAATCGAGTTATGGGTTGAGCTATCCTAGAGAAATCTTGAACAAATCTTCGATAGTAACCAGCTAAGCCCATAAAACTTCGAACTTCAGGAACATTAGTGGGTCTAGGCCATTCCATGATAGCTTTTATCTTTTGTGGATCAACGAGACTCCGTTCTCGGTAATGATGTGCCCTAAGAAGGCAACTTCCTTTAACCACAACTCACATTTCTTCAACTTTGCATACAACTTATTCTCCCTTAATTTCTCCAATACCTTTCTCAAGTGTTCTTCATGTTCACTCGAGCTTCTTGAAAACACCAAGATATCGTCGATGAATACCACAACGAACTTGTCGAGGTATGGCTTGAATACTCGGTTCATTAGGTCCATGAAAACAGCAGGTGCATTTGTTAACCCAAATGGCATTACAGTAAATTCATAATGACCATATCGGGTCTGAAAGCGATTTTGAAATATCTTACGGCTTTATGCGGAGTTGATGATATCCGGATCTCAAATCTATTTTGGAGAAGATGGATGCACCTCGGAGGCGATCGAAGAGATCATCGATACGGGGTAGCGGGTATCGATTCTTGATGGTGATCTTGTTCAACTCGCGATAATCGATGCACAATCTCATACTCCCATCTTTCTTCTTCACGAATAGGACTGGTGCACCCCAAGGTGAAACGCTAGGCCGAACATAACCTTTCTCGAGCAATTCGTCCGGTTGCTTCTTCAACTCTTGTAATTCTGCCGGCGCCATTCGATAAGGCGCTTTAGAAATTGGAGCGGATCCTGGAATCAATTCGATGCTAAAGTCTATCTCTCTTTGCGGCGGCATACCAGGTATCTCTTCCGGGAATATATCAGGATATTTACAAACTACAGGTATATTTGACAAAGAGGGTTCAGGTTTGGTTAGGTCTACCACATTACAGAGGTATCCATGATGACCCTTTGAAAGCAACTTAAAGGCTTTCAAGGATGAGATGATTTCAGGTTTGGGTTGGACTTTTCTTCTTCGATAAGAAACCTTACACCCATCTGGTTTTCTGAGGGTTATTTCATGGTTAAGGCAATTTATGTCGGCTTTGTACTTTGACAACCAATTCATTCCCAATATCACATCAAAGTCGGTTAATTCAAATTGCACGAGGTCCACTTGAAATTCACATCCTCCTATAAGGATAGGGCCGGTTTCTATACATGACATCACATAAGATGGATTCACCATTAGGGATGGTGACAGACATGGCGAGAGAATTCAGAGCATGGTTTTGCATTCAAGCTTCTAGAAAATGCAATAGATATAAACGAATGGGAAGCTCCAGAATCGAAAAGAACATAAGCGGTACGAGTTGACGGGGAAAAGTACCGGTAATGACGGTTTCATCTGCTTCCGCTTCTTCACGTTGCATCATAAACACTCTTCCAGCCTGCGGGGGTCCACGTGGAAGGTTCTTGTTTGCATTGCCTGCATTTCCACCATAACCAGAGTTCTGACCATTCCTTTGACCACGGTTAACGACATTTCCACTTCGCCAATACGGAATTGGACAATTTCTAATCAGATGACCTGGTTTACCACATCGATAACACTGATCACTTCCCCTACGACATTCATTCGCCATGTGGCCTTGTCTTCCGCAATTGTTGCATCGAGGAATTTGCTTCTGATTATTTCCCGAATATCCCGTGTTTGGCTTTTTGTTGAAGTTGTTGTTGGAGTGGCCATCATGAGATTTAGCTTTTCTTTTTCCACCCTTATACACTTCCTTTCGCAGCTTCACTTTCCTTTCAATATTGATAGCCCGATCATATAGCTCTTGATAAGACTTACTCATATTTGCAGCAAGCCTTTCTTGAAGATCCAGATTCAAACCTCCTTCAAATCGATTCATCCTTTGGCGATCCGTAGATACCAGATCAGGAGCAAATCGAGCTAACTCATTGAATTTCACAGCATATTCCAGAACTGACATACCCCTTTGCCTCAGATGGATAAACTCAGATTCCATCTGGAGCTGCAGAGACCGAGGGTAAACCGGTTTCTCATAGCCTCCTTTAGGCCTTCCCATCCAAATCCAGGTTGATTACGCATCTCCCTAGCAGTCTTCCACCACAAATCAGCTTGCCCTATTAAGTAGAACACGGCGAAGTTAACTTTCCACTTGTCTGGCCTTTGGGTGGCATCAAAGAGTTTCTCCATGCCATTCAACCATTCCTCGAACTCGGTGGGGTCGGGTTTTCCATCATAAGTTGGTGGCTTGTGAGCGAGAAAACCTTTTGAACATATTGGAGCATTCTTCTCGCTCTGTCTTAGCCCTTGGTCGGTTTCCTTGCAAGAATTCCATCATCAGCTTCATCATATCCACCTGATTTCCATTAGCATTTTCAGGCGTTTCTTCGAAAACAGGGTCACTTCGCAAAGAATCTAGCCTTGCCCTCATTTCTTCAAGTGTGACTTCAGACCCATGAGTTCCATTTCCTCCGTTGGTAGGTCCACTTTCACTTGTTGCCATGTTCTAAAACATCACATATTGCACGTGCATAACATGTTAAACGAGGCATAACTATCACCGTAAAAATCATATAAAAACATTCCCATCCCCGATCCTAACACTCACACTCATTTTCATTTTTAAGCACTTATTAACTACACATTTACTATTCATTATATTATTATATTATATAAATCTTGTAACTTATGGTGATGACTCTCATTTTACATGATTACTTTAACATTTTATTTACTAATTTAAGTAAAACCTTTAAGATTTTACTTGTGGTACCGAGAACCGTTGCTCTGATACCATCCTGTAACGCCCCGACTTCTAATCAATGTTGTTAAGTTAATTAATCAATTATTAGCAGCGGAACATAGATAGTCGGCGCGTTACTGCCGTACTTTCCATTAGGAAAATACAAGGCAACATAGTTTCATAAACTTAAACATATTATAAACATGAAAATATAACAATTATTTAGTCATTAATAAAACTTAGTTACTAATAGAGTCTGACATAAATTTAAACCATAAAAGTCAACATTAGTCTAAATACTATATTACTCCTCACTGCTACGCCATCCCGTTATCACCGTCGGTACCTAAAACATCAAACAAAACGTCGTGAGCCGAGGCTCAGTAACATACTACTCTAACAACGTAAATTCATTTCACATCATTTTATTTATAAACAGGGAGGAGAGAATAAGTAAAACCATTTCATAAACATACCATAATATGTTACATTATCTTCTTTATCATGTTCATCATCATATATCTTTTTTTCTTTGGTAACTTGGCTCGTACAACAGAAGGGACGTCTCCCCAGAACATAGTAACATCGTAAACGGAAGGCAGCCACCCGAGGACAAAAGCCCTCACTAAACGGAAGGTGGCGTTAATGCCCAAAAATGCGCGGTGCCACCCGAGGACAATAGCCTTCACTAAACGGAAGGTGGTTAACCGGCCGGAAGGTATGTGCACTACCCAGGATAACGGAATACTTGCCAAGAACCGTCTTTCACTTGAATTTATCATGTTTCATTTCTTTTAAGCATATCATAGTCATCATGAAATAATTATATTATTTCATTTCATCCATAACATCATCATCATCATCATCATCATCATCATTTCATAGCATCGTATCATCATAACCATCATAAAACATTTCATTTCCCGCAATCCATATATAAAACATAATATTAATCATGATCATAAAACATACTTCGAAGGGGGATGCGGGTGTTAGCAGTAGACGTTACCTGAACTCCTGCTTAATAACTTTGATAGCCGGGGGAGGCTTGTAATATCCTTTATCTTCTTTAATCTATTCAAGAATAATTTTTATTAATGAATGTTTCGTTATTTAGCTTTTAAGCCTAAATATTAGCTAGCGCTTATTAACGTCATAACGTTCCTTATAACGTCGTAAAGGTCTCATTAAAGGTCGTTATTATCTTAGTTGTTAGTAACTTCTTAAGGTGACTCTTAAACAACTAATTAGGTGAAATAACTCCTTTAGTTATACTTTTAGAATTATTGAAACCTTAAAGTTATATTAATACATAACCTATAACCATTCGAAAATATATTATTATTCGAGTTCATAGTTGATCACTAAATAATCGTTTATTATTAAACTAATTAAGTTTAAAGCTATAATAGAACTATTAATATTATTATAACATTATTTAATCTCATAAAACTCGTAAGTCAAGCTATCTTGTTATTATAAGTAAACTTAAGTATTAGTGGAGGTAATAATAAATTAAACTCATATTATAAATAACAAGCTTATTGGATTTTAATTAGTTTTAAACTTCTCAACTAGTTTAGAAGTCATGAAATATAGCCCAAACATAGTTTAAGGAAATAAGTTAGGTGGTTTAATTTTAACTAAAATCAGTCCATAACAAGTCCATGGAATAAGCTCAAACTATATTTAAGCCCAACAACAATAATAATTCAGATTTTAAAACATAACTTTAAGTTCTAGTGTAGTCTCCTAGGCCTAAACTAGAATAACTATCAAAAGGACTAAACTTGAGGAAATCAGTTTTTTTTTTTTTTAAAGAATGGGTCTTTACCTCTGCTACTAAGAGCGGGGAAGACCACGACAGTGGAAGCCCGAGCTCCAGCAGTGGTGGAGATCACCCGGCGAGGCCGGCGGCGACGCGGTGGCGCTCGGGATGGGCGGCGGCAGTGGGGCGGCCCAACAACGACAACACAACACAACACGCAACAAAGAACAACGTACGAAAGGGAGAGAGAGAAGACGCGAGGTCAGTGCTGGTGGTTGGCGGAGCTACAGCGAGTGACGGCCGAGCAGGTGGGCGGCGCAGGTGCTGCGCGAGCCGGCGGCAGCCGGTGGTGGTGGTGTTTGAAGCCCGAAACAGAGGAGAGAGAGAGAGAATTGGGTTTTCTTTTTGGGTTTTTGGGTCGTGTTTTCCGGCGAGTTGTTAACTGAAAAATCTGATTAGTTCTTAGGTGGTGGTGAGGTGAGATGAAAGGATGAAAGTTGTTGGTGATGGTGTTTTTTTATGAGAGATTTTCATGGCTATTTGTTTGTAACTTGTTCTGATTTTGTTTGTGTCTAGATGATGAATACTTGGTATTTATAGAACTTGTTGGAGGCTACCATTGCTCTGTTGTTTAGTTTATGATTTGAAATACATGAATTTTGGTCAAGGTTCATTAATGGAGGAAGATTGAGAATTCAAAAATTGGGGATTCTTCTAGATTTTGTGAGAGTTTTATTGACTATTTGAGAATAATTACTGACATAGGTGTTGGAATATAGAGGTGAAGTGTTTGATTTTTATGTGTGAACATTTCACAATAATGTGCAGGAGAAGAAAATTGGAGGAAGGAAGAAGATGGCTACAGCTATAAAAGACATAGGGGCATTCATGTAAATTTTGTTAATATTACTTTCTTTCTTTGTTTAAGTATATAATTGTTGTATTATAGTCATGTTTAATATAAGAAATTTGAGATAAATTATTACACCTTTTATAACCCTTAATTCTTGTTTTGCTAGTTTAGGAAGTTTTAATTTATACTTAATTTGACAATTAGTATTATTTAGATACGGGATATTACATCCTCACCCCCTTAGAAAAAGTTTCGTCCTCGAAACTTAGTAAGTCAAAATAAGGTCATGTAGTTCTTATCTAAAATCACTACTTCATGTTTGAACATAAAACATATTCATATTTCGTATAACATATATATATGAAGATCGGACATGATAAACATACATAATGATCTAAGCAAATAGATGGGGGTATTTCGCTTTCATTTGATCTTCAACTTCCCAAGTTGCTTCACTCGACGAATGGTTAGCCCATAAAACTTTTACTAATTGTCAAGAAGCGGGGGGGGGTGGGCGGGGGTGGGGGCTTTGGGGTGGGCGGGGGGTGGGGTGTCTTGGGGCTGGGGGGTGGGGTGTACTGGGCCGGTGGTAGGGGGGTGGGCGGGGGTGGAGGGTGCAATTTATTTTTTAAAAAAAAAACTTGAATGTGAAGGGTCAGGTTTTAAGACTAAACCGCAGCCCTTCACATTAATAGGGTCGCGGTTTAAACTTAAAACCGCAGCCCTTCATACATAGAAGGGTCGCGGTTTAAGCGAAAACGCGACCCTTCATCCTTAGAAGGGCTGCGTTTTTTGCCTAAACCGCAGCCCTTCGTTGTGATGGGTCATGGTTAAAAACCGCAGCCCTTCTTATCTATTGAAGGGTGCTATGGAAAGGGCCGCCGGCCAAAAACGCAGCCCTTAGGGTACGTTTTGACCGCACCCTTCCTTGTTTTTCCACTAGTAATAGACACGTATATACATACATATATATACACACACACACATATATATATATATATATATATATATATATGTATGTATATATATATATATATATATATATATATATATATATATATATATATATATATATATATATATACATACACACACACACACACACATATATATATATGTGTGTGTGTGTGTGTGTATGTATATATATATATATATATATATATATATATATATACATATATATATATATATTGCAAAATATCATTTATTATATACACTCCGTTATGAAATAATTAAACACTTCTCTCTTTTATGTGAGAGTTTCTTGAGAGAAGTGTGTCGCTTATTTCAGAACGGAGAAAGTACAATTTTTATTTAAAAAAGTTAAAAACGTTAATGGTCAAAATTTTGTGTTGCCAAAGTAGAAAACCACAAAAATAATGGAGGGAATATTGATTGAACTACCTAAGTGTTTATTTTTTTTTCAAAAATAAATAAGTACATAAGAAATAGATATCAGTTACCTTACCCTTATAAGTAAAGCTCAACTGTATAGTTTAAAAGTATATAATGTTCCTAAAGTCAATATTAGATCAAATGCTAGCTACACCATTAAATATACAAGTATTAAGAGTGGAATGAAAATAAAACTCGCCCAATTAACCTACATGACCAACATGAGATATATACATATGAGTTATGACCATAATCAATTTGCCCAAGATATATAATTAGATTTCATTGAACAAAAAAGAGGGTCATAGATAGAAACGTATGATTAAGATGACCAACAAAGAGGCTAGTACTTGGAACACTTTCCTTGATTCAATGGAATGAGATGAAGAAGTCTCAGATTCTATCAAAGATCCAATAGTAAAGTTAGGGTTAGAACCATAAAGATATTGCACTCCCTCTATATCATCAAACCTCAATTTTATTTTCTTCTCCCTTGGCTTCAAACTTGGGTACATGACTGATTCCTTGACATTACTATGAGCCAACCCCAACAAATGCCCTATTTCATGCAATGCCACAGACTCCAAATCCACAGCCACATTCGAGTCCTCCGATTCGAAATCAACTGTCCATTTTTCAGCTGCATCAAGATGAAATCTTCCATTTTCTGGTGAAAATGCATGGGCTAACACCCCTAACACCCCATCAAAGGGATCTCCATCGCCGTGATCACCATTATAAAACCCGATTTTTATGTCCGCGAAGCCAAGATCTTGAGTCTCAACAAACTTAACAGGAATCACCGATGCCCATTTTGAGAAAGCACGTTCAAATGCACCTTTTATTTCATGCAAGCTTAAGTAAGGAATCAAGTCATCTAGAGAGTATGCATATGTAAGAAGCATAGGTATTTCCCGGTTCCACCTTGGTCTTCCGGGAAAATATAAAAAGTGTCGTGAACTATGCAATGAAGATGACATCTTGACATTATTCATAATGTTGTGGTCCGGCATGCCACACCTAGGAGCCATAATCATGGAAAGTGTCTTAGGATTAAGGGTACCGGTTACTGGTAGACCATAGAGTTGTTGGTAACGAGTTACAACGTGCTCTAATTGCTCGTCAAATTCGTTGGTGAAAACAATTTTCGCGTCTTTGGAACTTAGAGGATGGTAGTAACCAAATTTTTGGAAGTAACTCTTAAGCTCTCCTATGTCTTCAATGTGACTTCCTTTCCTAGCATTAGTGAGTTTTTTGAATTTATGCCATGCATGAGGGTGTTTGTGGTGGACTTGGTGAGGTGATTGAATCATGGAGTTGATGGTCGATGAGGAAGATATGAAGAGGAGGGGGAAAAGGAGCAAAAGAGGCAAACTAGAATGAGTTATAAGAAATGAGAGCATGGTAGCAATGTTCTTAATAGATGTTGAAATATAATTGAGAAAAGGAATTTTTTTTTTGTATATATAAACAAAGTGGGAAGAAGATGTAAAGTAATAGTAAAAGATGAACAAGTTTGAGCAAACAGATATATATATGAACCAAAGGGGGTATATGGAAAGAATCATATTTATATGATTGTGGAGTTAGTTCATTATGGTGGGTAAACCACTTTTATTTGTTGTATGCTCTTAACTAATTTTGATCTTCACCACTTACTCCTATAGTATTAGTCGTTACCTATAAGATATAACCCACTTCCTACGTAAACTATATATAGATAAAATAAGTTATAAGTGATGCCTATGAATTGGTTTTTAGTTCCCTCAATTTCATATTATACTAGTAATTGGGCCCGGGCTTTGCCCCGGGTGGTACTTTTTCCAAATTTGATATGCATTTTTTTTTTCCATTCGCATTAAAATGTAATAAAGAAACCCCACATTTAATGTTGACATTTAAATCATGATCAAAAGTTGGTTGAGATGGTAATTGTGCTATATATAATAGCAAGATGTCACGGGTTCGAATCTTATTGCAAGCCAATTTACTTATGTTAGTTGACATAACATATGTACACATTAAACAATTCTAGTGAGGTAAGAGGGGTGCCACGTGGCGTGTATACGTTGTTTGACACGCCTTTTAATATATTAGTATAGATGATCTAGTTGACGTTGACGTTTATTATTTCATATTATATCTATCCATCAAAGAACTATTAATAACCACGTACACTATTATTAGTTTTTTTAAGTATTAATATTTTATGACTTGTAATTGGTTCTAAGTACCAATATATCAGTACAAGTTTGTAGGTGTGTTAGCGTACTTAATATAGAAGGGAGGAAGTACATATTCTTATTAACTATACTTCATTAGTCTATTTGATCAGTTGGATATGATGAAGATTTTTCTTGGAAAGGGTCCAGAAATAATCTATTTGACCAACTATATTATCTATTTGGTAGCTGAAACTGCCATTCCTAACGGAATCTGGTGAAGGGAATGCTTGTGTTGCGGTCTATAGATAAAAGTCAGGTTTTTTGTCATGAGACCTGAGGGGTGGTCTTTGCAAGTAGAAGAAACGGTAAAAGCCTTCTGAAGCAATGTAACCACTGGTTGTTGCAAGTTATTATTACACTTTGGTTCATGAAACTCCCGTTGACCCATCACATTAAGCTTATGACCAAGGCAAAATCCAAAGAAGATAAACTAAGAACAAAATTCTATTGGAATTGTTCTTGTAGGAAAATAATTAGTCAACATATCTGAACAAATTTTATCACACACACCCAGCAAAGAGTGGTGACTTGTGTGTAGCTAGTACGCATGACAGACACTTTTATTGATACTAGTGGTTTGCGCGCGCTACACGCGCGTATGGCTAGTAATAGCAAGATTGGCAGTTTGGCACCAATGTCGGTCAACTGGCCTATTATTATTTCTTGTTATTAAAAAAAATGTCGAATATATGTCACGAGAAGCACATTTTTTTTTCTTCGGATAACTTCCCTTTCTTTACCCAGTTATATATATTGCTACTTTTAGTTTCAACCAAAAAAAGTCATTTCTCTCTCACATTTTTCATTCCATATAGCCATATCCCCCTATGTTATTCCTCTATTTCGCTAGTGAATCTTCTTTAGACTATCAAGGTGAAAAATTATTATATTTAGAAGAAAAAAAAAAACTTAATGCCTTTATATATAATACCAAATTTTGAACAATGCAAAATAGCCTTTTTAAATGGGACACGCCAAACATGCTCCACGTATGTACACATATTGTACAAAAATGCTTTGACAAAACTATTTTTTTTTTATGTTTGAACATTTCATTTTAACACTCAAAAACATGATTTACATAGGAAGATGCGCGTGTTACAGGAGGAGTTGCATTTCTCCCTTACATACCAGAGTTTGAGCACGATAAATAACAAAACTAAGATGGTTACAATACAAGCCAAAATTGATTCTCTCTAATATCGCAAGATTTATGCGTGCTACAACAGTAAGAATTGTAATGATTTTTTTAGGTCAAGTGTGCCGATTCCTTTTACTTGTAGATACTTTACCACCATCAGCCTCCTGATTGTTGCTATATGTATGTACGTTTTCATAAAAATAATTGTAGCTTTACCTTTTTCTTAATTGTTTGTATCTTCCTCATCTCCAGCTTTCTGAAGTTGAAAGTTTGAGTACCAACTTTGGTGCAGTCTAGAATTTAATTAGGTTAATCTTCATAATTCTACGATTGGAAAAAAGTTTACACATAAACATTCTTATCATCATTTAGCTTAAGTGTTGATAACCTTCATTACACACTTGTAATAGAAAAGGAAAAGGTTTTAATATCATCACTTTTTGTTAATAAAATTATAATGTGAACATCCTTATACTAAAATATAATGTAGTAAAATAAGAGGTGTACTTAATAAAATTATACTATCTACATCATGATCTAACAATATCTTTTAGATAAAGATTATGCGAGTCATTTTAAAATGAATTAACAAATTAATAAAATGACTGATACTTGTTTGTGTTTTTTTTTTCAATTAATAAATTGTGCCCTAAACTAAGGTCTTAAATGTTTTTTCTCTTTTCCTTTATTATATATTTATACTTTTTTTTTTACAACAAGAACAAACGAAAAATAGAAAGAAAAGCACTACACAAGATTACCGTTCCTAGCCTCTATAGCCAGATCATGACTAACTTGAACTACCTCCCTAGCAACCTTCCTAATTGCACAATAACTAAACTTATTACATATGGCAAGTATATCATATCCTAGAGTACATAAGTGAAATGGAAATTAATTCCTCCTTATCATACATATATTTATACTTTATAAGTGGTCTCCTAGTACTATTCCTTGTCTCCCTTTTGCCCCTTTCACCATCTCTCTTTCTCCGAAAATTCGAAGGGTATGCACGGAAGTATGGTGCTTCCTGTGCACAGGCTTCAAAACGCAGCATTTAAACGGTCTACAATGAACATCTGCAGTTTTCCAATGAACATTTGTGGGGCCCACTTCAATTTCTCTTTACTCAAATTTTTCACCCCATGTGTGTTGTAAACCAATAAACATCAAGATTATTCCAACGGACATTGTAATCTAATGAACACACGCTAATTTTCAATGGACATTTGCAATTTTGGAATAAACATTTGTGGGATTTACTATTGTTCATGTAAACCAATAAACATCAAGATTATTACAATGGACATTGTAGTCTAATGAACACACGCTAATTTTCAATGGACATTTGCAATTTTGGAATAAACATTTGTGGGATTTACTATTGTTCATTTCTTACTTCATTAACATATTGTTGATTCAAATGTTAGTTTGTTCATCCAAGTCTTCAAAATGTTCTTTCAAATTACTTATATGTTCATTGTGATAAATATTTATATTGTCATTACTTATATGTTCATTGGAGATGAACAGATGTTCACTGCATTAACATATTATTGATTCAAAAAAGGTTCTCATGTGGTAAATTTTTAACTGTTCAGTGGAATATTGAAGATGTTCAATGGGTTATTTTTTTGTTTCCAGTTTTCCGCGTTTTGTTTGTTTTTTGGTGCGTTTTGGATGGTGCGCACCATCCTATTCCTACACTCGTGCGCACCATCGACGGAGTCCTCTTTCTCTTGCTCTCCACCTCTCAATTGTCTCTTAAATAGTCTATGAGACCACCTCATTTTAATTAACCTCTCGCTATAAATGAAACCTTTTTCCTATCTTAGACCACTCACGCTCCTACATCACCCTATAAACTCCAAGAAACTCCCCATATTCATCTGTCTTAATAGATGCCCCTAGACAGTGTTCATTTAGCAACTATTCATTAATGAATCAATAATAAGATCTTCTCGCTAGACTTTCTATGTTGCAAGACAAGGGGTGCAACTTAGCTTAGCTTGACTTATGTGAGAAATACCTTAAAAAAAGAGTGAAATGCAGTAGATGAAAAGAAGAGTTGTTCCCACTTGCATGAGTTGATTGTTTTTTCATAAAATAAACAGCCCACCATGTGCAACAGTGCAAGGCATGCAATGCAGTATATGAATCATATAATAATTCGGAAACATGAAAGCGTACTCCATAATCCTACAAGCCCTCTAGTCTAACCTATAAATAAAATACTTCCTCCGTTCTGTTTTAAATGAAGCGTTTGTTTTTTTCACGCAACCCAACGCGCTTCTTTAATCATTAATATCTTTAGTTGTGCACGCGTAAAAAATATAAAAAGTTATAATTTAATAGTATGCATCGAGACGAATCTAACAAGATCTCACTTGACTATGTTTTTCTTTTATATAATGGCGATAAATTGGAGTCAAAATTGATCAATGAATAGTGTTATTTCACCCAATGTTTCATTCAAAACAGAATGGAGGAAGTACTATACACTGTGGTTTTGTTTGCATTAGAACACCTGCCACAAACAATCAAATGGGAAGCAAACAGAAAAGAAAATCACAGTTGATCTTTTCCCCTATTTTATGAGCTCTAACATGAATTTTCCATTCTGAGATGAACACATTACACCCTTGCACAACATTACAAGACGATTTCCCAGATAACCAAAGAACAATTCCCAAAGTAAAAGGAACATTTTCAAATCTGCAAGTCAAACCCAGGTACCAAATTAGATAATAAAATTATAAAAAGAAAATCAACAGGATACATACATAATCTAATCTAAAGCTAATACTTTTTCTACTGATAAGGAGAAGACTGCACACGACAACCATAATGCAATTTCGGTAGCAACTGAAAATAATTTAATCTTAATATGAAACTCTTGAACAACTAAAAAGCAGTTATGGTAACATATTATAGATTTTTAACAGGTTTCCAATAGAAACTTATTCAAATTTCCTTAATCGTCCTAACAGGGAACGCCTAACCATCTAAACTGTCATTAACAATCACTTGGGAATTTGTCATTAACAAATGAACAAAACACCTAAGATATGAAAATGCTATCTAATTGTTCTCCTCCTTCTATCTCTCTCTTTCTCCCATCCTTTTGGCAACAATAAAATTGAATATGGAAATGGCAATAGTTTCTTTCTTTTTTTGTCGCGAAGAAAAATGTAGCTCAATTTTTGTTCAACTATTAGACAGGATTAAAAAACGAAAAGCTTACCATATCATCTTGCAACTTGCAAGCAAGATAACCAGCAGTGCCTCCTCTCTGTATATCATGATTATCATCCACATCATCTTTTACGGACAAGATTCCTGTCTCATAACCTCCTTAATGAAAGAGACAGCTTGATCTTTCTTCCCCAAGTTCCAGTACACGGCAATGGCTTTCTCCATCACGCTAAAATTGGCATTCATACCGACACAATCCATGTCAACCAAAAGATCAGCCACTTCCCCAACTTCCTTTTCAGTTTTAATCATATTCTTTACCCACCCACACATACTCGAAACAATCAGTTCCATAGTCTCCTTATCAGCGCAGTTAGCTTTCTTCAACGAATCAACCACACAAACACCTCTAATGCACACCATAAATCCCTCCCCTCTTGTCAAAAGTACACCAACACCAGCTGCAACTCGCGGGCAGATAGCCAGCCATTCATATCTTCAAGAACATCCGACGGTTCTCGGTCATCCTCTATAATTTCTCTACTGATTCAGAGAACCCTTCATTCAGTTCATTTGCAACTCCATATACCGCATCAATATTAGGTCTCTAATCGATTAGAGAAAAGGAAAGGAAATTTACCAACTTTCTGTAGAAAAAAATTACCCTAGCCATCTCCAACAATTGCACAAAAAAAAAGGAAATCAAGACAAAGAAAATGGAAAGAAATAAAAACCTTGTTGCGATGATCTTGTTGTAGAAGAAGAACCCTAACCCAGATTCGCCAAAAAAAATGTATCAAAAACTGAAATTTGTCAAAATCGTGATCCATTCGAGATAATTAAAATAGAAATTAAAGTAAAACAAACAAAGCTTGAAAAAGAAATGCAAACCTCCTCCAATAGCGTTCGAGTTCAACCCTACCCCATCGGAATTCGAACTCTATTATCTCCCCCAATTTTGAAAAAATCCAGCTTAAATCAAACAAAAAAAATGATAATTAAGTCGAAAAAGGTTGTATACCTGGCTATTTCGATAATGTGATAATTTATAGAGTAGTACATGTTTCTGCTAAGAAATTGAGGATTGTGATTGGTTGAGAAATGAGATGTGGGCCCCAAGAGCGATCGCCTGAGCTCCGATATCCGTACGTCGGAATCCTGCAAAACAAGGTTAGACTACCCCGGGGGTGTTTCCGGGATCGCCCCTCCGACGCTCAAGTCAGATGTGATTGAGGTAGAGAGAGAAGTACAGTCTAGAGAGAGATGCTCTAGTTTGTTAGGTGAGAATTGAATACCTGTTCATTGATGAGGCAGTTGGTTTTTATAGTGTTGGGGATTTCCCAGACAGGAAACTTTGTTCAGATGGGCCTTTTTGGTAGCAATGGGCATGTTGCCTTTTCAGGCAATGATTGCTTCAGCTTTTTAGAGGCTTCCCAAATACTGGTGATTAGGTCAACTTTCAAGTGGGACCCACAGCTGCCACCTGTCCCATGCTTTAGCTGGCCTATGCTTCCTTATGGGGCTGCTGATTAAATGAGCCCAAACAATTAGCCCCACGCCATAGATAGGAAATCACGGAGATCTGACTGGAGGGGGGCCTGTCTGTGGCGGAAGAGCAGTGATCCTCTTTCCGACTAGAAGCAGATATGCCGACCGGGTCCCCTTCTGGCTGAAAGCGGGAACGCCGACCGGGTCTTCCTCTAGCTGAAAGCAGATAAGCCGACCAGGTCTCCTTCCGACTATAAGTAGCTGATCCGACCAGGTCTCCTTCTGGCTGGGAGAAGGAGCGCCGACCGGGCCTCCTTCTGGCTGGAAGTAGGAGCGCCGACCGGGTCTCCCTCTGGCTGGAAGCAGTTATGCCGACCGGGTCCCCTTCTGGCTGAAAGCGGGAACGCCGACCAGGTCTTCCTCTAGCTGAAAGCAGATAAGCCGACCCGAGAACCCTTTTTGATGTTTAGCTCGTGGCACATAACTTTAGGATCGAGCCCGGGCATTTCATTGGCTTCATAGGCGAAGACGTCTCGGTATTCTGTTAGAACTTGGATTATCTCCCTTCTTGTTTGAGGGTCCATGGCCTTGCCTACTCTCAGAGTCCGACCATGCTCCTCATCGATGATGACTTCTTCATCCTCCTCAGCTGGCTGAGGGCGCTCGTATAGTTTGGGATTCTCTGTAAGGTAGACCCCGAGCTCACTTGGAGGCTGACCATCCTCTCGCTTTCTCTTCTTCGAGTCCTCTTGGACGTCGACCTTGCTTTTTAGGCTGTTCACATAACACTCCCTGGCTGCTTGCTGATCCCCCTGGATCTTTCCGACTCTACCTTCGTCGGTTTCGAATTGCATGAGGAGCTGATAGATGGAAATTGCCGCCTTGACCTTGTTCAGAGTTGGTCTTCCCATTATGATGTTGTATGGCAGAGGGATGTCCACCACTAGGAAATCAATCAGTAGGCTTCTTCCTTTGCCTTTCTCCCCTATCCGAGTAGGCAACTTTATAGACCCGACCGGGTGCACCGAGTTTCCCCCGAAGCCTATGAGTGGCTGATTGAGTGGGGTCACATCCTTTTCAGTGTACTTCAACTTCCTGAGGCATTCCAACGTGATTATATCAGCTGAAGACCCACTGTCCACTAGCACTCGTTTGACTCTTGTGTTGGCCACTTTGAGCTCGATGACCAAGGGGTCCTCGTGGGGCGTGTGTAGTGGCCTACTGGACTCCCCGAATGTCATTGTAGGGCAGTCGGGTCGGGGGTGATTAACATCGAGTACCTGATGCTTTAGACTTTGGAGGTGGGCTTTGCGTGATCGGCCGGTTAGGCCTCCCGACGCGAAGCCACCTGCTATGACTCCGATGAACCCTTCCGTGTCTCCGCTATTGGTTTGACCGACTTTTTGCTGGCCCTTCTCTTCACTAGTATGCTTGAGGTACCGGTTTAGCTTCCCCTGATCAGCTAGGTTGTTAAGGGATTTCTTGAGTTCCCTACAATCCTTAGTAGTGTGCCCGCATTCTTTGTGATATTCACACCAAAGGCTCTTGTCTCTTCGAGCGGCTGATGTTTTGATGGGAGGTGGTCGAGGGAGAGTGACTTTATCCTTTATATCCAAGTATATCTCTCTCCTGTTTTTGCTGAACCGGGGGTCGATGCCATGGTCGTTGAATCTATCTGACCGACCACCCGTCTTCTGCTGCTTCGACTGATCCCTGGCATTTCCTTCATCCTTCCTCTTTTTGCTCCCATCGTCTGAGTGACGGCATATGTCGGTTGCTTGGATGAATCTTTGAGCTCGAGTCATTGCCTCAGAGAAGGTTTTGACTTCGTTTTCGGCCAGGGACCACCTTAGCCGACCAGGCTGGAGTCCAGACATTAGGGCAGCCAATGCTACCGCGTCCTGCAGATCTGAAATCTTCAATGACTCCTCATTGAATCTTTTAATATAGTAGGCCAGGTTTTCATTCTTTTCCTGCTTGATTCCCATTAAGTGGAGACTCGTTTTCTTCTGTCTCTTCCCGGCAACAAATTGTTGGACGAATAGGTTTTCGATGACCGAGAAATCAGTTATAATACCCGCTAGGAGCTCTTGAAACCAGCTCAGGGCCAGACCTTTGAGTGTCGTCGGGAAGAAGCGACACCAAGTGGCCTCGCACCCGGTCCCGAACACTCATTTGAGCTTTGTATGTTGCCATGTGATCATCCGGGTCGGTTAGGCCCGCGAATGACTCGACAGAGGGCGTTTTGACCTTTCCCGGATTGGGCGCCTCGAGTATGGCCTGGCTGAATGGGACCCCGAACTTGAGTGCCCCGCTGTTGATCCGAACGGGGTTCGACTGCGCTGAATCACCATGACCCTCGCGCTCAGCGGCCTTTTTGTTTAATATGTGCCTCGCATCATAACCCTTGCTGAGGCGCTTCTCGTTGAGGAAGTGTCGGGCATCATTTTGCTTTTGACCCACGTTGCCCCGAGGGAATTTGGATATGTGAGTCTCTTCAGCGGGCCTAGCTGATCTTCCTTTAGATACGAGTCGGTCTCATTCCCCCTGCCTTGATCGGCGCTGGCCCGGCTGGCTGTATTCCCTTGCCCCCGATTGCTTTGCCGGCTAGGCCGACCGTGGTTCTCTGCGCCCGAAGGGAAGGTACCGAGGGCTTGGTCTTTAGGGGCCGAAGGGGGGGAGTCCTTCTTTGCGGAGTTGGCCAAAGCATATCTATCGAGCTCATTGCAAGGTTTCTTTGGATCCGAGCGGCTATCATGTTTATATCCGCCGTGGTTATAGGTTGGGGGTCGGCGGGCCAGAATCGACGAGAGGGGGTCCCTTTGTCTATGGAATGCTCGCTTCCTCATGATCAAGGGTTTGAACGGTCGGTGTTTTGGGCCGTTCGGACCTTCGTTGAAGAGATGGGGATGGGCTCCTCTCGGACCTCCGAGCCCGTGGCTTGAGGGCTGGCGAGTGCGAGTGCTCTTGGCTGGGGCCATTGCAGAAATCGATCTTAATAAGTGGTGGCGAAGCGACTTTGATTGTAACTTCCCCACAGACGGCGCCAAACTGTTTCTGCTAAGAAATTGAGGATTGTGATTGGTTGAGAAATGAGATGTGGGCCCCAAGAGCGATCGTCTGAGCTCCGATATCCGTACGCCGGAATCCTGCAAAACAAGGTTAGACTACCCCGGGGGTGTTTCCGGGATCGCCCCTCCGACGCTCAAGTCAGATGTGATTGAGGTAGAGAGAGAAGTACAGTCTAGAGAGAGATGCTCTAGTTTGTTAGGTGAGAATTGAATACCTGTTCATTGATGAGGCAGTTGGTTTTTATAGTGTTGGGG
This sequence comes from Beta lomatogona, assembly GCA_947646795.1. Classification (NCBI taxonomy): domain Eukaryota; kingdom Viridiplantae; phylum Streptophyta; class Magnoliopsida; order Caryophyllales; family Amaranthaceae; genus Beta; species Beta lomatogona. The sequence goes on along the minus strand of CANSNZ010000797.1, from coordinate 40,793 downwards.
ATTTCCCAGACAGGAAACTTTGTTCAGATGGGCCTTTTTGGTAGCAATGGGCATGTTGCCTTTTCAGGCAATGATTGCTTCAGCTTTTTAGAGGCTACCCAAATACTGGTGATTAGGTCAATTTTCAAGTGGGACCCACAGCTGCCACCTGTCCCATGCTTTAGCTGGCCTATGCTTCCTTATGGGGCTGCTGATTAAATGAGCCCAAACAGTACATGACGCAATTCCCGATTTTGAAATGGTAAGATAATAACTTAATAATAGAAAGAAGAAAATAAATCTCTCTATGGATAACCATAAAAAAAAAAACCTAGAATAAGGTCCATACAAATTCCTCAATGAGTAATAAAGGAGGAATAAAACTCTGAGTTCAAGCATTTCAAAGCAAAAACTTGAAGCAAACACATAATAGAAATAGACAATAATACCTCAAAATCAAGAGTACAATCAAATGCATTCATCTTTCAAATGATATATGACGCCAAGGATGATGATCGTCTGGAATTTCGCGCAAAACTGAAAACGGGAGATGGAGAAAGATGGGCTAAACTCCATATTAACATGGAGAAAGAGAAAGAGAAATAGAAAGAGAAAGAGAAATAGAAAGAGGATAGATAGAGTCACAGAAGTAGAGAGAAGATAGAGTCTGAAAGAGACGAGACAGAGGAGGAGAGAGAAGAGAGACACGATGAAGAGGAGAATTCAGTTCACTATTGAGTGAACAGTTGGAAGTTCCCACTTTTAAAAGGGTTGGATTGGATAAAAAGGTGATAACTAGACGGGCTTCGAACAAGTTGTTCAACATCATCCTTCAATTCTTTTCATAAAAAATAAAATCTAAGAGTAGGACATCCATCGGACTATTGGACTTTATTAGGATTTGCATTAGATCATTTCTTGTTTGTATAGATGAAATAATATGGCCTATCGAGAATGAGATAACATGGTATATGTTACTTGTAGATATTATCATAATAGTAAACCAGAATAGAAACAGGGTTATTGTCAAAGTGGACTGATGTAGGCAAATCACATTAGAATATTATGGACTTAGGCTAAGTCAAAGCAATAGTAAGTACATGACATGAAATTCTAGTAATAAAATGAAGAGTAATTGAGAATGTAGTAACATTACAGAGTGTCTCTTGAATGTAACATGTTACACTATAACTTATTGTGTAACATGTATAATGACATAAACTCCAATAAGAATGACATAGACTCTACAAACAATAGCATGAATTTCATGTCATTATGTCATTTATTTTATGTCATTTGATTTCTTTTTACAAAACAAGTTGTGGTTTGTGGATTGTTACAATTACACCCCAGAATTTGTGAGTACAATAGATGGTGAAGACTGAAGATGTTCCACCAAAAGATAGGATCTCGAACTTGGTAATGGACCTTGTCAAATCCTTCCTCTCTAGAATTGGGCTAGGTGCACAATCAACATTTGTCATCAATAGCCCAAATACACAAATATTCTATTCCTCGTGGCCCATCCACTATGTCATAGAATTTTGATGAATGGGCCTAAAAAATTAAAGAGGGGGGCAACTAAACCTACCAAGTTCTCCAAGACATTGTTAAATGGACACGTGTCGTACATCATAATGGGAAACAGGTTTAAATTGGTACCTTGAATGAAACAAACAATCAACAAAACTACAATAATCTGATTATCTCTTTTGCTCCCTCTTCGGTCCATGATAGCCATATTGTGGAGTTTTCGTTATTTAAGGATGTGACATTTCAACTAATGAAGACATGCTATTTGGCTTTTATTAGGTCACATCTTATCTTCGATCTCAAAAATAATAGTCATATGAATTTTGTAAAGTTAAATTTTGGTTCTCCCACTTGCTGAACCCTTAATTATTTCACCAAAAAAATTGAAGGAAGATTATAAATATTTATACTGTGAAGGTTTGATATTTTGAATGGTGAAACAAAATTATAGTACTTTTTAGAAAATTGGATTTTTTTTGGAAAACACCTTTTACATGGAATTTTTTTTATATGTTGAATCACCTTTCTAAAATTGTTTTGGCACAAAACCACTTTTTATCAACTACTTCATCCGTCCCATAATATAGTGCTTGTTTCCTTTTTTGCATGATCTTCAAGATATACTTTTGACCTTCATATCTTCAATTCCGTATTAATGAAAAATATAAAAAGTTGATATTATAAAAGTACACATTGAGGTGAATCTAATAAGATACTACATGAGTATGTTTTTTTTTGTACATATTAGTGAGAATATTTGGTCAAAGTAATTAAAATTCGACCTAAAAGAGAGAGAAACAAGCACTATATTATAGGACGGAGGGATTACTTTTTTTCTAAAGCCACCCTTTGTTGGATTTTCCCCATTGATCAAGAATCTCTGGCGTTATTCTTAGGATGTAAGACACATAATCTAACTAAAAATCCCGTTTATTTATTCCCCCTCACAATTCCCCATTTACCCCCATTTGAAAATCCTGTTGCGAGGACAATGATACCAATTTGAAGGCTATTGGAAGATTTTTTTTGGGTGAAATTGATTTTCGAGTTAAACTTTGGTGTTCAACTCTTAAAATCTTGAATTTTTTTTTTTTTGAGAGTAAATCTTGAATTTACTTAGATTTGAATACATGGATTGCATTTAGTCCTACTAGTAATAGTACTAAATATTGTCACCAGCTTTCCCAACTAAATATTAGAAAAACAACTTACTAGAATCCCTGTTCTTTTGGACTGAGAGAATCTGAGCTAAACTGAAGATAAGTTTAAAAGAAAATGACTTAATTAACATAAAACAAACAAAAAGAGAGGAGGGAGTAATAAAAATAAAAACATTAGCCAAACTTGTAGGGTTGTAGCTAAGGTTGAGGTGGAGGGGACCAACATAGGCCAACCAAGTGAAGTGAACCAACTTTTGGCTGTATACATTTCTCTCTCACTTTCATGATTTTGACATCCATGGATGGTATCAAATTAAATTTCTAAAAAGAGGAGAGAGAAATTTTTAAAAAATAAAAAAAGAAAAAGTGATTGCCTGCTGTACCTAAGGCTAAGCTACCACTGCAAACTTAGTAGCTAGCTGTATGAAGTTGATCATCAAATCAGGCCTCCTCGCAGGAGACAGAAAGAAAAGCTGATTGGTTTTTTACTCTCTTACCCTTCTTTCACTTCCTCCACCACTCATCAACTTATTTCTGGTCCCACCTCTTCTTTTTTAAACCGTGTTAGTATTTTACTCCCATCAAATTTATTCCCCACGAACCAGCAAATTTCTTTGCTACCTCACCGCATGTTCTTGGAAATTACACAACATTTCCCCAATTAAGATTTTACCTTTACTACAATTTGGGAACTTTTGCCTACATAAGTACTACTACTTCATAACTATATTAGAATCATGGTGACTTGGGCCATGTTCTTTTGGATTTATTTTCAGTTCAGTTGAGTTAATTTCAGTTCAATTTATTTCAGTTTCTTTCTACATGGTTCAATTCACTTCAGTCCGAAAGAACCGGGCCCTAATTAGTTGGAGGTCTCCTCCTACCTCTGTGACATGGGGTTTGATTTTTATTCCGTGTAAAGTGGGATCTCCCAAGTTCCCCCCCCACTTGCAAGAAATGTTCATCTTACCTCTGAAAAAAGTATTTCATAAAGATCGGCTACGTATCTAATGGTTAGATATCTGAATGTGAAATAGAGAGATTAGTAGGCCCTACACTAAGTGAAATTATAAAAATGTTCTACATACTCATATTTCAAAATTTAGATATCTATCAATTAGATATATAACCATCATTAATAAGTAAATAGTAATGATATATCTATTCATTAGTTAAATACTCCCTCTGTTTTTTTTTATCTTTTTCACTTGGAATCTTGGCACTATTCATACTTAGAGATAATCTTCTCAATTTTTTTCAATTTATAAGAAAAAATATAGTCATGTGGGGTCTTGTTTGATTCGTCTCAATTAGTACATTATTAATATTCAATCGTTATAATTTTTACTAATATATAATGAAATATATTTAAGTTCAAAAAGGTGCATTGGGAGACGCACACAGGAAAGTGAGAATGATAAAAAACAGAGGGAGTACTTCTTCTGTTTTCTTTTTAATTGCACCATTTCATTGTTCACGTTTGCTGAGACGCTTATTTGAACGTCAATATCTCTAATTGTGTATATGTAAAACATTATAAAACATTGATATTTAAAATCATTGCATTGAGACGAATCTAACAACAGTACAACACCCCACCTGTGGATATTGAGGTTCCACAAACGGTGCAGTTTTTTCTTCTACAATACCTCGACGTGACATGAGTGTAAAAGGGGTTCGAGAATCCGTTCCCGTAAAACCATTTCATAGAAGTTCATTGATATCTTCTTTTTATAAAGCAAATCGACTTCGATTCTTGAATAATCCACATCACTTCTGCAGTGGTTTTATTGCAGAATTATTAGTATTTTTTGGAATAATTACCAGCCAAAAATATCTTTTAATACCAAAAATACTAATTACTTTTGGAATGGCTTTTTCAAGACTTAGACTTGAATCATAACACATATATCTATTTAGCGGGATGGTATGCCACGCAATTTCTTCCGAACATAAATGAAAGAGCCCGAATATATTCTGGTTAAAGAATCTCTTTTTGGTTGCTTTGGAACAATTAGGAGATTCATGGCGATTCCGTAAATATTCCATTTCAAAAATAGAAACAATTGGGAGTCAGTCGGGGGCCTGAGAGACGGTGGTTTACCCTGTGGCGGATGTCAGCGGCTCCATTCTTTTTTCCACCCAATGAATTCTAATTTTTAATCCCATAAGGTTTGTTCACAAATATCCATTTTTTACTTAAGCAATTTCCTATCCCTTAATTTGATATTTCGATAAATGATTATTCGATTCTTTTTCTCTTTTGATTCCAATCCATTTTTTTTATTTTGATCGTATCTACAAGAATTCAAATAGAATTTTGTACCAATTTGGTAAGAATGAAATATTCTCCGAATTTTATATTGATACGACTCATTTTGAATCCATTCAATTTGAATTGGTATTTTTGGGGCACCACGTATTTTAGTTCATCACAAAAACAAGTGGTATTGGAAACATTCGAACGGCCGAATCGGAAAAATTGGGTGCTAGTTATATCATATGCAATCGCCTGAATCTCGAGGCGTTCTTCCAACCAATCATAGACTTTATTGAGATAGGTAAACTGAGAAACCCCCCCCAAAGAACTGTATATGAGACTTTCATCTCAACTACATCAAATGATCCAATTTTTTAAATTTTTTGAGTCCTTGGCTTCTTCCTGGGTCGATGCCCGAGCGATTAATGGGGACGGACATTAATTACCATAGAGATTGAACAAAAATGAGTGGATGATTAGGAACACCAAAGTACACAAAGGATTTGTAATAGAGACGATTATGTAAGTTATCCGAAGAGATATTTTTAATTTAGACCGAAAACAAAAGTAAAAATAGGAAGAATTCTTGTGAATCGATTTCAAGTTGAAAAAAAAATCATTATCTTTCCATTCATTTCAAAACGTTCATGATCCCTTCCTGAACTAAACTTGAATCTTCCAATTCATTTGGCTCTCACGCTCAATTAGTCACGGGTTCAAATCCTGTCTCCGCAAAATTTTAATTTTGTCAAAAAATTTCGGTTTGAATCTGTTAACTAGTAAGTTAACTAAATACTACTAAAATGGACCTTTCACAAGGAAAAACTTTGTTTTTAATTAAATCCTATGTTTGGGTCAGAAGAGTCCTCCGAATACTCGAGTCGTGATTAATGATCCGTTTTCATTTTTTGTCGAATATAAACTATCCCTTCCCTGCCCCCATCGAGAAATAGAACTGACTAATCCTAAGGCAAAGGGTCGAGAGATACAAATGACGAGAATGTATAATTTTTCTCAAATTTTTCATTGAGATGGAAAGGATAGGATGGAACTTCCAATACGGATTTGAGAATGGCTGCTTTTTTCATTTCATTTAGTGGCACAGGTAGTTACTAACTTCCAGGAAAGGGGAGCGATGGCCCCGTCCCGTTCGTTCCGCCCGAAACAAGCCAATTAGTTCTCCGGGCAAAAAAACAGGTGCTATTCGAGAACAATTAGCAGACCAATGGAAGTGGGAAAGCGAAACTAGATGATTGATAGTAGAAGGAAGATGGCGGGTTATGAATAACTAATTGATTTTATTTCTTTGAGTTATTCTTTTTTCCCGGAAAAATTGTTTTCTTTCATTTGTTTTTGTTTATGTTTTTCTTATATAGTGATGCGGGATAGCTTAATAAAGCTGGTTGATAAATAGTGTAAAAAATAAATAGAGGAAGTAGTATAATTATTAACATAATATAGTCTTTATCTTGTCTGGTTTTAAGTTTGTTTTCTCCTTACAATAATTTTCAAAAGAACAAAATCAGAATTATCAAGTAGTTTATATTGCAAATATTGCACTGATAATAATTTAATACTGTTTAAGGTGTGTTCTATTCAAATGATTTTGAATTATTTGGATTTATCATAAAATTAATGAAACTTATTTGAGTTAATATGAACTTATATATTTTTAAAAGAATAATCTAAACTTATAAGAATTACAATATCTTATCATTAGCATAACTATTCTCATTGGAATCATCCATTTCACAACTTTATAAGTTCGATTGAAATTAATTTTATCAAGTTATATTATGCAAAAAAAGAATTTGTGAGTTACTACCTTCCTAAGTGTACACTAATCTGAAATATTCTCAAGTGTACACTTCGTAACTTATAAGTAGAATTTTTTCAAATTATAGAAATTATTAGCTTTGGAAACAATTCACATCTCACATAGGGTGTGTTCTTACTCTTCACCTTATACAAAATAACTAGTATTTTGGCCTGGTCGATGCCCCGAGTTAGTTACAATTATCAAATATATTATTATTCATAAATTTCATAATGAATTTTATTAGCTTTTTGTAATTTTCTGTCTAGTGCAAAATTGGAAAATGAACGTTATTACATGATAAGTTGTTTAAAAAAAATTCTTAGGAATTTGGGATAAAAATAACAATTTCAATAGAATTGGGGTTAAAGAATTATTACCTTAATAAAATTTTTAGAGATCAAAAAACTTGTCTATGTCTTCATAGTTACATATAAATATAAGAATTTATTATGTTTTACCTTGAAATATTAAACATTGAATTTGTAGTGGATTGGTGGTTAAACTCTCACATTTCGTTTCAAATGTCATGTGTTTGATTCCTAGTAGCCACACATTGTTAATATTTTGAAATGAGATCATAAACATGTGTATTAAAAGTTTGAGAAGACTGTCATGTGACACATACATTGGAGAGTGCGATGTGGCACTGTTCCTTTAGTATGAACGCCTTTTAATATATGTTTAGGAAAAATTTCGGCAAGGGTAAATGTGAAGCGTTCCAAAATACAATATTTAGTAATGTTACAATGTTTTAAAAGTGACACGAGTCATAAAGTGGCCTATTAGATTTTTTTTTTTTGAAAGAGAAAATTCATTAATTGAAGGCTAAACGACATCTACAATAGGTATTAAAGAAAAACAAGATACAATTAAACAATGCTAAATCAAATCCGTCTTCGAAGGAACTACAATGAACCAGATCGAGCAATACAGCGTAGCCCCCTTGTATTTGCTGAATCAAGCAGCTATTGATGAGGAAGTCTATCATTCTGATGTAGTTTGGGAAGAACATTCTTGACCGAGTCATGCTGATCGCATCCGAGATTCTAATACCTTCATGTTGAGTCTCGAACTTCAACCAATGAGAACAATTTCTCATACCTAAAAACAAAAAAACCATACTCACAACTCCCATAGGGAGAAGGAGATTTCCAAGACAGAAACCAAAAACCCCATAACAAGGTTTGAAAAGATCTCATAAAGAGAGACTAATTTATTAAACAAAACAAGAAAATGAATTAAAAACTGAAAATAAAAGGAGAAAAGGGGCTTACCATGGATAAAATCATCCATGGTAGCCCCTAATTGATGAAGAAGGGGTAGGGGAGGCTAGGGTTTGAGAGAGAAAGAGAGAGGGGGAGGCATAAAAATATTCTATGTGGTAATTAATATAAAAACTTCAAAATAAGTGGCCTATTAGATAATAGGTAATAATTGACATATTTTGTAAAAAGTATCAAATAATAAACGTTGCAGAATAAATGCCAGCAGTTATAGAACACTATTCAACTACGTGCGACCTTGATGTTGAGAGGAAAACACAAAATTGACACAAAATGTACTAAATTTGTTTTTGCCAATCTGCTTACTAAAATGCTCTGACTACACACTCGTATGTTACATTGGATAGATACTAATTTCATTCCTCACAAAGGGACATGGTTCTTCTACCAGAAGTTAACTGCTAATAGATGCTTAGTAAAATGAATAATATTACTACAATGTTAAAAGAAAAAGATTATGCTAATTGTTTAATGGGCAAACCAAAGCTAACTAAATTAGCTTATTAAATAAAATTACCACTAATTCCCCTCGATCATCTAATTAACTAAATTTTCCCTTAATCATATACCACTATTACAAATAGATAGGCAGAGCTAATCATACGATCTTTGCATGAAACTAGAATCAAATGATACTTTTGATGGCGATATTGCAATTGTCACCGATGATGACGAGTTCATCCCTGAATCTGATGGAGATCCTGTAAAAATTTCCAAATAACAAAATAGATAAATTTACATTTCATCATAAGTAGTTAAATTTATAATTTATCTTCAACAAACACTTTGAAGGAAGTAAAGATAATTGTGTATTTGTGTGAAAATAGGAGCCAAACTTTGAATAGACCAAAAAAACAAGGAAAAAGGTTTTGTCAAAAGAATATGTAATGTAACATCTAATTTGAGATGGAGATAGTTTTAAAAGTACTAAAGAATGAATGGTGGGGACATAATTGCGTGTACTGATTTTAACACTTCAAAACTTTATTAATGACAGTCTATCTAACTCGTTTACTTACCATGATCAATAAAGTCAGAAAAGTCGCCTATGCATAAATTTGAAGAGTGCCACAATTATTACCGACATTTTGTGTTAGTAAAATACTAAATGCAATTGTATCAAATTAACAAAAAAGATAATTACGTAGAATATTATGGGAGGGAGAAGATTGAGCATTTTCCGACGACATAGAAGCTGCAGTTGAAGTAATCCGTTGATTGTTCGATTTCCGTCGTCGCCGATTATGATCAGCCAATCTTTTCCGGCAACTTCTCTTCCCGTTATCAAACTCCGATAGCAGATGAAACCTTAAAACCATCAAATTTTCCAAAAAAGAAAAAAAAACACACACACACAAGGTCATTCTCGTGATTTCAGAAAAAAATTAACCGTCAATTTAACTACCCTAAACTAAACCCCATTAGTGCAACATAAAGTACAAATTTACCCCTCGGGAAAAACAACCCCAAATGATTGACTTTAAAGTACTAACCTCGTCTCCGTTTCTTTTAATCTATCTCCAATCTTGAAGTAATGACATGTAACCAAGAAAAAATGCTCTCCATTTTTTTTTATTTGCTACATTTTTATTTTGTCAAATCAACTAACAACTTTGACTAATTATTTTGATTTTGTTTTTAAGTAAATATATAGTCATAAACGCATCATAGGTAGTTTTGTTAGATTCGTCTTGATAAAAAAATAATAATAAAAAAAAGTAGTGAGGGTAATTCCAAAGACCGGTCTATTTTTCATTCGTGCATTTCCAACCATTAATTTAGGACGTAACGACTTACCGGCTACACTGCTGGCAGAACCGCTGAGTCAACCCGGCAGCGATAACCGTAGAGGCCTTAGAGTGAAACTCACAAACCTTATGACGGCGGTGATAATGCTTAGCATGACTTAGGTCAGCATTGCAACCTTCAGCTTGACACTTAGGAGAATGCGCCGCCGGTTCAACCGCCCTAGACCGGCGGTAGAGTCGGCTTACGAGGTCATCATCGGCTGAGAAGTAAGTACGGCGGCCCAAGTTAAGCCCAATGGGCCGGTTGGTGAAAATATCCGGTTCAGTTTTGGGGATTTGCATGACAGAGGAGAGAGATTCTAGTGTGAGAAGAGAAGAGGACGCAGCTGTAGAGTGGAAAGCGCGTGGGTCGGGTAAAATGTTTGTGTATTGTGGTGGGGTGTTATCGTGTGTGAAGGTGCACGGGTTTGAGAATGGGTCTCCGAAGATCTGACGGTGATGATTCGTCGAGGAGGCGAAATCATGATCATCGTTATGGTTATGATTATGATTATGATTATGATGATGGAAGTCGATGTCGGAAAGGATGAGGTTAGGAGGAGGGGGAGAATGGTTGTTCCATTCGTAGCGTAACATTTCTCTCTTTTATGTTGTTTTTGAATGTATTAATAAGTGTAATGGAATTTGGTATGAGAGCATGGAAGTGTTTGTTGTTGGGAAGATGAACATACAATATGAATATATGAGTATATTTTTAGTAGTAGAGGAGAGAGAAGAGGGAAATGGTGTTAAAGAGTTAAAGAGTTTCATACACTTTGCTTTCTTACATGAGTTAATGGCAATTGGGAAGTTTATAGGATTTCTCTCTCTCATGTACATTTATGAGGGGGTGGGGGGATTGGAGAAGGTATCTTTATCAATTATTGACTCTCCCCTCACTCCTCATTAGTAATTTTACTTTTCTTTTTTCTTTTTTCAAAGATATGAAAATTACATTTAATTTAGCTATATATATATTGCCTTATTTTGAGTATCTTAACTAGCTAGTTGTCCTAATATTTATATATAAATCACCCATATTAAAGATGACGCTGAACTGATCAGACTTAAACGCAATATCAACATGGTAGTCGGCATGATACGAACTGTATGTTAAGAATTATCGATCATTGCCAAAGTAAGTGTTCTTGTTGTGCTGCACAATAGCATGAAGCACGAACTTGGTGCTATTGCACTAGCTAGCTATGTAATTGTGCTAGGCTAGCTAGGACCGTCGATAGAAAGGTACATAAGGCATGAGGCACGACTCGAACATCTTAAAGTTGGAAGACCTATATTGTAATTTTGGAACAAATTTGTTTTAAACTAATTATCTCTATATTGTCCACTCCTATCCTCTCGATAATTACTCTTTAAATACAATTTTTTAAAATGGTATACATATCGATAATTTTGATAATTACTCCCTCCATACAAGGTCGTGGCAATTGAATAGTAACCTCTCATATATATATATATATATATATATATATATATATATATATATATATTTTACGACTAAATAAAATTGTTAAAGTTCTACCTTAGAAATCATGCACGAATTTCTTATTCTAGTAGAGGGAGTTTTTCCCAATCTATGTCTATAAATGATTAATCCATTGTTCGTGAATGTTTTTGTTTGGCTAGACCCTTTATATTCAGGCTTTGTTTCATCCTTATTTGGGACCATATAGGTTTAAAGGATGGTTACTACTTACTAGGTGTTCCTATAGAAATGTTAGTTTGACATAAAAAAGAAGCAGTTTCAACGAAACTTCTTTTGTTTGTTTATAACGCCTTAACTACTTGCAAACAGACTAATGTATATATTGTATTGTTGCGTGAAGACCTGCAAACTTCCAATATAATTGTAATTTTGTGTTTTCTAAATTGAGTCGATGGTAATAGTAATATCCATATAGAGTATAGCAGTATAGCTAGGTAATGCTCAATTATTCTAACTAATGTATATGAGAATGTTAGGGCATTTGTAAGTCTAAAATTCTGATTTCCAACGCAGTTATTCAAATAATTTCAATTTTAATATGTTTAGGAGGGGAAACTTGATTTAGTGCGTGACTTCCATTTTAAAGCATTATAGTCTATAGATAACGAAGTACAATTTTTTTTGATGGAAAGTAGAAATTAAAGTATCCTAAGTATTATTCTTTCAAAAAGGATTATGAAAGTGGTAATTGGTGATGATTAGACGTACTATTGCCAACTATTTATCTAAAATCAATGGGTATAGCTAGATTGCCATTAGCTAAGGTCGTCATACATAATAATACATTGATGCTACCACAAATCTTTTTAAAGTAAAGGGTGAAGCTAAGTTAGAACCTTTCCTTTCTATGGTCATAAATGAAAGAGATTCTAGCCGTTTCCGATCATAATATCACAAAATTAAATTATTATTTTCAAATGATTGAAGTCGTCAAAGATTTTTTTTTTTTTTTTTTTTATAGTTTTCACAAAAAAGAAGCTTTATAGCTAAGTGCCATTATGCACGAGTTTAGCTCAAATTGTGCCCATTTATTTTTTCTCTTTTAAGTTCCTAGTGAGTTTTAAACTCTTTTGTCGAATGAGCTCTACAAGGGTTAGATTATGAATCCATTTAATTAAGGTGTATTAACTTGAGCAATACTATGATGAGAGAAAATGTTTAAATCTGAAAATTATAGGTAACCATTGTGTCAACAAAATCAAACAATAAGTTTCCTAAAACTATCAAAAGATTTTTCCTCTTGCTTATATTGCCTCTGATTTTTTTTTATCAAAATGTGAATGTATGATTTTCAATAATGTATTCTAATTGACACTTACTATCTTTAAATACATATTTTTTAAAAAATATAAAAACGTGGATATTTTGAAAATATGCATTGAGAATCAGACTAAACTATAGAAACCTATATAGTTATGTTTTTCTACATTGTACTTATTTCAAAAGTAAATGGAGCTAAAAACCAAAAAGACTGTTGATCATGTTAGCTATTTTTCATCTGAAGGACTGTTGATCATGTTAGCATGTTCAAGAATGAGGTTGTGGCATAGTGGCGTAAGCATTATCATCTCTTATATTTGCAAATCTGCACTGCGCATTTGAATCATACAAGTAAGTTTGAGAAGGGCACGTTGACGTGTTAGACAAATTAATAGTCCTAAGATAATGCAACCTAATTTAATCGAGTTGCTAAAAATTCACCAGAATCATATTTCTATAGTCAAGTGATAACCCAAAATTTGAAATCCCAACTAAATAATGTAATTAAACTTAGAGGGATCTTCAATTAGTTATCAATTAAAGATACTTCCAAAGTAACAAATTTCAATTAGTCACAAGATTTCTAACTTAACAAATGTCCAAAAAAAAAAAAAAAAAAAAAAAGGGCAACCTTAACTATCACGTTTTTAGGATATGTTTAGTGGGAAATTGGGATTTGGGAACCATCTATTTTCTTGCTAAACATGCCGTTATTAGAAGATGTTCAGACTTCATAGTTCATACACTCTTACCAGTTACCACCACTGCAGTATTTTGACTTTGATCTTAATTCTCTTTAATAATTGTTTTTAAGAAAAAAAGATTATTTAGAGCTACTATTTCGCATTAATTATAGAGAGTATATAGTATATATAATCCAATCTCACAAGTTACCCATTATTATCCATTGATGAGGAGAGAGAAAGATGGAGCTAGCATTTTGTGATGATTTTGTCCCAGTAAAAAGAAGATCGAATCACAAAGGTGATGGCACCATAATCTTTGGTTGCAGAGATTTGGAGCTGGAAAAGTCTTTGTGTAGGACCCCACTTGATATTTTTTCACAAGACTTTATGAATCATATAAAAATCAATAATATTATTAAATTATTATGTTAAGGGATGGGAGTCTTTTTATTAGGGATAGATAGAGTCTGACTAATGTTTGACAATTCTCCGTACGATGGAGTCAACGTCGTTGCAGGCTTTCTTTTTTTTACTGCCAAAGCGCAACCACACACACGACCCCTCTTCTTACGCTCTTGTCGGCTACGCCTCTTTTATTCATGTGTGGAATATTAGGCAATCTATATTCATATGGTGTAGTGTACAAGTATATATGGTTTGTGGTGTCTTTATGTGTGGATATTTCTTTACTTTTAGGGTAGAGAAATTATTGGGGATCATGCAAAACACCCATAATTTCACTTATGGTTTTTTATGGCATCAAATTGAGTCATGAACCGTGCTAAAAAAAAACATGGGGTTGCATCCATGGTTTTCTTATGTTTGTATTTGGGTCATGCTAGGACTCAATCGATGGTTGGTCATCCTATGACTCAAACCATGGTTGGTCATTTTATGATCCAAGCCAACCATTTGTAGACATGTGGCAGTGCGTTAGAAAGGTTATTTTTTGTAATTCAAATTTTGTAATATGAATAACTTAAAAAATACAAATTTAAAAAAAAATACAAATTTAAAGAAAAATACAAATTTCACCAATGGTCCTATCTTTTTGAGATCTATAAATAGACATCCATTTTGCTATATTTTGGCACACTTCTGAAATTAATTATTTTCTCTTTACATTATACACACATAAATAATTATTTTTGGAAGCTTTTATTCTTGAAGAATTTTTTTAATCAAAATTAGTTACTACTAAATAAATTAATTTAGGATAATAAATATACAAAATAATTTATTTATAATCATGTAAGATATTATAAATATCAAAAGGTATAAATATGTATTGGTGTAGGAGAGAGTAAATGGAGTGGAGTATAGTAAAAAGTAGGAGAAAGATGAATGATGTTCTTTTTTTTTTTTTTTGGGGTCATGAGTGGGGTGCATTTGTCAAAATGGGTCATAAGGCATGACAAACTTTTGTAAGATGAGAGAGAAAGTTGATGAGAGAGAGGGATGACATGTATTTTTGGGGCATGAGTGGCCATGCTTAATGTAGAAGTTTAGGTTATTGGGAATCTTATGATAAAAAGGTTAGTGTTCCGGTATGGAATAAAGGGTATGGAGTGAACCGGTATCTCCTCTGATTAATAAGCCGATTTGATGTCCTGCAAGACAGAACACGTAAACTAACCTCGGGGGTTGATCCGAAGAACGCCCCTCCGATGCCTAAGTCAGTAAAGGATAAAGACGGGATGTCTCAAGTAGAATGTGTTAGTATATGTGAACGTACCTTATGACTCAGATCATAGGGGTATTTATAGAAGCCGGCAGTGTCCTTGACAAGGTAGGACACTGCTCCTATTGGTTGGATATATTTCTATCCTCTTCTGATACTTATCTTTAGGCCCATAGGCGCGTTGAGTGAGTCTTGGATCAATCCAGGCCCATTTGGCAATAACCCGGTGATAGATACCGATAAGGTATATCGAAGTGACCGCAAGCATGCATAGCACGCCGGCATCCGGCTTGGGCGCATACCCGCCGAAATGGGGTATCTTTGACCGATGCGTCATAACGGTCAATGGCGGTCTAATCGGGCCGGTAGGGAACTTATGACGGCCCCATACAACTAGCCCCTAAGCCGGTATGTCCGGGTACAGCCCATATCCCGCTTAATTGTTCTTTGAGCCGTTATGGATGATTTGAAAATCACCCTGAAACCACTTAGAAGTTTCCGGAAATGGAGTTAATTATCGGAATGCGAACCGTCGCCTTGATCTTCGTGATGAATTGACTAAGGTGTCAGTAGCTGCTCACAGCTGTTTCTGAGTTCCAGATAAACGTGGCGCGATCGGGACGGGAAGACGAAACGTCGCTGGATCCAAGCCATGGAGTACTCTATAAATAGCGCTTGGCCAAAATCACATTGCTTTCACACTTTCAAGCGCCTACTCCCAGCACTTTCTCTGAGTCTTAGCGTCATGCAGTTACCTGCCTTTCGTCGTGACATTCCGAGCTGTGACCGTACTTTCTTACCGGTTATTTTCGGTGTCAGCTTCTGCCCTTTTTCCTCTTTCCACGTATTTCACCGAACTTCTCCTTACTCAATTTCTGCCTTTAATCATGTCTTCTCATCCTGATTCACAAAATATTTCTGAAAGCCCCCAATCCTTGACCGATAGCGATTTTAAATCCGATAGTAAGTCCGATAGCTCTACCATGTCCAGTAATTCACCGGTAGTAAATCCTCCCCATGAACGTAGGAGTAAATCTGGGCATGATTGTAGTACTTCTGGTAGGGCCCCTGAGGAGCCAACACTGCATGCCTCCCCCCTTACCGCCATTAGGGCTTTTGGAGAAGCCGTAGGCGTACCGGTATCAGGCCAATACGGTACCATGCCGGGGATAACAGAACTATCCTCTGTATTATTCCCGTCTTAAGCCGGCACCTCTAAGGGTCTCCTTAGTGAGCCCTCATCTCCCAGACCGGCAGAGATGCTAGGGGAGAATGCGCCCCATTCCATCTCATCTGATAGCTATAGGGATGATGACGTCGGCTTAGAGGATGAAGCATCCTCTGTTGCCTCAGAAGACGTTGCCAGTGTCGTGCGCGACACGATGTCGGACGAGGAGTCGGTATCCTTGGAAGCCGACGAGGATGAAGAACCGCCAGAGATCATCCCGGAGGATGATGACGAGACGTTAGACGATCTGTACATGCCTCCCTGTGAGGCCAGCAGTCCCTCCTTCGTACAAATTGACAAGAGCTGGAGAAGGACGGCATTAAATAGCAACTTATGCCGAAAGGGAGCCGAATACTTCGCTTTTCCAGATGAATATGAATTGGTGATGCCGTGAAGGGCATCACCATTGGATTAAAGAAGACGGTTCCGTGAAGGGCAAAGGAAAAGGCAAGAGGAAAAGGTCACAAGCCGAGAGGGAACTTGGCCAAGGTGGATGGATGTCTATGTACACCTGGCCCAAGAAGCTAACGGTGTATCCGAAACTAATCTCCCTGAAAAACTGGCAGCCCCGTTTCTTCTGGGTCGAGTGCCAGCCAATTTTCCTCTCCGCCGTTATTAGACGAAGCCTCGTCCCAGAATGGAACACATTCCCGACCAGCGCTTGACACGCCGGGAGCTAGAGGCGTATAAATTCTTTGATGCTTCGGCCATGCCGGGGCCTAAGGGTGGCAAATTCGTCCCCATACCACTAAATTGGCTACCGCATACCAAGTACATTTTGGGCAACGCGCCCCTCTCGGCTCTTGGCTTCTGCCAATCCGATCCTGATGGTACCCATGGATCCTGTCGGCTTTGTTTTCCTTTTACTTTTTTGCCTGTATATATGTTTTGATTGGTCAGTCAATGTATCTGACTTTGTTTTCTTTGTCTTTTCAGGCCGTGAGAATTTGATTCGGGAAGCTCTTCACCTCAACATCCACTTCATACCGATAAGCAACATGCCTCCCAAACCTGCTAAGAGATTCACCTCTATTCCCCCAGCATCGGCGGCAGGGGTGGAAAGCAAAGTCGGGGTGCCGGTCGCGGTGATGGTGGTGATCTAGCTTTCCCGCCTCCTCCTAAGAAGGCTGCCCCTGCTCCTCAAAAGAGGAAAGCTGAGGGAGAGGGCGACAAAGAGACAAAGCGTCCTCCCCCCAAAATTTCACGTAAGGAGAAAGCAGAGAAGGAGGTCCTTGTTGCTGAGAAGGACTCCAAGGCCAGACTTTCTGGGCGAGTAGCCGAGGTGGGAACCTCTTCCTTACGGCCCAAAATTTACAAGCAACTGAATCTACCGGCTATGATCCCTGAAATGGAGCCTTTTGCCCGTTTGCGGAAGACTGGTTTCATTCAGCAGGCTGAAGTGGATGTACCGGAGATCCTCCGGAAGAGATGGTCCCGGTCCCCAGTGCATGACGGTGAGCTGTTTCATCCCAAGCTCAACGTCCTCGATGACGAGTCTTTGCTGCTTGACCGTCCTCTCGAGGGCGGTAACCTGGGGTACCGGCTCTTGAAGGGCCTCCAACTGAAGTATGACATGCCGGTAGATCAGGTCCAAGCCGCTGCTGCTGTTCATGCTCACAACCTAGCCGTGGTAAGATATTTTCCAAGTGTCTTAACGGTTTTATGCCATAGTCATCCTTATCTCATTTTTTCTGTTTTTCCTGTGCAGACGGCGCATTCCGGTAAAGAACTCTGTGATCTTTACCGGTATTTCCAGGGTGCCTATTTCGGTGAGGTTGAAGAACACCAGGCCACCCAGGATCAGCTTACCGCGAAGAATGCGGAGTTGGTGAACGTCACCAACAAGAGGAAGAAGCTGAAGACTAACCTGGACAAGGCCAAGACCGACCTCCAGACCGCTAAAGTAGACGCTGCCAGCAGTAAGCTCCTTTTGAAAAACAAGGATGTTGAGCTCCTGAAAGTGAAGGAGGAGCTGACAGCTGCAAAGGGCCGGGAAGCCAACGCAGTGGCTGAATACCGGCGGTCCATTGACTTTGTCCACCGCTTAGCAAACCGGTACAACGGAGGTTGGGCCGCCGCTATGCGATGTACCAGCCACACCTTTCCGGATTTGGACTGGAGTCGAGTTGAGGAGGCCCATGGTCGCCGGGAGTTCGAGACCCCGGTGGAGGGCGAAGATCTGGAATTCGGGGTGACTGAAGCCGACATTGCCAATGCCGACCCTCGAGTTGAGTTCGAGGAAGCTGAACCTGAAGCTACTGGTGAACAGGCTGATTTGGGAATTAAGGATGACCCGACTGACAACGTTGTCATTCTTCACAAGAGTCCTGTCGGCGCCAATCCTGAATCGGCTGCAGATAACGGCAAGGCTCCCACCTCTGAAGCTGCCCAGGTTGCTTAGTTTAGGTCTCCCTCTCCCCTTCATCTGTCCCGGTCTGGCCGTCTGTGGCTGGCCTAGTTTTTAATTCTTTTTGCTCCTAGGCTACACTAGGTTGTAAATTTGATTTTCGTATTAATGGAATTTTTCGAAGAACTCTCATGTCGGTTATTTCAATTGTCTTGCTATTTACTTTTTCGTTTATTTTCGTTATTCCGACAGATCCACTAGGGTTCATAGACCGATTATGTAATCCCCCATATTTTTAAGATATCTAATTAAATAGTTTTAATCATTTTTGAATTATTAAAGCTATTTAATTTCAGTATTTAAGAGCAAAAGGGTATTTTGGTCATTTTACCAAAAGAGTATTTGAGTATTTTCACAAAGAAGTATTTTAGTCTTTTCAAGAAAGTATTTTAGTAATATTAGTGAGAAGATTATTTTGGCAATTTCATTATCAAATGTATTTCGGTAATTTGATGAGTAAAAGGTATTTTAGTTTTACCCAAAAAGACTATCACAATAAAAGAGGGAAACCCTAAGTTTCTCCATCTTTCTTCCAGCCACTTTCTTCAACAAAGGAGTAAGAGGACTTCTTCTTCTTCCTCTCTCAACTCTAGTACTTCATCTTCAACCATTTCTTCAAAGTTTCAAGCTTTAAACTAGTTTTCATTCTTGATAATTGTAGTTTTAATCTAGTTTCTGATTTTTATTTCTTCTTATTTTTTTTCTCTCTCTCTCCTGCGTTTTTCCGGCCACCAAGGAGGGTGGTGCGCCGGCTGGGCTCGGCGTGGGCTTGGCAGCGGCATGGCCTACGGTGGCTGCCTGCCCCACTGCCGTGCCAACGGTAGGTGGCGAGTGGGCCGGGCACGAGTGCCGCCCGCCCACTGCCGCGTCGGTGGTGGTGCGAGCGGTGCTCGTGGTGGCTCGCTGTTGGTGTTTTATTTTCGAATCCGTGGTTTTCGAACCACGTATAAAAAAAAAAAATTTGGTCTTCGTTTTCCGGCCACCGGCTGGGCACCGGCGAGTGCCGCCTGTCCCACTACCGTGCCGGCAGCAGTGGTGGCAAGGCACGACCAGTGCTGCCACTGCTCGCCGGTGGTGGTGCGGGTGGTGCTCGTGGTGGCGCCTGTGAAGTGTAGTTTTAGGGTGTGGTTTTCGAACCACTTGTAAAAAAAAATTCTTTTAGTTATTATTTAGTAAATAAATTACAGCAGTAATTAAATTAACAAATTATTAATTTTTATGAAGTTTTAAGTATTAGTTTATAGTGGGTTTTGCCTATTAGTAAAGGTTTTCAAGTTTATGACTCAAAAATAGTTTTAAAGCCTTTTTAAAGAAAAATCAGCTTTATTAGTATTTTTAAAGTGCTGATTTTTATTTATTAGTAGCCTTGAATTGTTGTTGGTAAGTACTAATTGATAGTACTTTGTTCTTGGTAGGTTTCAAGCATAGTAGAAGCAAGTGAAGCTTTTAATTGTTGATTTTTGTGTGTTATCAAGGTACATACACTTGACCTTTGACTTTAGTGTTTAAAGGTTTATTTATTGAGCATGAGGAGTAAGGAGAGGCTTATGCATTATAATTGTTTGAGTACATGTTGAGAACTTAGAAAAGAGATTAGGAATGGAACTTTTGAGTTATTCCTATATTTGGAAAGCATGTGATTGATGATAATTGCTTTTGAGCATGATTTAAGTTATTTAATGTTATTCTTGAAGCTAGGGCTTGCATGAGAATATTTTATTGAGCAAGGTCTCATTAGCAGTTATATATTTTATTGAGCAAGGTCTCATTAGCAGTTATATATTTTATTGAGCAAGGTCTCATTAGCAGTTATATGTTTTATTAAGCAAGGTCTCATTAGAAGTTATATATTTTGTTGAGCAAGGTCTCACAAGTTTTAAAGTTATTGAGCATGGTCTCACAAGTAGTTGAATCATTGAGCAAGGACTCAATTGATTGGATCATGGATCCTTAAGAAAGTAAGAAAGGTCTCATGGAGTCATTAAAGTAATAAAATGAGCAAGGTCTCAAAGGATTTAGAATCGAGTTATTTATGGTATTTGTTGCATTCACTTGTTAAAGAAAGATAATAAATTAATTTATTTGCTAGATGTATTATTATTGTGATTGTGTTTCACATAATGGGCTTTGGCAATAAAACTCTTGGGATGGATCCCCCATGAGTATTGAACATAAGGGGGGAGTTAGTGTGAAACTACACTCCTGCATATAGCTTAGCATGACGATGCTAACACTTTTATTTTATCAAGCAAGTTTATGGAATTCCAATTATCAAGATCTTTGAGTGGACTAGGTGTCACTCGTATTCAATATCTCTGAGATGTTGAGTCTAGAGGCTCACTCTCAACCTCTTTCATTACTAACAAGCTTAAATTTCTCGAGTCAAGTTATTTAAAGTTCATGGAACTTTAGTAAGAGGTGTGGGATCTCTTACACAAGGAATAGTAGCCCGTATGATTCCAAGAGGAGGACGGTGCCCGTTCATTGCCAAATAATAATAAAAGAAAGTATTTAGTAAGTTCAGTTATGTTCTTGTCGCATGTAGTGTCACAAGAAGAGCAAGCCGAAGTTGTTTGAGGATTGCATGCATCATTATTTGCATTAGTTTCGTAGTGTTATGTACTCAGCGTTGCTGATGTATGTGTTTCTTTGTTTTCTTTTGGTTGTTGTTTTTCCTCAACAACCCTGTGATGACCCATTTGGCGAGCAGAGCTTAGAGGAGAAGTTTCAGGTACAAGTTCTTGATGTGCATGGGATCATAAGCATCCGGTTGGGAATTTTAGTACACGAGTACTTTCTTATGTATTTAAGTTATTTTGAATTATATGTTTAACTTTACTTGACCATTGGGGTCAAGGTTTGACTTGTTTTGAAAATGGGACTATTATGGGATAGTTTTCGAGTTTATAACTCATTTACATACTTTCTTATTTCAGTTGTGTTAAAGTATTTCCAGTTTATTTTAAAAGACTTCCGTTGTATTCTCTGATTAGCCTTACGTATTATCATGCGTGGCATAACACTCCCGTAATTTCTCCTAATATCTATAAGGAGGGGTCGTGGGGGTGTTATAAAGTGGTTACCAGAGCTCCAAAGGTTATATTACCTTTATTTTACAAAAGTTTTCGAACTTAAAAGTATTTCAAAGTCAAATTGCAAAGGGAAGGGAATTGCATATGCATATGTACACTGATTAGTCACTAAGCGTTTATGTGCCTTAGATTAGTAAGTGTTCTAAGGTCTAGTAGCATTTTTGATGTGTTTTATGTGATTAAGTGTTTGATTGCAACGTGATTGGCATTTTCTACTTGCATAGATTCCAGTTTTGACTAAAAGGTGTAGTATGACTACAAATTAGTGCTAGTTTTGCTTTGAGCTACTACTCTAGTAAGAGAGTTAGTATGAAAGCTCCTTAGAGAGGAAATTGAGAATTCAATGTCAGCATGGCATTTGCTTAGTAGTTTTGACCTATATTGGGGTCCAATAAGCGATTTTTAAGTCGAATTTTTTTGGGCAGATCAATGGCCGATAGAAACGCTAGAGTTGATGCTCAGCTAAGGAATTTGGTCCGAGTGACTACGAATTTAGCTAGGAGAGTCCCTTCGAAAAAGAAGTCTGTTGATTGGTTTAAGAGGGTTAGTGATAGTAAACCGCCTTCTTATGATGGGAAAGGCGATCCTGTCAAGCTTGAGAACTGGTTTAGGGACTTTGAGAAGCTATTCGATGCTATCCAATGTCCAGATAATAGGAAGGTAGCTATAGCTGCATACTACCTCAAGGAGGAAGCCGATTTTTGGTGGTCGCAACATAAGGAGACGTTAATGGCAAGGCCTGCCTTTGATTGGAAGGCTTTTGGAGGAGCTATGAAGGAGAAATTTTATCCCAATTTCTTGAGGAGGCAAAAGGCCAGTGAGTTTGATGAGTTGAAGCAAGGTGACATGACCGTGGAGCAATACTATGAGAAGTTTGTAGGATTGATGAAGTTTGCTCCGCAGTTAGTACCTACCGAGGAGAGAAACGCTATTAGGTTTGAGACTGGACTTAGTCTTGAGGTGAAGCTTGGGCTAGGAGGTTCAACTTTCAGGACCTTAGAGGAAGTGTACGATAGAGCTGCTCATTTAGGTTCCTATTTGAAACAAGCTGGAGTTGAAAGCTCAAACAACAAGAGAAAGGAGAACCCTAGTCAGAATTTCCAGAGGAACGACAAGAAGTTCAAGCCTCAACATAACTTTCATCAAGGAGGACAATCTAATGGCCCAAGGAATGGAGGCCAATATCAACAATAGAAGGGTGGAAATGTTCCTAATAAGGGAAGGAAAGGAGACGAACGCGTGTATTTCTGCAAGAAGTGCCCCTATAATCATCCTGGAAAGGATTGCGAAGGAAAGCTAGTGGAGTGTAACTACTGCCACAAATTGGGTCACCGAGAGTATGATTGCTTCTCCAAGAACCCTGAGTTGAAGACTGACAAGGGCAAGAGCGGAAACCAGTTTGGTCAGGGCAATCGAAACCATTCAGGAGGCAACAACTATCAAGGTGGGAACAAGCAAAATTGGAACAACAAGACCGTTTTGAGTGGAGCTGGCCCTAGTGTACCTGCAGTGGCAAGATTGAATGTGATAAGTGCTAGAGAAGCTGAGACGTCTAAGGACGTAGTTACGGGTAATGTTTATATTAATTCCACTTTTGCTAAAGCTTTATTTGATTCAGGAGCCGAACGTTCATTTGTTTCAAAGTTAGTTGTTTCAAAATATGGCTTAGAAAACCCTAGGGATGTTGAAATTCCTATTATCTTACCATCTGGGGAAGTAGTAACTTGCTCAAGAGTATATGAGAACGTCCTTGTGAGAATTGCGGATGTAGACTTTGAAACCAACCTCATAGAGTTTCCATTGGAAGACTTGGAGATCATTTTAGGAATGGATTGGCTTAAGGAGTATAAAGCCGAGATTCTGTGTAGAGAACAAAAAGTGTGATTGAGGAATAAGAACGGGAAAAAGGTGACTTTCAAGACTAAACCACAAGAAGGTAGAATTAAGATAATTTCATCCTTAAGTTTGGAAAAGCAAGTGAGTAAGGGAGCTTCGTTATTCTTGTGTAGTGTGCAGAGGTTGGAAGAAGAGAAGCTTAAGATAGAACATGTGAAGGTGGTGAATGAGTTTCCAGACGTATTTCCGGAAGATGTACCGGGAATGCCACCTCAAAGGGAGTTAGAATTCACCATAGACTTAGTTCCTGGATCTGCCCCTATATCAAAAGCACCCTATAGAATGGCTCCAGCAGAGATGAAGGAGCTCAACAAGCAACTAAAGGAATTACTCGAGAAAGGGTACATTAGACCTAGTTATTCCCCATGGGGAGCGCCTGTTTTGTTCGTAAAGAAGAAGGATGGGAGCTTGAGGCTATGTATCGATTATAGAGATCTCAACAAGGTGACTATTAAGAATAAGTATCCGTTACATTGATGACCTATTCGATCAATTACGAGGAGCTGGAATATTTTCGAAGATAGACTTGAGGTCAGGGTATCACCAGTTGCGAATTGGGGAGAAAGACATATCAAAGATTGCCTTTAGGACGAGGTATGGTCACTATGAGTTCACCGTGATGCCATTTGGTTTAACCAATGCACCAGCGATGTTTATGGACCTCATGAATAGAGTGTTTCGAGAGTATTTGGACAAATTTGTAGTTGTATTCATCGATGATATCCTTATCTACTCGAAGAACAAGGAGGAGCATGAAGAGCACTTGAGATTGGTATTATCTACACTTAGAAAGCATCGCCTTTACGCAAAGTTCTCGAAGTGTGAATTTTGGATGGAAGAAGTGGCGTTTCTTGGCCACAATGTGTCAAAGAAGGGAATTTCCGTAGATCCGTCGAAGATAACCGCAGTGAGCGAATGGCCTACACCTAGGAATATTACTGATATAAGGAGTTTCTTGGGTCTAGCTGGCTACTATAGACGTTTTGTGAAGGATTTTTCGAGGGTAGCTAAACCAATGACTAGTCTTATGAAGAAGGATACAAAGTTCATATGGACCGAGGAGTGTCGAAAAGCCTTTAAGAAGCTTAAGGAGTTATTGACTACGACTCCGATCTTGACGTTGCCGAGAGGAGAATGCTGAGTTGGAGGTATATAGTGACGCTTCGAAAAATGGTTTAGGGTGTGTGTTGATGCAAAACCGAAAGGTTATAGCCTACGCTTCTAGGCAATTGAAACCGTATGAAGTGAATTACCCAACCCATGATCTAGAGTTAGCCGCAATAGTGTTTGCTTTGAAGATTTGGCGACACTACTTGTATGGAGTGAAGGTGAAGTTGTACACGGATCACAAGAGTCTAAGGTATTTGTAAACTCAAAAAGATTTGAATATGAGGCAGAGAAGATGGTTGGAGTTGGTTAATGACTACGATATTGAGATCTTATACCATGAAGGAAAGACAAACGTCGTTGCCGATGCGTTAAGTCGCAAGTCTAGCCATAGTTTAAGTACTTTGGTACTTTCAGATAAGTTGTGTGATGAGTTCAGGAAGCTCAACATTGAAGTTGTTGGGAGTGGTGGAGTGGAAGCATGCTTAAATGCCATTTCAATCCAGTCAACATTGAATGAAGAAATTTTAAAGGCTCAAGAAGGGAATGAGGAAATGGAGAAGATAAAGAAGCTAATCGAGGAGAAGAAGACAAAGGAGTTTAGCATCCATGACGATGGAAGTGTCCGATTCAATGGAAGGTGGTGTATACCGTCGAGTTGCACCGAGTTGAAAGAGAAAGTGATGAAAGAAGGGCACAACACGACTTATTCTATCCACCCTGGAGGGGATAAATTGTATAAGGACTTGAAGCTGATGTTCTGGTGGAACAATATGAAGAGGGAAGTAGCTGAATTTGTTGCTAGGTGTTTGACTTGCCAGAAGGTGAAGAGCGAACACAAGAGACCTCAAGGAACGATTCAACCATTACCAGTGCCTGAGTGGAAGTGGGATGACATAGCAATGGATTTCGTTGTAGGTTTTCCCAAGACAGCGAAAGGATTCACCAAAGTGTGGGTGATTGTAGATAGACTCACTAAAGTAGCAAAATTTGTTCCGATGAAGGACAATTGGTCGATGGAACAGTGTGGTAAAGTATATGTGGACCAAGTGGTGAGACATCATGGAGTTCCTTCCACTATTGTGTCTGATAGGGATTCAAGATTCTTATCTCATTTTTGGGAAGCGTTACAGAAAGCTTTCGGGACCGATGTACTTAAGAGTACAGCTTTTCATCCAGCAACTGATGGTCAATCGGAGAGAACCATTCAGACTCTCGAGGACATGTTGAGAGCGTGTGCCTTAGATTACCCTAAGACTTGGGATGAGATGCTGGCTTTAATAGAATTCTCATACAATAATAGTTACCATTCTAGCATTCAGATGGCTCCTTTCAAAGCTCTATATGGTCGAAAATGTCGCAGTCCATTGTGCTGGAATGATATTAGCGAGACGGTTACTTTGGGACCGCAAATGATTGAAGATACAGTGAATCAAGTGAGATATATCCGTGAGAAGATGAGGGTGGCCCAGGATCGTCAAAAGGCTTATGCAGATCAGAATAGAAGAGATAGTGAGTATCAGGTAGGCGAGAAAGTCTTATTGAAGGTGTCACCTATGAAAGGGGTGATGCGTTTTGGGCAAAAAGGAAAGCTTAGCCCGAAGTTTATAGGTCCCTATGACATTATTGAAAGAATTGGAAGATTAGCTTATCGTTTGGATTTGCCGAATAACTTGGGAAAGGTGCATAATGTGTTCCATGTATCCCAACTAAAGAGATATGTACCCGATAAGTCTCACGTATTAGATCCCGAGATTATAGAAGTGGATGAGGCGCTTTCTTTTGAAGAGAGACCAGTGAAGATCTTGGACTCTAAGGTGAGGAGTACAAGACATAAAGATATAAAGATACTCAAGGTTTTGTGGTCTGACCAGCGTACCGAAGAGGCTACCTGGGAGACTGAAGATGAGATGAGAAAGAAGTATCTTGAGCTCTTCGACTAGGTGAGTTGAGTTCCGGGACGTAACTCCTTTAAGGGGGGTAGAGTGCGTGCGCGCATTTTGCTAGAAATTAGTAAGAATTTGTTGCAGTTGTGCACGATTTTTAGAGTTTTCAAGGAAAACTTTTTCAAGCAAAGTAATCATTTCTTAGTTAAAACATTCAAGGCAAAAGTTTATTTGGTAGCGTATTATTTGGCTACTTGTTTTACTTAGTAGCGTATTATTTGGCTACTTCTTAAGAAAGAAGTATATTATGGCGTAATGCTCATAAGTTTTCAAAGTTGAAAGTTCGAAGAAGAGAGGAGGTTTTGTTTAAGTTTCGAGACGAAATTTCTTTTAAGGGGGGTAGACTGTAATCCCCCATATTTTTAAGATATCTAATTAAATAGTTTTAATCATTTTTGAATTATTAAAGCTATTTAATTTCAGTATTTAAGAGCAAAAGGGTATTTTGGTTATTTTACCAAAAGAGTATTTGAGTATTTTCACAAAGATGTATTTTAGTCTTTTCAAGAAAGTATTTTAGTAATATTAGTGAGAAGATTATTTTGGCAATTTCATTATCAAATGTATTTCGGTAATTTGATGAGTAAGGGTATTTTAGTTTTACCCAAAAAGACTATCACAATAAAAGAGGGAAACCCTAAGTTTCCCCATCTTTCTTCCAGACACTTTCTTCAACAAAGGAGTAAGAGGACTTCTTCTTCTTCCTCTCTCAACTCTAGTACTTCATCTTCAACCATTTCTTCAAAGTTTCAAGCTTTAAACTAGTTTTCATTCTTGATAATTGTAGTTTTAATCTAGTTTCTGATTTTTATTTGTTCTTATTGTTTTTCTCTCTCTCTCCTGCGTTTTTCCGGCCACCAAGGAGGGTGGTGCGCCGGCTGGGCTCGGCGTGGGCTTGGCAGCGGCATGGCATGCGGTGGCTGCCTACCCTACTGCCGTGCCAACAGTAGGTGGCAGTGGCTGGGCACAAGTGCCGCCCTGCCCACTGCCGCGTCAGGTGGTGGTGCAGGCGGTGCTCGTGGTGGCTGCTGTTGGTGTTTTATTTTCAGATCTGTGGTTTTCGAACCACATATAAAAAAAAAAATTTGGTCTTCGTTTTCCGGCCACCGGCGAGTGCCGCCTGTCCCACTACCGTGCCGGCAGAAGTGGTGGCAAGGCACGACCAGTGCTGCCACTGCTCGCCGGTGGTGGTGCGGGTGGTGCTCGTGGTGGCGCCGGTGAAGTGTAGTTTTAGGTGTGGTTTTCGAACCACTTGTAAAAAAAAAATTTCTTCTAGTTATTATTTAGTAAATAAATTACAGCAGTAATTAAATTAACAAATTATTAATTTTTATGAAGTTTTAAGTATTAGTTTATAGTGGGTTTTGCCTATTAGTAAAGGTTTTCAAGTTTATGACTCAAAAATAGTTTTAAAGCTTTTTTAAAGAAAAATCAGCTTTATTAGTATTTTTAAAGTGCTGATTTTTATTTATTAGTAGCCTTGAATTGTTGTTGGTAAGTACTAATTGATAGTACTTTGTTCTTGGTAGGTTTCAAGCATAGTAGAAGCAAGTGAAGCTTTTAATTGTTGATTTTTGTGTGTTATCAAGGTACATACACTTGACCTTTGACTTTAGTGTTTAAAGGTTTATTTATTGAGCATGAGGAGTAAGGAGAGGCTTATGCCTTATAATTGTTTGAGTACATGTTGAGAACTTAGAAAGGAGATTAGGAATGGAACTTTTGAGTTATTCCTATATTTGGAAAGCATGTGATTGATGATAATTGCTTTTGAGCATGATTAAAGTTATTTAATGTTATTCTTGAAGCTAGGGCTTGCATGAGAATATTTTATTGAGCAAGCTCTAGCTCTAGGCCGACCTCCTCGGTCTCCTTCCGGGCTAGGTCTCGGCACATCTGCCGGCCTTCCCTCAAAATTCTCCATAGACAAGTCCTTGTTTGCTTTATTCTCTCGCCCTTCGCCTTTTCTCTCTCTGATGGTGGGGACTCTGCCGGTCTCTTGTGATTAGAATTCTTAAGAGCCGTCAGATAGCAGGCTCTAGCTGATTCTTGGTTCCCCTTCAGCCTCTTCGGCTTTCCATTGTTTGACGTATAGATCATCGTCAGGTGATAAGTCGACACTACGGCCTGAGCGTCGTGGATCAGTGGTCGCCCAATAATGGCATTGTAAGCTGCTGGTACATCAACTACCAGGAACTCCACCAAGAGATCTCGAGAATGAGATCCTTCCCCCATCTTAACTGGTAGCTTAATGGTGCCCTCAGGGACGACCGATGCCCCTGTAAAACCGATTACGGGGTACGAGACTGGCTTGAGAGAAGATCTTCCTAGCCCCATCTTCTCGAATGTAGGCATGAAAAGAATATTGGTAGAGCTGCCGCCATCTACCAAGATGCGATGGACCATCGCTGTTGAAATCTGAAGAGATACTACCAGCGGATCATCATGAGGGTAGATAATCCCCTTGGCGTCCTCCGCTGTGAACGAGACGGATGGCATGAGTGGCGGTGCTGGCCACTTGCCAGTGTTGTGATAATTCACTTGGTGCCTTACCTCCTTAAGTGTGGCTTTGGCACCTTGAATACTTCCGCCATGGACCGGGCCGCCTGAGATAACGTGTATCTCAGTCATTCTTTCTTTAACGGACTTTCTCTTACCGTCTTCTTCTTTGGGGGACCCTTCACGGTGATTCGTTCTCGCCTAATAATGCTTGAAGTAGCCTCTCCGTATCAGGTCTTCGATCCCGTCTCTCAGGTCCTTACAATCTTCGGTAACATGACCGTGATCTTTGTGGAAGTCACACCACTTGGATCTATCGCGGCCTTTATAATACATCTTCCTGGGTCGTTGCCACTTGTCATCCTGTTTGTGCAACTCATATATCTCGGCCCTGGACATTGTTAGGGGAGTGTAGTTGTGATAGCGGTCTGGCCGTCCTTCCTGGCCCTTTTTGACCGAGTTGCTTTCCTCCCGTCTTCCGGAGTTGTCGGACTTCCGATCTTTCCGGTTTTTATCTTTCTCTTTCTCCTTTTCTCTCTCCTTCTCCTTGCCATCCCCTTCGAACCTCTTCGAGGTTGCCGCCTTATCGAACTCCTCTCCCCGGATAAACTCATTAGCTTTTCCAAGGACTTCGGTCGACCGGGTCAACTTCTTGCGGCCTAGGTAACTTCTAAAGGCGGTTCCCTCTTTCAAACCCGTCATCGCGCCAATACTACGACCTCTTGCTGCGTGCTAGGGATTGTGACGGCTTCGAGTTGGAACGACCAATGTAATCCCTCAGGCTCTCCTTCTCTCCCTGCTTGATGGACATCAGCTCACCGGTAGTTTTCTCCCTTCGCTTATTACTAACGAAGTGTGTCACATACATGGACGTGAGCTGTCGAAAATCAAAAATAGTTGCCGGTGGTATGCTTTTATACCATGTTTGTGCCAAGCCCGCTGGGGTTGAAGAAAACACCTTACACCACACGGAATCAGTGTCGGTGTATAGTAACATGTGTCCTTCATATGCAGAGATGTGGTCCTCAGGGTCAAATTTCCCGTCATACTTGCAAGTCGGCATTTTAATCTTTTCCATAGGCTCCTGTAGTATGGCTGTGGAGAATGCAGAATTCCGAAGTGATACCGGCGCTCTGCGTCGAGCAAACTCACTATCTCTCCTTTATCGGGATGACTGCTGGATTTCGGTGTCTTGGTGATCTTCTTCATCCTCTTCCCCCATGGGCTCTGTGGGATTCTTTGAGTTCTCCCCCGATCCTGATCATGCCGGCTTATGTTACCCTGTCGACCGGTTGCGAGAGAACGCATCTTTCTCACGGGACTATGCGACCTGCTCAGGGAACGCTTACCAACATGACCGGTCGGTGGAGTCTGACTCGCCATGGCCTGGAAGACTTCGGCAGCACTCCGAAGCTGTTCAGGGCTGAACATATGTTGCAAAGCTTCGAATATGTTAGGTTGAGGGGTCTCAGCGGCCCTCTTACCATTGTCGGCTGGTGGCTGGGAGGACCCAATCACCGGTTGAGGAGTGTTGAAACCAGGAGGTCCACCTCCTGCAACGGCATTGTTCTCGTCCGTTTCCGGCATCCCGAAGGTTTGCTTAGGATCCATGAGGCAAGTAAGTGGGCTGGATCGATCGCGGCTTAAGACCAAAGAATAGTTCACCCCTGCTTCTAGCGCCAATTGTTCCCGTATGGAATAAAGGGTATTGAGTGAACCGGTATCTCCTCTGATTAATAAGCCGATTTGATGTCCTGCAAGACAGAACACGTAAACTAGCCTCGTGGGTTGATCCGAGGAACGCCCCTCCGATGCCTAAGTCAGTAAAGGATAAAGATGGGATGTCTCAAGTAGAATGTGTTAGTATATGTGAACGTACCTTATGACTCAGATCATGGGGGTATTTATAGGAGCCGGCAGTGTCCTTGACAAGGTAGGACACTGCTCCTATTGGTTGGATATATTTCTATCCTATTCTGATACTTATCTTTAGGCCCATAGGCGCGTTGAGTGAGTACTGGATCAATCCAGGCCCATTTGGCAATAACCCAGCTGATAGATACCGATAAGGTATATCGAAGTGACCGGCATGCATAGCACGCCGCATCTGGCTTGGCGTATACCCAGCGAAATGGGGTATCTTTGACTGATGCGTCATAACGGTCAATGGCGGTCTAACTGGACCGGTAGGGAACTTATACAGCCCCCATACAGTTAGGTTGGGTGAAAAAAACACTAATCAGGCTGAAACAAAGCATAGAATGATTAATATGGGTTAAAAATAGGACATGTTATAGGCATAGGACATGATCAGCTCTGCCACAAACCCACCCCTCAAGTGTATTTCATTGTTAATAAGGTGATGTATTTCTATCTTGATTACACTTGTTTGATGAAAATAAGGTTTGATAAGTAAATTTTAAGGTTAATAGATTTATATAGGGGTCAACAAGGCCTCCCAAAGTTCAGCTAACAACTACAGTATATAAGTTGTAATCAATTAAATGTGTTAGTTTAAGGCTAATAATAGGTGATTAAGCTAAGTAAGGAGTAATAATAAGTTTGGGTAAGATTAGCTAAGGATATGTTTAGTTCACCTGAAATTTACTGATCTGATCTGAACTGATCTGATTTGATCTGAACTTATCTTTTACAAAATATATTATTACTAATATTATTATTATTATTATTATTTTGTATTCCATTACTAGTATTACTATTACTATCATTTTATTACTATGTACAACTTTCAATAATAATAATAATAATAATAATACTTCCTCCGTTCCAAATTAAATGCAACAATTTGGATGGCACATTCTCCTAGGCAAAATTTCTTAAGGTGAGATTAAGAAAAAGTAAGGGCATGTAACTAACTTAATATGGAGAGAGAAAGTGGGACCACAACAATTAGTATAGTTAAATAAAACTTAATTAGTTTTAGTAAGGGTATATTCGTAATTTCCCACTCAAAAACTTTACCAAGAATAGAAAGAAGTAAAATGTTGCATTTAATTTGAAATTGCCGTTTATAGAAACTGTTGCATTTAATTTGGAACGGAGAAAGTAATAATAATAATAATAATAATAATAATAATAATAATAATAATAATAATAATAATAATAATAATAATAATAATAATAATAATAATAATAATAATAATAATACTAATAATAATAATAATAATAATAATAATAATAATAATAATAATAATAATAATAATAATATAATATAATATAATATAATAATAATAATTATTATTATTTTATAATAATAATACAAATAATAATATAATAATAATAATAATAATATAGATAACATAATAATAATAATAGCATAATTACTTTTTTTTTTTGAAAAATAACACATTAGTATATGAACATACAATTAAAAATAAAAGACCAAGGACTCTTGGGTCTAATGGTATGGCTTTCTATCTCCCACATGGGAGACCAATGTTCAAATCTTGGTGGAAGCATATATTTCAATATTGTTGTGGGTGGGGGGGGGGTTGGGGCTTGTTGGGTCTCTAGGTGAGTGACCCGGTGCGAGGGTGGCCCGCAGAAAATTCATCTTACCACGGGGTTCCCGAAAGGGGCCCCAAAAAAAATTAAAAATAAAAGAACACACATTTTAGGTAAAAAAAACATATTGATCATGGTAAAGAGAACATATTATTCATGTTCAAGGTCCGTTAATAATAAGAATTTAGGTAGTAATGAAAAGAACATATAATGATATTAAAAAAAGAACATATAATGATATTAAAAAAAGAACATATACTGAAAGAGCATACAAAATCTATTTAAAGAACACATTTTAAAAATAAAAGATAGATGTTATTTTTATATTGATGACATGTTTGGATTTAACTAACAACATGTACTTTGTTATATCAATAAATTATTCTTTTTTATTATAAATAAACCTATAAATATATATAATCATATAATATTGAACAAAATGGTTAAATATTCTTCTTATATCGTTGTCTTGTTCTATATAAACTTTGTTTTTAAAGATAAATTGAAATCATTAGGTTATCCCATGCTACTCATGTTTTATATAAACTAATAACATATAATTTATAATATTCTACCAAAATTGTTTTAAAAAAATAAACATCATATAATATTGTCATGTTCGTTACATGTACAACATCAAAAAGAACATCACATATCAAAATTATTAATTAGAACAAATATAAAAAAGAACACGTACAAATGCCAAAAGAACATTCCTCTTCTTGAACACAAATAGCTTCAAATAGTGATATCAATGACATTTATAATAATAGCAACGACATTAATAATAATTACCAATATTAATAATTAATAAGTACAACAACGACAATAATAATAATATTTTTGAACAAATGTACTAGTAAATAGTAATAGTAATAATAATAATAATAATAATAATAATAATAATAATAATAATAATAATAATAATAATAATAACAACAACAACAACAACAATAATAATAATTATTACAATAACAATAATAGCATTAGTAATACTAATAATCATAATAATCATGATAATAATAACAATAATAAAAATTTCTAAATATAAGCATAATTTGAACTTATCTGATCTGATCTGATCTGGTCTGATCTGATCTGAAATAAGCAAAAATAAGGTGAACTGAATATAGCCTAAGTTGAGGTAAGTGGAATTTAGGTGTTGAAAAGAACAAACCCTTAGGATACGAGTTTTTAAAATTAACTAAAACCACTTAGTTCATGTTCTTTTGGGCTAAAATGAATTAAATTTAAAACCATTTAGTTCATGTGTCTTTTGGGATGAAATGAATTAAAACGAGTTGAACTGAACAGAAGCAAAATGTGAGAGGAAAGTAGTTGAACCGAACTGAATTGAAACGAGCTAAATTGAACTGAATTGAACATAAACTTTACCCAAAAGAATAGGGCCTTTACATTTGTAGTGTCTATAACTTGATATATATACTTATATACCTTATGAAAAGTTGAAACTCAATCGAAATTTATTCATATGTGATTATTGAAGTATGTAACCCAACCCATATGGAGTCAAGCTTAAGTTCTTCCAGCGCATTTTGTCCTCACTCATGTGCACCCTGAGAAACTTCACAGGAGGTCAACCATACCTGGACTACTCCCAGACAAACACGCTTAACTGTGGAGTAACAAAGGAAATAAGCTCCCTAAAAGAAAAGATGCATTATGAGGGTATTACAAGGTAGGCATAGGGTTAGCTTTGAACCATTGACCTTTTGAAGAATTCATTCTTTTTCGCCAATCTGCTCCTTCTCTTTTTCTTTTTCCAATTTAAGATATGGATGTTGAAGGGTTTTCTTAGTGATGATTGTAGTCGAATCTAGGTGGTTGATGGTGGCATCGACGATGGAGCAGACAAAGAGAACATGTAACTGAGATAAATCATGGAGGTTAGATTATAATTTCTTTTTCGATGAAGCATATGATCTTCTAATTATAAAGAAGTTTGGTTTTACCATAATCATATTGTACACCCATTTTATAGAAGAACTTGTGTTACAATAATCTTTCCATATTTTATATGTAATTATATAGATAAATTATTGAAAGTTAAGTTCACTTGACATTTGTTTATGATAAAATTTGGTATTTTCCAATTACTTATTACATATTAAAGAAAAATTAAACTTCTATTTTTTTTACAAAAATTTATTTGAAAAGAGAAGAAGTATTTGAAAACATATACATTGATATAAATCTAACAAGATCATACCATTTACAAATTTTCAAACCAAGCTAATCTTGGCTAGTGGTAAGGAAAAGAACTTTCCAACCTCAAGGTTGGGGGTTTGATCCCCACTAGGGCACTTTAAGAGAGGGATTTCCCTTACAATCCCTCCATTCTCAAACTGTATGACAAGACCCTTCATCTTACCATGGGGACGAAAAATTAATGTTGAAAATAGATTTTTATTTACAAAAAATATATATTTTTTTCCACATGATTATTGGAATTAAAAGTTTAGTGCCCCTTTGTGGGGAAGTTCGGAGGCGAGGGGACGAGGGTTCATGAAACATTAACGTTGCCTCAGGGATGCATGTTGGTTTTTGGGGCCCAAATTGCAAAAAGGAGGTTTATTAGGGAACCTCATAAAAACATAGGGATCCAATACTAGGCTGCTGAATGACTGAATGTTGAAAGCAACTAGCTCAAATTTAATATCGCTCGGATCCAAGAATTGACGCCCTTAGTAAAATAGTACTCGTGATAATTAGGGATGTCAATAGGTCCAGGACCCTACGCAGATCCTCTCAGACCCTACCCGAATATTAGGGTATGAGTCTTAATTTTTTGGACCCTATAGGTAAGAGTAGAGTATGAGTCTTGGTCCTATCGAGTAAGGGTAGGGTAAGGGTCCACTCCTCAAATACTCAGACCTTACCCATAGACCCATATAAACTAAAATAAATATTTTTATTTTTAAAAATTAATGTATATAAACATATCCTTCCAGTAGACTTCCAATAAAACTAAAACTCTCCTTCACTTAGGAACCCTAGCCGCAAATCGCAATCACGTGAAAATATATAATTATTTATATTTTGATGTATAAGACTTTTGGGATGTGCAAAAAATATGTATTGATATGCGATCTACGTAATATTATGTGTGCTAATTGTAAAAATTATTATATAAAATTGTGCTTAATAATTATATATACATGTGAATGTGTAAGCGGAATTTTTTTTGTGTTGGACCCATTTTAGACCCTAGACCCTACCCAGACCCTATCGGACCCTATGGGTACGGGTAAGGGTCTTAAAAAATTGTAGCCTATGGATATGGGTAGAGTATGGGTCTACATTCAAAATTAGGATATGGGTAAAGTGCAGCGCTACCCTATCAAGATCCTACTCATTGCCATCCCTAGTGATAATTCTTAATCTTTACGAACATTTCTAATGCATTTTAGTAAGTACGAACAAGGCGGAACTCGGAAGTGCATCTTGTCCTTTATTTTCTTGGCTTTGTCAAATCTTTTTTAAAGATCAATTTCGGAGTCTTTCTTCCTTATGTCCATGAGTCCCTATTCTTTACCGCCGAAAGTAAAGTGATTTGGTTTTACATCATTATCATATATATGCAAGTATTATTTTTCCTTTCATCAACATGATTTTTTTTGGTTAATTAGGTTATTTATCACATAATTCAATATAGATTTTTGAAACAGTGCATCTTGGGTGTAAATGTGTAACATGTTACCCCATAATTTATTGTGTAAGATGCATAATGACATATACTCCAACAAGAATGACATGGACTAGACAAAAAATGACATGAATTTCATGTCATTATGTCATTTATTTCATGTCATTTGAGTTCTTTTTACAAAAGAAGCGGTAGTTTGTGGGTTGTAGTGTGTTTAATTAAAAGGTCATAAAATAGTGTTTTATTTAAGAAAAATGATATACGCAACCCTTAGGGATGTATATAAAAAGCTAAAAATGGTAATGCTAAGCAATAAATTAATAAGCATTTCATAAATTCCTAAATTAAAACTATTATTAAAAATGTATTTAATGCTTATATGCAAGCAATGGACCCTAATTAAGGGTTGTGTATATCAGAACCCTTTAATACACATGGGTCTGAATCGGACAACATCTCAAATTGATCAACTCAACTAACCCAACAATTATAGCCCCCCTCTCCCTAATTAAAACTCCCCTGGAGAGATTTAAACCCACCTTATGACTTATGAGCACCAGGAGGTAGTAAGCCTACCAGCATTAATTAGGCTATTTGCCTCACTCTTAAATGGTGCATAGTATGAGCCTATATCTCTATAAGGGAAGCAAGTATTTCAGTAAGATACAATATCACAATTCACAATTTAATTATGACAATATATTGAAAATTTCAAGACCATTAGACTAGGAAAAAATAAACAAATATGTAACAAAATAATATGCATATTATATATGACTAAATTGATCATTATGAAAAGATTTGATAATTTGTGATTGAGATGGAAATGAGTCGATAAGCATAGTTGTTGGACTTGGATCTTGCATGGACATCATCGTCATATGCTCCATGATTGATTTCCATACATCCCAAAAAAAAAAAAAAAAAAAAACAGGTACAAATCTCTCAACATTTAAATTGCATCTAGCTAGCTAGCTAGGAAAATCATAATTGCATATTTGCATTGGGGGGTTGATCTTAATTAGTTCACAGTTCCCACCCATGTGGAGCATTTAGTGACATAAAATTGAGGGACCAAATTTGTTGTGGGAGAAGACAAAGACAAAATTGGCTGAAACTTAAGGACCAAGAGTCAGCCTCTTCAGCACTTAGCTGGGTTCCTAACTAACAAGCTTCAAATAGAAGCTGTTATTAAGTACTTTTTGTTGGTGGTTCTTACACTTATATGATTCACATGTCCATGTTATTTGATCATTTGCATGGTACTTGCTAGTTTAACATTATCCCACCTTGGAATTTTCTTCATTTTGGACCTTTATATTTTATACTTGTTCTATCTTGACTTCTAATAATATATTGCATTTTTTAGGGGGGGAATGATGTGATTATAATTAAACTCATCTATATATGATCCTTTGGTGTTGTTGATGATGCACCATTGAGTATGAAATTCAAGAGAAGATGTGTTTAGAGGCTTTTGAAATCTCAAATACTTGTGTTTGTAATCAGCTGATGATGGGAGGAGATAGATGTATATAGGGTGTTCAATCCTCGAATTAATTCCATGAGATTTCTCACAAAGAAAAAATTAATTTTTACTAAGTATGTTTCATTTTGCCAAACGTATGTACGGAATAATGCTACAAACAACGACTAATGTATTTTTTTTTTGTTGACAACGAGAAATCGGCATTAATTAAAAAGGAAGTACATCATAATGCTAATACAACCAACACTAAAACAAACAAACAAACCTAAAGAAGCTTTATGAGCTCGTACATTCCAACTAAAACAAAAATAAATAAATCGATAAAAAACTCGCTTAGGAAGGGGAGCGTCGTCGGTTAGATCTTATGATGGTGGAGTCAAACCTCGGACGACCGATGGAAATGGTAGAAGAAGCCGATGACGTTCACGATCCAGGACAACGAACAACTAACGGCGAGCATCGCGTCTCGCCCCCATCATAAGCAATCCCAACAACTGCGTATCGCTTGGGATTCCGGGCTCATATATCTTTGGAAGAGTCACGTTCCGTCGTGACTCATTACCCTCACTCGAGAGTATATCGGGTTTCTCCATCATAAAGGAGAAACTCGATGAGTGGGCGTCTTCGAAAATCCCTAGGATGCAACCGGAGTGCCACCTTCGGATTTGAAGTTGTCAAGACAAGGACCATTAAGATCAATGCCAAGCTAGAAGAGAGCCAAACAAGTTGAGCTCTCGAACACACAAACCGGTTTGCAAAACCGGAAAACATAAGTCCCAACCATGAAAAACTTTCATCGCCTCAACAATGACTAATGTAATTATCTACTAGAATGCCCAGATAGCAATTAATTCTTTAATTATATGCCAAATAGACTCAAATTTTATGGGGACATTACAAATGACAAAAAACTACAGTTTACTCATATTGTGTTTTTCTATTAAGATGAATGAATATCTCTACTTAAAAACTTCACATTAATTAAGGTTTTATATAACAATTTTCATACATGCAGCTCTAAGGTTTTATGTTTGCTAATGCAGAGATTTGACCATTATTATTTTTAATTATGAACAAATAAAAATGATAAAGAGTTGATATTTGGAAACTTTATGTTGACAAGAATCTAACAAGATCCTACGTACTATATTTGTCCTTCGGTATAAAACAACAAATGATACTCAAAGTGAAGTATGGAATACTGTCAAAGTACAAAGTAAATAGATTAACAATAAACACAGGAACTACAAAATATACTTTCTAAAATGGTGTTAGATTAGGGATTTAATATTTATGAAAAAAAAACTGCTTAGTTATTGCCTAAAATTTCACTTTTAGCTTTGTATAGTCAACCAATAGGCTTGTAACCTATATATAATTTTTCTCTGTTTATTTAAGTTCCTGCTTTCCATCATTAAAATTGCGTACATCATATTCATTTTCCTTTATACAATGCAGTTTGTGGTCCTCATCTCTCATATTCTCATTACTCCTATATCACACGAGGAAGTAGAAATGCTACCTGATATTATTTGAAATGGAAGTGGGAGAAGGTAAGGAAAGAATGCTTGATTGTTAGAATGGACCACGTATCATAGGTGTCATGCAAGGGTATGTCAAGACCAAAGGAAACGCTCTATGTTTCCAGAGCAGCCAGAATGCTTGGAATATTTGGAGCATAACACTGGACATACGTTGATTGCCATTATTCAAATAATGTTCAGAGGTACAACATTTTATATGGGATATAATCATATAAGAGTAAGATTATTTGGCTAAATTTGTTACTTGTTAAACTTTTATCTCATAAGTCTAAGATCAGCATGATAAATTTTGATTATTGAATAGCTATCCACCTTTTGTAGATGGGTTTTGTCTAATGCCCCCAGAAGAGCATGTAATTACTAATTGTATGCTATGTAAGGCCCACACATTTGCTATTTCACTTTAAACCAGCCAAATAGCCTCTTTCATCGTATAATATACAATTAGTCTCTTTTAAATTAACGGTCCTATATAAAAAATTACACTACAAAGAAAATTGTCATTAATCTTTCTCAAGAGTGGAACCAAATTTTAATTTGGAAGGACAAAATCCAAATAAATTTTAATTTTTGGAGGAGTTTGAAATTAACCTTTTTCCTTCTTTTGTTTCTCCCATATCAATTTCAATATTTGAAGTTGGAAGCTCATGTATTATTGCATTTCTTAATATGTCTTTATTGGAGAATTATTTATTAAATCGTGTCAGTTGTATTGTTATATTGTATTCTTAATATTAACAGGTAAGGTCAACAAGACTACGTACTATTATTCTAGACAAATTTTATATTTATTGATGCTGTAGTATAAATTAAAATATCTGCATGAAAATGAGAACATATATATTATCTCCGTTACGAAATAAATGAAATCTTTTTTCAAAAAAACTCTCCTAGAAAAGATAAGTGTTTCGTTTTATTTCAGGAACGGATAATGTATACAAAGTAAGAAATTCACGAGGGGGCAGGAGAGTATTTAGATATATAGATGTGCACGTTCAATTTTTGTTTCCTTTTTGGAAATGGATATCCATATTACCATATACCATATTGTACTTTGAAAGTTGAAGAACATGCAAGCAAAGAAATTTATTGGTTGTGATCTATACTAGAAGAAAAGTAGGCAAAGAAAAAGACGACCGAAGATAAATAGCTTTCCCATCAGTTTCAAAATAAGAGTCATTGATTTCAGTCTTTGGTAGCTGAAAATGATGACTCACAAAATGAATGCCCATGAAAACTCATCAGCAAAAACCTACAAATTCAAAGAACCTGCTCCACCACCTTGATGCAACGTCAGTGTGTAAACAATTCAGAGCCAAGGGTACCCACTGGCAATCCTAAACAAGGACCACTCACAATTATTTGAATACTGGCAAAATACATAGAAAATCTCTTCAACTCTTGTAAATCTTGCCAAAGGGTACATGACAAATTGTTC
>CANSNZ010000796.1:0-246412 GCA_947646795.1 Beta lomatogona | reverse complement strand
TTATTTGGATCTAAAATAAAGGAGATATGCGCTTTTCAAGTTGAGTTGTCTAGGTAGGGACTTTGGCGCACCTGCAACTTTTGCAATTGCGGAAATTTTGTAAGGCACGTGGTGCTGTTTTAATCCACTGCTTAGTCTTTTTCGGTTTTTATACTTTTATTATTGAGTTTTCAAATATTATTAGGGTTAGAACCAAAGATAAATTTTTTGAATACTTTTGATTTGAGCATTTGGATTGTAGATTATTGTGTTTCTCTACAATATTAAGGTACTTTGGTTTAATATAATTTCTTTGGTTCCACAGCTTATAATTTTCAGTTCAGTTCAGCTTAGTTCAATTCAGTTCAGTTCCTAAATTATTATCATTACTATTAATTAGTTATAATTTAATTCAGTTCAGTTCAGTTCACTCAGTTTAGTTCAATTCAGTTCAGTTCAGTTCAGTTGTTTTATGATGAAGAGAACATGCCCTTAATGTAATTGTGGATTATTATTGATGATTATGCATTGATCTTAGTATTTTTAGATCTAAGGGAAGATTTTGATCACATTTGTCCTTTGGTATTTTGGTTACAATTATTTTACTCAAATTTTGGATCCAATTCTCGTCCCCATGTATCAACTGAATTCGTAAGCCAATATATTGAGTAGAAATTAAGGGGATCCCTTTATGAGGATCTTTATCGTGCTTATTTGATCTCTTAATTGACTAACTAAATGCCATTTAAGAGAGGATTTAGTTGGTTGATTAAACGTTAAACTTCGAGGGCCATTTGAGAGAGGACTTGAGGAGTTTTGAAGATATCTAATCCTTGAATGATCATTGATTTTATCCCTCATTGCATTTATAGCTATTTTGCCAATTCTTTCATATTAGTAACCTTGACTCTAATGTTTTCCTTATTGAATTCATTTCCCTTATTCCTTTGATTTGTTTGTTTCGTCTTAGTTTAAATTTTTAGTTCATTCAAAACAATTTCAAACCCCCGGAAAATTCCGCAACTCAATGATTGAACTTGTTTAGTCTTTGTTTAGTCCCAATTACCTTGTAGATAGACCCTTTACTTGGCCTTGCTTTTTTCTTAGGAGTATATATATTATCTTGTAGATAGACCCTTTACTTGGCCTTGCTTTTTTCTTAGGAGTATAAATATTATTTAAAAAGCTATTTTTGATGCATTAGCGGCACACTAAAAACCTCTTATCATATAACCTTTTTTTTAAGTGTCTTATCATATAAGCTT
The DNA here is from genome assembly GCA_947646795.1 of Beta lomatogona. NCBI lineage: Eukaryota > Viridiplantae > Streptophyta > Magnoliopsida > Caryophyllales > Amaranthaceae > Beta > Beta lomatogona. Next base: position 245,168 of record CANSNZ010000796.1, on the reverse strand, counting down.
GTTGTGTTGACTGTATATGATTTTAAATAATAATAATAATAAAGAAGAAGAAACTCATATAGAGTATGTAGATGAAATTTTCAAAAGGAATTACGGGGTGCACAAGGAACTATACATGAACGTTGTTTTCATAACGATTTAATTTAATTATGTATTAGAAGTTGGAGGTTAAATCTGGAAAGGGTGCAATTATTTAAGAAAAGCATCTAAAACATAAAACTATTTGGTATAAAATTACTGAATATTTTTTTTTGATGGAATAACTCTTTACTAGTGTGACCACCCTGATTAGCAACTACTACATATTAGAAATTGCATAGGTTACCCTATTCTTTGTTTTTGCTTTTATCTTACTTGTGTGTTTTCTTATTAAAAGCCGTAATTCAATTGAAAGAAAGGGGAGGCTGCAAGTATACCAAACTAAAGACATACTCCCTCCGTTTCTTTTTAATCTACTCACTTTCTTTTTTGCTCCGTTTCTTTTAATCTACACACTGTTGTTTTTTCAATTCTAGGCAGTGGCGGAGCTAATATGGGTCACGTGGGGTCACGTGACCCCTCGAAATAAATAAAAATTTGAAGGACTTTTCGTTAAAAAAAAAAAAAAAATTAAAGCAAAAGTTCAGCGCTATTAAAGAGGACGCCGCCCGTTCCCATCAACTTTGTTGTCCACGGTATTACCGTTGTGGTCCGCCACTGGCCCACTTGTAGGGAATGTGATAATTAAATCAAAAATTAAAAATCAAAAAATTTCTCACGGACTCACTTTCTCCTTCCCCCTCTCCCAATACAACTCATCTCTCACCGCCACGGAGACCGACTCACGTCTCAAGAAATTTCAACGCCCGCGCGGCTTCACCGCTCGCCGGAGTCCGCCGGGCGACCCGCGACCACCGCACCGGCGCACCGCACTTCCGAGGCTACGACAGAGTCCGACGGTCCAACCGAGTCCGTCCATCGTGTATTGTAATTTTAAACAGCTTTTAATTTTTAATTCTTTTACATTATTTATTTCCTAGTTCAGCTTTCTTTTCTTTGACGCGAGACTCACGAGTTCATCATCTAAATTCTAAGTGCAGCCCGCCGAGAGTTCACGCTTCACGAGTTCACCGTTTGAAATCCCGGCAATCTTAATAGGGTTTTTCGGGTCGAATTTTATTTTTTCAAGTTCGGAAAATTTGGTGGGAGATCCGATGATCGCGCTAATTAATTCTCTTCACTTACAAGATCAAGATGCCCCCGAAAATAGAGGTAATTGATTTTATTTATGTATTTTTTCTATTTTTGAGCATACCCTTTATTGTTTATGTCTATTTACCGTCAATTGTTTCGATTTTATTTGAAAATTGACCGAAAGTTGTGATCTTTACAGCTTTTTTTCTTTTTTTGACAATGTCGTGTTTTTGTTCTTAATTACATAGGTTTTTGGTTATTTTGGGTTTGGAGTTGAGTTGCAAATATGGGTTCTCACTGTCACTGATCAAAATTTTTTTTTTTCATGCTTGAGTTAATGTGGGGTTTTTCTTCTTTTTCGGGTTTTAAATTTTGCTAAATTTTGTCCCTTTTTCCCATAAATTTTGTTGGGAAGAGGATTGATGGATGTGGGTGTGATGAGGATAGTACAATAGAAAAGAAGTTGAATTTGTTGAATTAGTTTGATGAAATAGCTGGAGTTTTGATGGGTCATGCAATATGGAAGTTGTAGGTTGTTGAATTAGTTATTAGAATGAAACTCGAGCGAATTTTATAGTAGTGAATTTTTTGTGACCCCCCGATTTTGAAATCCTGGCTCCGCTACTGATTCTTGGTAACATGTCACGTTTACTTTCTCCTCTTTTTCCACCCATGTCATTCACTTTTTAATATTTTAATCCACTTTTTAGTTTCTATGTCACACTTTTCAGTTTCTCTCTCTACCTTTTCAGTTTTTCTCTCATACTTTTGTACGTCCTCCTTGGTTCTCCCCCAAAGTGAAGTGTGTAAATTAAAATGAAACGGAGGGAGTATGAGCCAGCAAGTATACCAAACTAAAGACATATAATGCATTATTTCTATGTCTAAAAGCATCTTATCATATTTCATTGGCTATAATTTCTAGACCATTGTCGTTTAAAGGTTACAACAAAATTGTAGCCACCTTAACTATTGAAACTTAGCGCTTTATATTTACAGATTAATCTTAGTCATAATTTAATTAAACCTTAATAACATGGAAAAATGGAGAAAATACTAGTTTCAAATGAAAATAATGAAAAATAAACTATCGTTAAACATTAGTTACTTAATTAGGCGTCTTCTTCTTTTTGGAGTATTGTTCCTTTCTTTCGTTAGATTTTTTGTTATTATCATTAACAAAGATTTGTGAAATATAAAGTCAATATATACAAATTTTAATATACAAATTTATTAAGGTATAAATTTTAATAATAGTTAATTAAAAAGTCAATTTAATGAATGATGTGGATCTAAGATTAAAATAAATGGTTGAAATTACCCAAGTTATGATAGCTACAACTTTATTATAGCTATTGTAAAATGGTCCTTAATTTTATTTTTTATTATTTGAAATGGGTTTAATATGTCTTTTATATTACTACCCGTGTAAGAAAACATTTTTCTACCAAATTTCAATGGCATTGTTGGTTTGATCTTATATATCGTGTAATAACATGAGGCATTGCTCATGTTAATAACTAGCTAAGTGTCTAAGATTCTAAGGGTACCATAAATGAGTACTTAAATTTAAAAGATGTGAAAAAAAAGAATTAGTTATGTTTTTTTTTAGGGTTTCATAACTAGTTCTTATTTTTTTGGTGCAAATAAGACTTACGAAATTAATCATTAGCCTTATATATTTGATTTATTTTAAACTCATAGATTTAGAACAATTTCTACAATGGCTACAATAAGATAATTGTAGCCATTATGATATGTATAATCCAGTCAATTCATTTTTGGTCTAAGATCGAAACCATTCTTTAGGTTGACTTTATGATTAGATTATTAATTTATTTATTAAAATCAACTATACAACTCTCAATTACCCTATACTTCCTTAATCCCGTTAATATAATTCTTGGTTCTCATTTTTCACGGGAATTAAGGAATATGGAACATATCATGATTTGTGTTTAATTATATATATGTATTAGAAATTAAATTATTATTATTACTTTTTTTAATACAAAGAGGCATTTGGTAAACTGTGCTGATTATTGTTTCAACTGATAAGATTAACTTGAATGAACAAAGATAACCATTAGCATTACAACAAAATCTATATATAAAGTAGGAAAACGAGAATTGTATTATAGGATGGAGGGTGCGTTTATGTTGAGGGGAAAATATGACATTTGCAGGATAATTTGGATTAAGACTAAAATAAAACGAAAAAGGAAATAGAGGTAATAATGGGAGAACTAACCATTTGGATCTGCACAATATTAGCCCATAATTAAAACCAATCCAAAATTCAGCACCAATAATGCCACCATGATAATTTCAGCAACAATGTAACCCAAGCACATGATCCATCCACAGTTGATAAACACAAATTAGATACCTTGATCATCAAATACAATAATTAAGGGAAAGAAAATTATGATAATAACATACCATTCATCCAATTTTGTGGTGGCTGAAAGTGATAAGCAGTTCTATATGGATCATTTTGATTAATCTGATTATGGACCTCTTGATCTTCTGCCATTGGTGAGAAACAATACTTAAGAAAGTTTGACTTAGATTAGATGATAGTTTAGGAGTTGCGTATTTGCATTTACTTTATGAGTTTATGTAGTAATGTTGGATGTATATGAAGAATTAGTAATCCTTTATAATACTATAATTATATCTTAATCATCCAGCATACTGGCTCTTCAATAATATACTATTAGTTTACTTTTGTGCTAATTAATTCTGCTAAAGACGTGCAAGTTATAATATTGACTTATTGACTTCATTTAGAAGTCGTTTTTTTAAATTTAAAAAAACAAAGAGCGGGTCTATTATATTGGAGGGACGAGGAGATAGTGGAAAAGGAAGGAAGGCGGGCGATCCACTCAAACACAAAAGAGGGAAGTGAGGGAAAGGATATATGAGTTCATCCACCGTACGCCCTTTTAAGACTAATATATACTCATTTACTCATTTGAAGCTCTCCTTCTTACTATATTTTGTTTATTTAGATGATTTTAAATGAGCAATGAGCATAAAAATAGCCTTGGGTGTATCATGCTCACGGTACACCCGAGTTTATGATAAAATTTGTAAGGATACAGTGTGGTTTCATGAATTTGATTTTTTTTTCTTTTGGGGTGTAATGGTTTTATGAGGCTGTTATTCGGAAGTTCTACATGGTGATCCCGTGTTTTAGTATTTTCTTTCTCGTAGAGAATTTTTTATCCTAATAGCAAAATCGAGATTGAGACGATATTTAGGGAACTCTATCCTGATCATGATGGTTTTACTGGAAATGATTTCCTTTGAAACTGCACTTCCTAAAATGGCAAGGTTCGATTCCACAAATTATTTACTTTCCCGTTTTTATCACTTGCATTGTTTTCCATTTTTTAGCAATTCTCTATTACTTGCATCATTTCTATTTTTGGCAATATATTCTATCTTTCTCTCTCCTAGCAAAAGAAAACTATGCCAGTAATAGAAAAACTGATGACCAATCAATGATAAAGAAACTATTCTTACTTACCATTCGAAAAGTTAAAGCCCCACAAATTACAAGTGCATTCACTATACACCTATTTGTATCATACAAATGGTACACCTAAAACTAACTTTTGCCGATTTTCTCATTTGAAACTTTTTGCTTATTTTAAGGGGTGCCAAACATGCTTTAAATTTGAATTAATTTTCATAATTATCTCCTTTTACTTTGGAACAACAAAATTCTTGGTAGTAATTAATTGTTATTCTACCTCTTTGACTTTGAATACCATATCATCCAAGTAGTCGAAACACATAGATCATCGAAGTAGAGCTGTTCTTATATCATGCCAAAAAAACCCCAGATTTTTTCTACTACAGCTTTCGTTTTACCTCTATGTACAGCCAGTATAATGAGGAAATCAGTACAGTAGATAAGTACAATGTATGTATATATATACCGAACTCCTATTAACTCTCGACTTGTGTGAACTCTAGTGCGTTAGTATCTGGATCTCTAGTGAAGATTGCTGGTCTTCCAGATCGACTTAGGGTGTATGGTATACCTGCCATTTCGAATACTCGCATTAAGTTAAATGTTCCTATGCCAACAGCTACAAATGTTCAACAATTTCAAGCTGTTCAATTCCTGTAAACATAAGGAGACAAATTTAACTACCTGCTTTGTCGAGGATTTCTTTAAGCTTAGACACATCCCGAATTGCAATACAAGTATGACGATCTCGACCCCCGTGTTCAGGCCGCCCTGTGAAAGGGTCGGGATTTGGAAGCTCCATCAAATGAATCATCTCAGAGCCAACCCACAGCCATGCACCCCTATAGGGGAGCTTGTCATGTGGCCTTGCCTCATTTATTTCTAAACCTGCCAAGATTAAAGCGGATTAGCACTCCAAATTTAACATTTGATATCAAGAATATGTTCTAGGAAGCAGGCAATATACATACCTAGTAAGGTCTGGTAAAATTCAAGCGATCTTTCAAGGTTTTCGCAGAGAATACCAACATGATGCATGCCAACTACTCCAAAATCTGGATGAACATCCCCAACTCAGAACAGAAAAAACAACAGCAGTATAGATAGCTGCTGAAGATATTATATTAAACCAGAGGTGATTTTATTTGATTCATAACAGGCTCTATTTTAACATGATATAATTGAAGCAAAGGAAAGTATTCATGAAGAGGTAACAGAGTATCAAGGGAAGGGGAAATTCTGTGAGAAACTATCAATTCGCTCCTCAACAGTCCCATATTAATGAGGCTCAGAAGTCAGAAGAGTAAAGCTATCGTAAAATGTTAAACTAAATGAGAAGATGATTGAACAAGGTTACAGCAAACATTTCTTTCTCCTTTTGTTTCTTGATAGCAAGTAAAAGCAAACTTCTGTGTTCTCATAGCCTATATTTTGTAACTGTAACTGCAATCACACAATATCATCTTGATTACTTGATATTATGTAAAAAATCGGGATACAGAACAATTACTTTGTTTTGCAGTTTCTGGTAGCCTGATTTTGCATACATGCAAACTTAAATTTATGCAGTTTTTAACCAAAATGATGAAAAAACAGGGTAATAAATAATAAAATGTTCAAGCTCATGGTCCCAGTGTCGTGTTTGTTTAGATTTCTCTGTGTGTGCGTGCGCATGGGCATACCTATATTTATGTAAAATCTCCACTGTACAAGCTTCAACAAGAAAAAACATTTGAAGTATATGATGAGAAAGCCACATTTAAAAAAAAATTGTAATAAACAGAATCATGTTGGGATACAATGTAATAGAAAACAGGAAATTTCAATATGGATTATGCAGAAAATAATTAATCGATTTACTTAACCGACAGCGAGAAAGGCAAAAGGTATTCAAGAATCGAAGTCGATTTGCTTTATAAAAAGAAGATATCAATGAACTTCTATGAAATGGTTTTACGTGATTCAGCCAATTGTTTTGGTCGTGGGATATCATTGAGAAATAGAAAATCCGTGTTATCAAAGGATTTCCCGCGATCATTTCTAGTATTCTAGCAGGAAGACTTACCCTTCTTTTCATCCACCACATGAACATCCTTGTCAAGGACATCTTTTTCAATAGAAGTAGCTCTTGATACTGTACAGCTACTATAACGTTTACCCCTTCTTCCAACAGATGGTCTAGATATTGATACTGATATGGTTGTGAATAGACTTCTCTCACTGTGATAATTGATCTGATACGGTGAAAATAAACAGTAAGCAAATAAACACATACATAAAGATAGAATATTTTCTTAAAAAGCCAAACTATCATTAGACAAATCCTCAAAAGATAATTTTCCCTGGAAACATTTGCAATCCTGCGAAAACTTGCATTTCATCATTTCATGCCTTTGAAAGTGGAAAAATGACAGAGTAACCATTTCATTTAGAGTGTGTTTACTTGGAAGGAAGTGGTTGTCCGATTTTCCTTTGTTTAGTTTGAAACGGTTGAAAAATTACTTTCTCCAACGGTGGAAAATACTTCTCTCAGGAATGGAAAACATTATCCTGTCTAAAGGAAACAATTCTACATTTTCCTTCGTGTTCCTTACCTTCCTCTTTCTCTTCTCACATCCATCATCTCCCTTCTATTTCATCTATCCTTTTTCTCTAACTTTTCTTGTGCACAGTCGAGTAAAAGAAAACTAATTTGTAGCCAAGTTTAATCAAGAGAAATGTTTTCCGCCCAACCAAACCAAGCTCAAATCGTTATTCAATCTGCCCCAGCTGATTTTTTATTGTTTCAAGATCATTGCGCATTTGTCATGGGTTCAAAGCCTATATACACTGGGAATATTGACCTCCACTTTAAAGAATTATCACATGTAAGATTTCTCCAATGAAGACAAAATACAAACAAAAATGAAGCATATATATCTTTAATTCAGTAACTCAAATATGATAATCTCACATCAAACCTAGAATTAGGTAAATAATGAAAAAAAAAACACCCATTACTTAATTGATCGATTTCCTCTACATGATTTTCCCAGTAGCAAATAATTTTGCAACTTCGTTGACAATCAAGAATAAACCCAGAAATTATTCATGACCATCGTTGACCCAACCAAGCAATGATACATAGTTGCAACAATTCAATTCAACTAGGAATAGAATATTGGTCAATCATAAACCAGATGCACATAAATCATAAAATACCAAAATCCAATAATAAACAGTGACAAAAAGGCAATACATATGAGTTGAGATTAGTGAGATACCTCAGTTTGAAGAGGAAAAGTGGGAGATGGAGTCAAAAGAGAAGCCATTGACATGAGAAAACGGAGCAATTAAGTGGGGAGGTCTACTTTGTTGTTGGTAATGGAGGGGAGATGTTGTAAATCTAAGGGAAATGCAAATGCTGATAAAGTTGTAGGCTTGTAGCCAAGACAAATAAACTATCCAAGTGTTCTGGGACGAGGGAATTCTTTGTGGCGGAGATTGCAACTTGGAAGGACACTTTTATGTCCAGCTTTGTTTGGCGTCTCATTGTTGTACTCCAACAAGTAGTTAGTATCAAATCAAAGTTAGTTTAATATCAATTTAGTTTGACATCAAATTGACTCTTATTTTCAACTTGTTTTTACGTTGGTATCTCCAGTTTATAAAAGTAACAAAATCCAAAGACTCCAACAATGAGTTATTAAGTCTTTCTATACGACATATGCTAACTTGATTGTCCTGTATCTTTATGTTTATGGACACTTATAGGCAGATTTGTCAAACGCGTCAATCGGGTTGTCAAATAGTTTTGGGTTTGGGTTATTTCGAGTTGGGGTCAATGATTCTAGATTGATCCAATGGGTTGAAGCGGAATTACAAATGTAAATAAATATAACAATCTAAGCTATGCCTAATCAAGCTCGGCGTTGCTAGGGGTGGGCTTTGATTAGATTGTTTTTTACGAATTGACTAAGCTATGACTTAGGCTATGTTCTTTTCAACTTCTTTAAGCACTCTAGTGCTTATTTCAGATTTGATCCGATCAGATCAGATCGATCAGAAAAGTTCAGATCAGAACAGAAAAATTCAGATCAAATCAGATCGGATCGGAAAAATTCAGGCCTTATCCTTAATTCTTTTTCAAAATATTATTATTATTATTATTATTATTATTATTATTATTATTATTATTATTATTATTATTATTATTCGTTTTTTTTTATAATTGCAAAAGAGCAACAAAATCGCTTAATGCCTGCGTTTCTATTCTATTGTCTTCAAAGCCAGTTTATACAAGGCAAGTATAGAGCTCATCATATCTTTTTTTTTCTATTACCATAACAATTTGGTATGTCAACCGAATATATATATTTGGCATTAGAAGAGTTAAAGATATTACTTACACCAGTGGAGAGATTACTTTGGAGAATAGGAGGTGAAAATGGTTTTCAATATATTAACAATTTGTTGTCTAATTGACAGTAAATGTAAGTGATTTAAGTTAATGCTTTCAACAAGTCCATAGACTTGGAACTTTGGAGGCATTCTATTATTATTGTTGTTTTTTGTTGGTTACATTTTTTTTATTATTATTATTAATTAGATGTAATAAACCTTATTAACGAAGATAGTTTCCTACATTAAATTCAATAATGCGACCAGTGAGTTTTCCTAAATAGGAAGAAACGATAATAACATATAGATTATAATTTTCTTATACTCAATGTGGTAAAGTCCATTAAGTGTTGCCTATTCTACACCTTTTTTTTAAGGATTTAAACTACTTGAGATAAGACCAAGGCTTCAATTTAATTTAAGCTTAAATGAAATCTAAAAAATTTAAAATTTATCATTAGATTCAACTTGGTCCCTTCAAATTAAGGTGTGAGGACAACTTAAATTTGACTCAATATTTTTCTTTCATCTATTTTTTTGTAATTAAATTTTATTTTAAAGAAAATAAAGTAGTATGACTGCAACAAATTAAATAGTGAAGATTATACATAAAATGTGAAATCATATTAAGTCAGGCCTAATCAAGCCGAGCACTGTCAAGCGCGAACTTTATTTACCTGCTCTGAATTGACTAAGCAACGACTTATCTAGGTTACAACTTGATTAAACCATACATGCTTTTTCTCTTTATTTTTATTTTTCAGTTTTCTCGCTTTAAAAATCACCATAAGTGTGATGATCACAATCGGTCTCCTCATATCGGAGTTAATTAGTTTCCTTACATGCGCTTTTGTTATTTTCTTCATAATATAGTGGGGTTTTTAGATTTGTTGTTTGTGTGTGCAATAATACAATTTTGGAAGATTTGTCTTAAAAATCTGTAGATCTGAAAGTTTGTTGGTTTGTGGTCTTAATTTTGGAAAGATTCGTCTTGGAGGATCAGTCAAGTAATATTACCTTAACTACTATACATCAATGGATTTCCATCATAAATGATGCAAAGATGTCCAGAGTTATGCAGAAGCAGATCAGAATCGATGCTATTGGTACATGGGTGTCGAATATTTGTTTTCAAATTCTAGATAATTTAGGGGATGCTTGTAAGTGCCAAGTGAATTTTATTTATCACCTCTTCCCTATTCCTTTTTTTTTAAAGTTACTAAGCTAAGTAACTTAGCTTGGCTGACTTGTGGTCAACTCCAACCAAGCTTGTGCATATAATATATGCTCCATTATCTTTTCCCTAATACTTCTACACCATTTCTAAAATGGCATAAAGTTTGAGAATTGCGAATATAAAATATACTATATAATTATATTAAACCCAGGTTGTATTGTTATAAGCATGATAGAAATGGTGGAAGTATTGATGTGAATAAGAGAGAAGTGGTATAACCATATATAAAACTAAGAGAGAGAAGGTGGCTTAGTTCACTATTACAGAATTGACGATTTGCGTCGGATGCGAGGCGGCCATTTGTGTCGGACATGGGTCCGACGGCACAGCTCTCTACGCAAATCAGGATACATGATCTGCGTCGGACAAGCATGCGACGCAGAATGCTCACCATTTGCGTCGGACCCCGACCACTACGCGACGCAAATAGATCTTGGCTGCTAGCTGCTGTGGATACAGGGCTGGACCATCTGCGTTGCATGTTGCTCCATACGCGACGCAAATGAGTCACATCTGCGTCACACATTGAGCAACATGCGTTGCAGATGGTAGCCCCATGCAACCACAGCCAGTAGCCCCTGCTACCATCTGCGTCGCATGTTGCTCAATATGCGACGCGTATGGAGCAACATGCAACGCAAATGATGATTTTTGGGGTTTTTTTTTCATATACAAAACCTTAAACTTCAAAACTAAACGAACATTATATTAATAATTATGAGCAGAAAATTCGGCAGAGTCTCCTTTGTAATTTGGACAACCCAAGAAATCGTTGGGAGAATTTTGCATATATACCAAAACCTGTTCCTGTACATCTCAAAGCAACCAATATTGCAATCAATTGCAATCAGGCAATCAACAAAATATTGTTCAACCTATAAATACATATACTAGGTAGTTAGTTTGCAGCTTTGACGACCGCTACAAAGTATTTTGCAAAAAGTTCACTAAGTTCGTCGATTTCAGTTGCGGAGTTTGGCCGAGGACTTGGTGGAAAATCCTAGAAATATATTAAATTAGTTAATATACTTGAAAATTCTATAAGTATAAATAACGAATTTATGACATACATATATCTCCTGTAAATCATCTGAATCATAGTGCAAGCGGACGATTTCAAGCATGTTTTTCATCACGAAACAGCCGCATTCCGCTCCTCCCGATTGTTGAGCACACTACACCAAATTTAAGATACATATTAGAATCGGAAATAAAATCCTAAATAGAATTATAAAATGTGTACGAAATACAAAACATAAGAGTTTTACCGGGATCAATATCCAAGACAATTTAGTTCCTTTATTGAATCCTTTAAGGCGCGTGAAACTTGTATATGCACTAAGTATAGAAATTTTGTAACAATTAATTACTATAAACATTTGTAAATTATTTAAAATATCATAAAATGCATGTAAATTAATTAACATGTATAACAACTATGAACTTACGTATTCAGTGGCACTTTGATAGCTAATTTTCTTTCTCTCTGTAGAGAATCAAATATATATACCGCTTTCTTAGATAGACAAATGACAAGAAGAATCCAATGTTTCCTAAGGCATGAAATAAAATGTGATGTTCATATAACCACAAGTTCATATAGATAAAACAAAAAAAGATTAGTTTAACTAACATACTTTTGAATATACGAACATAGAATGAAACGCATAGTTTGATTCGCTTTCATTGTACTTGCCATGTAGTTGATCACGGCATCTGGTTCATTGCGTATCATGGTCGCCGAAATCATACTTGGACACATGAAACCAATAGTACCCTCTTGTTCAGATTCCTCTTCCAAATACCTACACTCCAAATAATTATACTTAGAAGAAACAATAAAAATAAATATCAATGTTAATTAGTTTAGAGTTTGAGAATTCTCACATCATAAAAATTTGCAAAATGGATACATTAAGCCATGCTCCCATGAGAAATTGAAAAACATCTTGTCGCGAGAGAATGATCATCTGATCACTATCATAGTTGAAGACGGTACCCTTCATAACTTGCATACTAAAAGGCTCATCTGAGGGCCGATTGCAAAATAATCGGTGCATATCCTTGACAATATCATCCATATCCTCCAGTGATATGTCAATAAAAGGATCTATGTACCTATGTGCAGACTCATCGGTGCAAAGATCACTACCAACTAATTTTTTTTCTTCTTCTTCATCGCACCTCCCTCAGGCGAATGTTCCTAATTCAATTCGACTTCTTTTTAATTCATAATATATATGTATATAGATTATTTCATATATCAATCAAGCTTACGTAGTATATAAATCAATATATTAAACATAAGTTACCTGATTATTTGAGACTAAAAATACCAACTCTTTCGGCCAATCTATCAATGAACCCTCAGCTTGACTGAGTTTCACGATGTAAGGAGTAGGTAGTGGAACTGGAGCATCTGCGTAGTCCGAAAAAAAAATTATCAACACTCACTTTCACTGTTGTAGGAAGTGATGATGACCCCAGTTGTGGATGAACGGTACCCTCAGCTACAATGATCGGCCCCGAGACATCCGCTAATGCCAAACGACATGGAACTTGACTCTTAACATCCAACGAGAACACAATGTCATTAATTAAGTGTTTTAAAAGCATAATATCATAATCTTAGAAGATATAAAATAAACTTATACCTGCAAGTTCACAAATGAATCATTGCCCCCCGAGTGACAGCTACTATGATCAATTGGAGTGTGAGGACTTCGGACCGGCGCATCTTCCCTTGTTTGATTTGGTACTTGAAGACCTAATTGCGCCGCAAAAGCCATCAACCTTTCTTGAACTATAGCATCAATCTTCGAGTTCATCTCTTGCATCGTCTGTTCTCTAACTCTTTGGCTCACTCTAGCCTCCAACTCCTGCATCTCCTCATCATCCATGCCCCAACCCTTTCGAGCAGTACTACTCCGATCAGGATCTCCCCAAACAGATGTAATCCCAATGCTACGCCCAGCTGTTAACACACGCCCAGGACGGTCTTTCCTCTGTAAAGCACGTGATAGAGCATCATCCATCCGACCTAGAACAAACTCTCCTTCCTTTTCTTTCCTTTTCCAATCATCCTGCGTCAAATTAAAAAAATTCATATGATTAGTAGAATACGAGTAATTAGACAAGAAAATATCATAAAATTTGAAAAATGCTTACAATGGACTCTTTTATCTTTTGTGTTTCTTCATTAGGGAAGAAAATATTTCCTTCGTTATCTTTTTTCGATCTCGCGAGAAACCATGGCAAAGTTCGATCCGGCAAGGAGGAAAAAACTGAAGATGTGGATGAGTCAACAGATGATGCTGTAGATGATGAAGGGATATACCCTTTTCTTTTCCACACAGGAATCATCTCTGCATATGACTTTTGACCCAGAAAATGAGGATGAATGTTGGCAGCCTGAGACTTTCTTGCTTTTTCACTTATAGCCTAATATAAAAACAAGTAAATAGTCAGTATTCACAATATAAAAAATTGATAATAACATATTATGTGATTGTAACGTACATATAATATACATTAAACTCATCAGAGCTACACTTTGTCACAAATTGCTTCCAAATCTCTTCCGTAATGAAAGGATAGAGCACATACAGTTGCTTATCATTGTTAGGCCCCTTCCTCGTTTTTGTGATCCATCGACTCACCAATTTTGACTTGAAATCCCTCCACCGCTTATCACAAGTAGTCAACACATCTCGTTTCTTCCTCGCATCCTCTTGTATTCCAAACTCTCTCTTCAATTTAAAAAATAATACTCCCTCTGTCCCAGAAAGATCTGAACACTTGTTCGGACACGTAGTTTAAGGTGATAAGTTGTAGTGTGGTTATCAAATGTTATTTTATTTAAAAAGTAGATGTGGTAGGAGTTGGTGGGGTATTTTTTATTAGAGGGGAGAGAAAGTTGGGTAACTTTTTATTGATAAAAGGTAGAGTGTGGGCCAAAGATATGTAAAAGAAATAATATATTAATGGTGGGACCATGCCAAGAATGGAAGTGTTCAAACTAATTTGGGACAAACATAAAATGAATGTGTTCAGACTATTCTGGGACGGAGGTAGTACACGATTAGTAACTAATAAACAAATGAGGCATGATGTCAAAGAACGATGGTGGGAAGTACATTTCAAAGCGACACATCGTCTCTATTACATCAGCTTGCAAGTTATCTAGAGTGTTAGGATCAATCACCTTGCTAGAGATAGTTCTGAAGAAGAAACACAGCTTTGTTATCGTGTATCTTACTTGGGAAGGCAAAATTCCTCGTATTGCCACTGGTAATAAATGCTGCATCAAGATATGACAATCATGAGATTTCAAACCAACGCGTTTCAAGTCCTTCAGTGAGACAAGGTTTCGAAAATTTGGCGAGTATCCAGCAGGGACCTTTAACCTGTGCAGAGACTCACAAAAACTCGTTTTCTCCTTCTTAGACAAAGTGTAGCAAGCTGGTGGAAGATAACAACGTTGTCCTCGCTCCTAATTAAGGTGCTAGTTCTGGTCTGCCCATTTCAGCCATGTCTTTCCTAGCTTTAACTCCATCCTTTGTCTTCCCGGACATATTCAACAATGTGCCGACAATGGCATCACAAACATTTTTCTCAATGTGCATTAGATCAAGACAATGTCTGATTTCTAAACATTCCCAATATGGGACGTCCTAGAATTTAGACCTTTTCTTGTATAAATTCTTTGAGACACTTTTAAAGGGCTTGCCAAACACTGTTTCAATATCCTTTACCCGCCTAGAAACCTGTTTTCCATGTAAAGGTACAGGGGCTTCTCTCATCTCCACTTTTCCGTTGAACAACTTTTTCTTCTTACGAAATGGATGATCTAAAGGAAGCCATGTACGATAATGCAGGTATACATTCTTCCCACAATGATGTAATCGCTCATCAATCATATCATCATCACAAATAGGGCATGCCTTTGCTCCTTTAACTGTATACCCGGACAGATTCCCATAAGCCGAGAAATCATTAATCGTGCAAAATATCATGGCACGTAATGTGAATTCAGTTTTCGCATGCGCATCGAACATCGAAACACCTTCATCCCACAACAATTTCAGATCTTGAATGAATGGGTCAAGATACACATCTATGTCGTTTCCAGGTTGCTTAGGACCCGAGATAAGAAGCGATAGCATAATAAACTTACGCTTCATACATAACCAGGGGGGCAGATTATAAATGGTCAGTAGAACCGGCCAAGTGTTATGCTGGGTACCTAGGGTGCCAAATGGGTTCATCCCATCCGTACAAAGTCCAAGCCTAAGATTTCGAGGTTCTTTACCAAAACTGGAAAACTTTTCGGTCGATATTTCTCCATTGCGGAGAATCGGCCGGATGTCTAAGCATCCCATCTTTATTCCTCTCATCCGCATGCCACCTTAATAATTTAGCATTATTTACATCCGAAAATAAACGCCTAAATCTCGGAATGATTGGAAGATACCAAAGAACCTTCGCCGGAGTTTCTTTCTTTCTCACCCCTTCATCATCCTCCTTTGTTTTGTACCGAGACTCTCCACACCTTGGACACTCACCCAAATCCTTGTACTCATTTTGATACAGCACACAATCATTTGGACATGCATGTATCTTCTCATACTCCATACCTAATGGACACAACAATTTCTTTGCCTCATAGGGAGAGTTGGGAATTTCATTCCCATCAGGTAGCAACTCTTGTAAAAAAGTGAGCAACTCACTAAGACTTTTATCTGTCCAACTATGCTTCGATTTCATATTGAACAATGTAAGGATGCCAGAAAGTTTAGTGAAATTCTTACACCCCGGATACATAGGTTTGTCCGCTGCACTTATAATATTATCATACATATTCGGACGATCGGTTCCTTCATCCTCCAAATTGTGCAACATCTCATCTACCCTATCATCCTCATCATCCACCCTATCATTCTCATCATCTACCCTATCATTATCATTATTATCCTCTCCTTTTTCGATATCAACCTCAACCTCATCATCAATGTGATCAACATTCAAATCATCACAAAAGCTAGTGGAGCTCATACCCTGATCATAAAACTCTCCATGCCATGTCCACCTAGTATAGTTGCTCTTAAACCCACGACGAATCAAATGATCCTTAATTTGATCCACATCACGATACCCCCTAGAGTTATTGCAATCACAATAAGGACACAAGACTAACTTTGACCCATTCTACGATTGATGTTCTAATACAACCCTGATAAATTCATCAACCCCTTGTAGAAATGTCGCCGAAATTCGATTACCATACATCCAGGTTCGATCCATATTCATACACTAGAGACACCAAACAAGAACACAATATATCGATCACATCATTCAAAGTGTCTTATCAAATGCAGTCATGAACATTTGGGTCCTTATCACTCCAACCTAACCCATCCTTGAGTTTCTCATCTCACTAGTGAATGAATGTTTGGTTTTCAATTCTAAGAAAAATTCGGCAGCACTTCCCTACAGTTCTCCAAGTACACGATGAAGATAGTAGGTAAACTATCAACATATGTACCCAAAGAACGCTTAGGGAAATGAGCTAGATCTTTCTTAGAATCGAAAATCAAACATTCATTCACATCCTAAGTGAGATAAGAAACTCAGAGACAGTCCCAAACCGGGGACTATTCAAGACTTACTCCTAATGAGTAAGCCTCGAATGGGTATCTACGCAAATGATGCACACATTGCAATTAAACAGCACAAACCAATCCATTCCTTAGATTTCCCTCCCCACCCTATTAAGGTATGTCCATATAGGTTTGGTCGTAATTCAACATATACTTTCCCAATCACATAACCAAACAACAATTGACATATACTTTCCCAATCACATTATAGGGGATAAATAAAACAAATCCACAAATCCAAACTAACGGTTTAAATTAACATAAATTAGAAAATAGCAAAAGGTGTAATACATACCTCTGATCTCAAGGAGCAGCGAAGACAAGCACAACGAGGTGAGCTTGGAGAACCGGCAAACCGAAGAGCACAAGACACAAGGTGGCAACTGCAGTATAATGTGGAGGAGAGGCAAAGTGAGAGAATGCAACACCATTGAAAGAGATGAGTTTGGATAGTTGAACAGGCTATCGCACACCTATCAAAAGTAAACCGACAACACCAACTAAAAATATAGCTAGGGAAGTAGGGATCGTATCCTCAGGGAAGCTATGCACTCTATTAGTTCTTAAAAGTCCGAATTGTATGAAAGGCCTTGGTTGAAATTATGATTAACTAGAAAACTAGCTATGAAAACTAAATAAAAACTTGATCAAATTAACCAAAACCTAGGGCAATGGTTCACCATGAACAAACAAATCAATTGAAAAGTGAAAACTAACAAGCTTCAAGAATTCATCAAATTAGGGCTCACTAATTCTCTCAAACTTAGTCTCCCTCAAAACTCCTCTAGCGGCTCTCGCTCTTGCCTAGATTCGTCGTGCCTACTATTCTTTGGTCTTTTGTGGTATTCTTACCTCTCGGCATCAAATTCAACAAATACCCAACACACAATTAAACTTGGCCAAAATTCAATTGCAAGCAATGAAAAGTCAATAATAGGAATTCAATTGTAATTCTTGAAACTAATCAATTGACAAATAACTTATTTCATTGAATTGTTCATGGATCCCCAAAGCCCTAGCAAGAAGACTACTCACTATTCATAGCAAAATCAATAACAAAATTTAACCTACAATTCATGATTGAAAAGTAGAGAAATTGAAACTAACAAACAACAATAGTAGAAATTCAAGCAATTAACAAAACAAGTAAAGTAGAAATTGAAAGAGAATACCTTTAGAACTTGAATTAATGGAGAATAGTGAAAACTAGGGTTTCAATGTTGAAGAAGAAGAAGAAAAATCTATTCTAATTCAGAAAATAAAAATGTATGAGAGAGAGAGTGAATGAGTCTCCTTTTGTTTTTTCTCTCTTTTTATTTTCTTTCAACTCCACCCCTAATTAAAGATTAAAATAAAACAAAATAGAAGGAGTCTTAGCAAAGAAGCTTGTAAAACGCACAGCAGCAGGGGAGCAGGTCCATTGGGCGCTGGACAGCCAGCGGACCAGGCAGAATCGACCACAAACGAACAGATAAAACCATTGGGCGTTGGTTTGTGCCCTGAACCGCTGGTTCCACTTCAACGGGCCGTAACTTGAGCTACATACATCGTATGGAGGCATATAACATACCGTTGCGAAGCTCTTTGAGTCTAGTTTCCAACGCAACTTGAATCGCGTCAATCCGATAAGTAGAACTTCAGATATGATCAAATTAGTGGCATGTAGTCAAGCTGAACTTTTGCAAACACTTATGCTTCTTCAATTTTAGCTCAAATCTACCCTTGGAAGATATGTTATGACCCTCATGGAGTCTCATTTCACCTCATATGAATATAAAGCTTGAGTAAAACTTTCATAATGGCGCATTCATCGATCCAAAACCTCGATTCATCGACTCTCTTTGCAACAACTATCCAAGTCATCCAAAAACGCTTTGAAAGTATTCAAATAGCTAAGAAACCACCTGAAACATTAAGAAAACCACAAACAAAGCGTAATAGAGCACAAAATGGATTATTTATGCAAGTCGCTCCTAGAATGCAACTAAAATAGCTAATATGCTCTAATAATGCAACCTAAAAATGCCTAAAAACTCTATACAATTATGTTTCTTCAAACTCCCCCAAGCTAAACTGTTGCTTGTCCTCAAGCAATAAAGACAAGATTACTCAAAACATAAGCATGTTTCACCCTATAAAAGCAACATCGCTAAGCACTTGTGATCACATCCTCTCAATCAAAGCATCCAAATGACTCAATGCCTATCCAAGAGTAAAAACCATCCAAGCGAAACCAAGCCTTATTATAGAAAAAGAACTAGGAATCAAGGAAAGAGTTCTCACTGGTGGCACTCCTCTCTTTGTGGCGAGTATAATATAAACTCGATCGCTCTCCGCCCACAAATATGCAAAAGATGTGCATATGAATCAATTTTTGTAGCCTAAGTCACTAAAAAGACACCCTCCCATCTCACCAACACTGTGTTTGAAAGGGGAAATATTAGCACTCAACCTATAAAAGTCGACTCGAAATGCAACACATACTCATCAATCTTGGCAAGATACTAAATCCAGAAGACACATATAAAAGCATGATTATCAAGAAGGTCTTTGTCAAGCTTGTAATGGTGCTTAGGTCAAGGGTAGGATAAAATTTGGGAATATGTGAGCTAGAAGTCCATTATAAGGGAGCAAAATCCGATAAGTAACATAGCCTAAAGATGAGGCTAAAACAACTCCAATCGACTTCGAACTTGATACTACCAAATCAACCAAACAATTGAAAAACACCATTATATCATCATCAACTTGGGATAGATTTACAACTTGCAAAGGCGAATATGCACAACTAAATAAAGATTGGAACTAATTTTTGGATTTTTCATTTTCATTTTTTTTTCTTTTTTTTTTCGCCTTGCATAAATACTTTTATTTGATATAGGTGATGATGATACAACAAACTATTGAAGCACACTCCGATAATGAGGAAACAATCCATCCAACTCCAATAACGAGCCAAACAACAACACATCACCCACCAACTAACCAAATGCTCCCCCAAGCTAGACTTGGGTAAATCAAATGAGGCCAAATAGGTTTGTAATGTGGTTAATCATGAAAGAAAAGGTAAGGCTCAAAATAAGGGATCAAGTGGAAAATTTTGTCCTCTAAAAACAATGTAGCACGGCTCCTAACAAATGAGGGCCTTCTATCATGCTCATCATGCAATTACACAGTTAACAAGACTAGTACCAAGCCAAGTTTGAGATCAATGACACACCAGGAACTAAACACACAAGAAGGAAATGGTAAGATAGAAATCAAAGCTCAAATCCTTACAAGTTAAACTCTTCCTTGTTCCAAACAATAGATGATAAGGCTCAGAAACTCAAGTTTAGTAATACCAAGGAATCAGAAAAGAAACCAAGAGTTTACAGTGACCAGTCTCAGCAATCACAAGTTCCAAAAAAAAAATTTAACCATAGGGCACAGGGAAACACACTCAGTCAAAGAATCCAATAGTAGCATTAAGGGAGAATGAAACACACTAACAACTAAGAAAGCAGTACAATTTTTTTTGGTTGCAAGTAAACTCCCACTCCTAGTAAGTGGTACAAACCATGCAACAATCCTAAGAAAGCAATAAAGATAAGTATCCCTCCCCCAAGCTAAATGAGACACAGTGTCCTCACTGTGCAATGCATACAACTAGGAGAAAGGGAAAGAAGAAGCTTACGCAGTACAAGCTTCGCCTACCGAAGATGGTTCAGCAGGAGCATTAATAGATGGAGCGGTGAGGCCAGAAGCTCCTGTCTGATGATGCAAAGAAACAACCGCAGAATCAATTGTCGCGACTCTCTTTTCAAGTTTGTCTAAGCGATCAAGCACATTGTGAGAGAAGTGAGCAAAACAATCCATGAAGAGTTGAAACTCTCTCGTGGTGACTGGTGCAGAGGGTGGAGTGCTAGGATCACAAACATGGGAGCCAGACATGAGAGAAAAGGGATGAGCAGGGCCGAAGATGGTGCGTGGATCCCGCGACACAGAAGTGTGAGTGGCGGCACATTGCTCATCAAGTGCTAGAGGGGTAGAAGATGAAGCACTCGGAGCGAACAACAGAGCACCAGGGTTGCTCAAACGGGTTGCAGGATTAGGCAAACGAGCATAAGGAACTTTTGCAGCATCCTTCCCTTCGCCTTTGACAAACCATTCGTAGTTATTGCCAAGTCTCACTAACCATTTATAATTATTCTCCATTTGCCTTATATCAAGGAGCGCATAGCCAAATAATATGTCAAGAGAAGATAAGACAACTCCAAAATGCTTGGTAAAAATAGTGACAAAACTACCCATAGTGATAGAACCTGTATTGTGGTCTCGTTCCCATATGAAAGCTTCGATCAAGAACCGTCCAAAGTCCAGTTGACCCATTCTAGCCGGATCACCGTGAACAAACCACCATAACATTCGAAAGTCATTGGTAGCAACCTGTCCTGTCTCCCCTTTAGGATAGAAAGCCTGGAGCAGAATTCGATGCAAGATGCGAATGACAGGATTGACAAAGGCAAAGGACTTTGTTGAACCCACTACCCAATCACTACGACCCGTGACTTCTTTCCAAAACTGCTTAGGAACAAAAATCTTTTCATTGACATTATCACAAAAAGATTTAAATGACTCAGGACCAACAGTTCCATCAAGAGGCAACTGAAATAGCTCATTAACCTTTCTAGGACTCATGCGTCTTGTCACACCACCAATAGAGAAAGAAATATCACCCTTCTTCGAAACAACCTCCAAAGACGAGAGAAACTCAAGAACCAAAGTTGGATAAACCTCTTCTTTTAAATGTAGAATCATCGAAAACCCATGTTTTAGTGCAAGTTGTTCCAAACAATCATCAACCCCTAACTTCTTAGCATCTTGAGGTGAGTACCGAAGAGTAGGTTTGACTCGTTGTTTCTGAAGAGTGGCGCATAGGTCTTGTTGAGATTGACTTAACCATGAGAAATTGAGTGGTGAGGAAGAAGGGGGGTTATGTTTGGGCGTGGGTGGACGAGGTGGCACATGAGCTTGCTTCTTTTTGGTAGTCTTTGTAGTGCTCAAAGAAGTAGCTTTGGACTTGTATTTAGAAAGGTCTCTTTTGGTGGGTTTCATAATGTCAATCACGTGACCACACAAAATAAGCAACCAAGAATCACTTCTATAACACAAGTCACCAATGTATCAAGGCACCAATCAAAACAGAATTTCACCACAAATACTTATGAAATTGATCAAAATAATGAACCAACTTCACAAAGTCAATGTTGAGTAAATCACCACAATTCAGCAGGAAACCACCCAAAGAAAGAGAATAAAATCAAGTAGCAACATCAAAAGTACTCTGTTCTTCTCAAAATCAAGATGTTGATGAATGCCTTACTCAATCTCCATGCTTAGGGATAGGTTGAAACACCTAAAAAGAAGTCCAAATGGGTCCAAGAAGTCTCCAATTACTCCAAATTGCTAAGGAATAAGTAAAAATCAAAATGCCCAAGTTAATTTCTGATATTAGGGTTCTGATTTTTTTTTTTTTTTTTGTTTTGAGCACAGGGCAGCAGCAGGGAGGAGCGGCGGTGGTGCCTCTGGTGGCGACGGCGCAGGTGGTGCGCCGCGGTGGTGACGCAGGCAAGCGGTGGCGCAGGAAAGCGGTGCTGCGCGCGGAGAGAAGTGGGGTTTCGAGCCCCTGTCTTTATGCCAAACAGGGCGGCGAAGAGGGACGCGTCGGCTAGCTGCGGTTGTTGACGCCGCCGGTCCGGTGGTGGCGCGGCAGCTGGGTGGTGGGGCGGTGCGAGTTCGAATCGATGGGCCGAGAGAAGAAGAGGGGTTGAGCGTGTTGTTGCTACTCTAGTCTGCGTTGTTTTTTTTTTTTTTAATCTCTTCGTTTCCCCTTAATTTCTTCCTTTTCTCTGGTTTCTTTTCAGCTTGCAATACCCAGCGAGCAATGACTGTCAAGCGGGCTAGACAGATTGCTTGAGATCAGACGGGTACAAGGTCCATTGGGCGATGGACAGTCAGCGGGCTAGGCAGAAACAAGCACTCATGCGCATTAGTAAACCCATTGGGCGATGGAAATACATTGGGACAAACACACATTGTTAGTTCGTTAGTGAGTAAAAATAAATAAAATAAAGATAAAAATGAATTCAAGTGAATCCAAAAAAAAAAAATAATCTAATACTAACCTAAAAACATTGAATTCAAGTGAACCCAATTCAAAAATATTTTTGTTCTTTTCATTTTTTTTTCAATTTTTTTTTTACCTATAAAAACAAAATAATAATAAAAAAAAAACCATAACAACATAAATAAAACCTAAAATAAAAAAAGAAAATAGTTAGAAAATTCGGGTTGCCTCCCGAAAAGCACTTATTTATGGTCGTAAGCTAGACCTTGGTTTCTCATATGCTCAATGGGAGTTGGGGTCGTGGAAATTGATCTCTTCCACCAACCCAACTAAGTCGCCTTCATAGTAGTGCTTAAGACGTTGTCCGTTGACTTTGAACTTCGCACCCTTGTCGTTTTGAAGCTCAACGAACCCGAACTTACTCACCATAGTGATAGTGAAGGGACCGCTCCACCTAGACTTTAGCTTTCCAGGAAAAAGCCGCAATCTAGAGTTGAACAATAACACTTTGTCACCCACTTGAAAGTCTCTCTTCACAATCCTTTTATCGTGCCATCTTTTAGTCTTCTCCTTGTAAATCTTGGCACTATCATAAGCTCCCAAACGGAACTCATCCAACTCATTCAATTGAAGAAGTCTTTTCTCTCCCGCAAGTTTTGCATCCATATTCAATTCCTTGATGGCCCAAAATGCTTTATAGTCTAACTCCACTGGAAGATGACATGCTTTTCCATAAACCAGACGATATGGAGAGATACCAATTGGAGTCTTAAAAGCTGTACGATATGCCCATAGCGTGTCACTTATCTTGCTACCCCAATCTTTTCTAGATCTTGCAACTGTCTTCTCAAGGATGGATTTGATCTCTCTATTAGAGACCTCAACTTGACCGGTTGTCTGAGGGTGATACGCCAAGCCTGTACGATGATAGACTCCATATTTCTCAAGTAGTTTATCCAATCTCTTCTCATGAAAATGGGATCCCCCATCACTAATTATAGCTCGAGGAACACCAAATCTGGGGAAGATAATTTGCTTGAACAATTTCATCACAGTATTAGAGTCGGCATTCGATGTTGCAATGGCTTCAACCCACTTGGACACATAGTCCACAGCTACCAAGATGAACCGATTCCCATGAGAGGAAGGGAATGGTCCCATGTAATCGATGCCCCACACATCAAAAATTTCAACTTCTAGTATGGAATTTTGAGGCATCTCATGTCTTTTTGATATGTTTCTATTTCTTTGACATGAATCACAAGACAGTACAAAGGCTCTAGCATCCTTGAGTATAGTAGGCCAATACAAACCAGATTGAAGCACTTTAAACATAGTCTTGGAAGGTCCAAAGCATGACCTCCATAAGGTGATGAGTGACAATGGTGCAATACACCATAGAATTCCCAATCTGGAATGCATCTCGCGATAAAGACCGTCTCGCACACTCACGAAAGAGATTAGGGTCATCCCGAAATACCTACGAACATCATAGAGAAACCTTTTCTTTTGCCGATAAGAGAGATTAGGAGGTAAGACCCCTCCAACAATGTAATTGGCATAGTCGGCGAACCATGGAGAATTGACCGTAACAACAAGCAAATGGTCATCGGGAAATGAGTCATCAATGGGAGTAGACTCACACTTTTCATCATGACGGATCCTCGATAGGTGGTCGCAAACCACATTCTCTCGCTCCCTTCTTATCACGAATCTCAAGGTCAAATTCTTGGAGCAACAAAATCCATCTAATGAGTCGAGGCTTGGCTTCCTTTTTTGCAAGGAGATACTTTAGAGTTGCATGATCAGTGTGGACAATAACTTTCGATCCAAGTAGATAGGACCGAAACTTATCCAAGGCATATACAACAGCTAGTAACTCCTTCTCGGTCGTGGCATAATTAACTTGAGCTCCATCCAAGGTCTTACTAGCATAATAGATGGCATGTAAAACCTTGTCTGTTTCTCTGTCCCAACACGGCTCCAACCGCATAATCGCTTGCATCACACATTATCTCGAACTGAAGGTCCCAATCGGGAGATTGTATGATGGGTGCTGAAATCAAAGCCTGTTTAATCCTGTTGAAAGACTCAAGACACTCATCAGTAAAATCAAATTCAGTTTCTTTTAAAAGCAATTGGGTTAGTGGTTTCGCAATTTTAGAGAAATCTTTAATAAACCTGCGATAAAAACCTGCATGACCCAAAAAACTTCTTACCCCTTTGACATTCACTGGTGGAGGTAGTTGCTCAATTACCTGAATCTTAGCCTTGTTTACCTCAATGCCACGCTCAGAAATAAGATGGCCAAGTACCACTCCTTCAGTAACCATGAAGTGACACTTCTCCCAATTCAAAACAAGATTCACTTCCTCACATCTTTTTAGCACTTTAGTCAAATTATCCAAACATGAATCAAAACTAGTACCATAGACACTAAAATCATCCATGAAGACTTCCATAATTGACTCTATGAACTCAGAAAAGATGCTCATCATGCAACGCTGAAAAGTAGCAGGGGCATTACAAAGACCAAAGGGCATTCTACGATATGCAAAAGTACCATATGGGCATGTAAATGTAGTTTTCTCTCTATCATTTGGATGAATAGGGATTTGAAAGAATCCAGAGTATCCATCCAAATAACAGAAATACTTATGCCTAGCTAACCTTTCAAGCATTTGATCAATGAAGGGAAGGGGAAAGTGATCCTTCTTAGTGGCGACATTCCGTTTTCTATAATCAATGCACATTCGCCAACCTGTAACAACTCTAGTAGGAATAAGTTCATTTTTATCATTACGAACAACTGTAGTCCCACCTTTCTTAGGCACTACTTGAACTGGACTTACCTATTTTGAATCAGGAATAGAATAGATGATGCCAGCATCAAGTAATTTCATCACCTCTTTCTTGACTACCTCCTGCATGTTAGGATTCAATCGACGTTGACCCTGTATGCATGGTTTATGATCTTCCTCTAAATGAATGCGATGCATGCAAAAATCAGGACTAATACCAGTCAAGTCATCAATAGTATAACCAATGGCCTTTTTATGACTCTTAAGCACATATAACAATTTCTCAAGTTGGCCATCAGTGAGATTAGAACTAACAATGACTGGATATAATTCCTTCTCATCAAGAAATGCATATTTCAAATTAGAGGGGAGGGGTTTCATTTCATGTTGCTTTACCTCAGTGGCGGTACAAACATGCTTAGGTAGCTCTATGAACTTTCTACTTTCCTCCAAATTCAATTCCTTACCATTTAGATTCTGTCTCAATTCATCAATTTCAACATCTTCTTCACCTGCATCAGAATCCAAACACAAAATAGCCTCCAGAAGATCCTTTTGAAGGGATCGAGGCACATCATCTTGAACAATCTCATAAACAATATCTATAGCACAACATGATTGTTCTAACATGGGACTTTTCAAAGCAGAACTAAGGTTAAAAGTAACCTTATCATCCCCTACAGTGAGAGTTAGACTACCATTCTTAACATCAATAACAGCACCTGCAATACGTAAAAATGGTCTACCAAGTATAATGGGGATGTGAGCATCCTCATCCATGTCTAACACAACAAAATCCACGGGAATAAAGAACTTCCCGACTCTCACTGGCACATCTTCCAAAATACCCTTAGGGTATTTAACAGTTCTATCAGCCATCTGCAAGGTAATGTTAGTAAACTTTAAAGAACACATATCCAATTTCTTGCAAACAGACAATGGCATAACACTAACACTGGCCCCTAAATCACATAGAGCCTTATCAATATAAAGGGGACCAATGTTACAAGGAATGGAAAAACTTCCAGGGTCCTTGAGTTTTGGTGGAGACTTATTTTGCAGTACAGCACTGCATTCTTCAGTTAGTGCAACAGTCTCCACCGAACTAAGTTCACGTTTTCTGCTAAGAATGTCTTTCAAAAACTTTGTATAAGTAGGAACCTCGCGTGATTAGTTCAAGAAATGGCACAAGAACTCGTAAGTTTTTAACAATCGCAAGAAACTTACTGAAATGGGAGTCATTCTTACTCCTGTTTACCCTGTTAGGAAAGGGTAATGGCACCTTAGGAGGCGGTAGTGTGTCTGAGGGCTTGTCATCTACAATAGCCTTCTTTGATGGATCTTCCTTTTCCTTTGGAGGAATCAACTCTGGATCGTTGCTCTCTATCACCACATCATTGCTCTCGCTACCTTCAACTGCAGCATCATCAATAGGCATTTGCGGGCCATCATAAGTGGAACCACTCCTCAAGACAATGGCATTAACTATGTCTCTCGAAGGGTTTGACTGTGATGGTTGTGATGGAAGATGGCCCGGTTGCCTTTGAGCTGTTGATTGGGAAACTTGTGCTAACTGTGTCTCAAGCTGCTTGTTATGAGCTTGCATAGCCTCCATGTTCTTCTGCATTTGCATCATCATAGTCTTCATCTCCGAGATCTCATTATTAGCTTTGTGGTGCTTGTGACGTCTCCCGGGTTGAAAGATGGTCCGATGAACCCAGTGTGGCCGCAATGGTCCTTGAGGTTGAAACCTCTGATTTTGTTGTTGTTGAGCACGTGGTTGTTGTTGTTGTGGTGGTGCAAATGATTGTGGGTTTTGCACGTTGTTGCTTCTGTAAGAGAAGTATGGATGATCCTTGTAGCCTGGATTATAGAAGTTGGAGAATGGATTATTCTTATAGGCTTGAAAGGCACATATTTGCTCCGTAGAATTTTGGCAAGATTGAGAATCATGACCAAATGAACCACATGAGTCACAAAAGATATCATGGCATCCTGATGAGGCGGCCACTGCATTAACAGACATTGGTTGTGAGGCAGGCAGTTGTAGCTTGTCTAGCTTCTGACTGATAGCATTCATTTGTGCAGCTAAACTCTCATATTTATGATCAATAACGTGCTTGCCTCCTTGCTTTGAATGCCCTCTTGGATTGCCATATTGTGAGTTATGGATGGCAATCTCTTCAATAAGATCATATGCAGCATTCATCTGCTGGTTCATGAATCTACCATTCGCAGCAGAGTCCAAAATCGTTCTAGAATCATTGCCCAAACCATTATAGAATGATTGGACTAGCGACCACTTCTCAAGACCATGATGAGGGCAAAGCCTTTGCAACTCCTTGAATCGTTCCCAAGTATCATGTAGAGACTCATTTGATTCTTGATTGAAATTTGTGATCTGGTTCCTAAGAGTAGCTGTTCTCTCTGGAGGATAGTACTTCTTATAGAATGCAAGAGCTAATTCATCCCAACTTTTGATTGAACTCCAATTAAGACTATGCAACCATTGTCTTGCCTTGTCTTTCAATGAGAATGGGAACATCATTTGCCGAATATGATCTTGAGTGACACCATGTTGTTTTATGGTGTTGCGAGACTGCAGGAAGTTAGAAATATGGAGATTAAGGTCTTCCATTGGAGTTCCTGCAAATTGATTTCTTTCAACCATGTTCACCAAAGCTGGCTTGAGTTCAAAGTTTGCTGCAGTCATCTCAGGCATAGGGAAACCTCCTGGCAACTGTGTTGTATTTGGTTGGGAATAGTCCCTTAAGGAACGTTCTTCTCCCGCCATTTCTTCGTACGATGAAATACTGCTCTTAAAGAAAGCTGGCAAATCTGAAATAGTGAGTTCCCCTAAATGAATGTTTTGCTCTCGTTAACTTATTCCTTTCCGACGTAGCCGAAGTCTCCTTTCAGGTTCTGGATCTTACCAAAATCGTATACGAACTCAAAAGCTGAAAATATAAAACAGAAACTCCAAACAATTGTGAGAAACTGTCTCAAAGAACCAAAGAGATTCTTTGAGACCAATAAAAAGAAAATAAAAATAAAACAATTCAAACCCGACTAACAAAATTAACAAACTTCTCCCCGGCAACGGCGCCAAAATTTGAACAGGCTATCGCACACCTATCAAAACTAAACCGACAACACCAACTAAAAATATAGCTAGGGAAGTAGGGATCGTATCCTCAGGGAAGCTATGCACTCTATTAGTTCTTAAAAGTTCGAATTGTATGAAAGGCCTTGGTTGAAATTATGATTAACTAGAAAACTAGCTATGAAAACTAAATAAAAACTTGATCAAATTAACTAAAACCTAGGGCAATGGTTGACCATGAACAAACAAATCAATTGAAAAGTGAAAACTAACAAGCTTCAAGAATTCATCAAATTAGGGCTCACTAATTCTCTTAAACTTAGTCTCCCTCAAAACTCCTCTAGCGGCTCTCGCTCTTGCCTAGATTCGTCGTGCCTACTATTCTTTGGTCTTTTGTGGTATTCTTACCTCTCGGCATCAAATTCAACAAATACCCAACACACAATTTAACTTGGCCAAAATTCAATTGCAAGCAATGAAAAGTCAATAATAGGAATTCAATTGTAATTCTTGAAACTAATCAATTGACAAATAACTTATTTCATTGAATTGTTCATGGATCCCCAAAGCCCTAGCAAGAAGACTACTCACTATTCATAGCAAAATCAATAACAAAATTTAACCTAGAATTCATGATTGAAAAGTAGAGAAATTGAAACTAACAAACAACAATAGTAGAAATTCAAGCAATTAACAAAACAAGTAAAGTAGAAATTGAAAAAGAATACCTTTAGAACTTGAATTAATGGAGAATAGTGAAAACTAGGGTTTCAATGTTGAAGAAGAAGAAGAAAAATCTATTCTAATTCAGAAAATAAAAATGTATGAGAGAGAGAGTGAATGAGTCTCCTTTTGTTTTTTCTCTCTTTTTATTTTCCTTCAACTCCACCCCATAATCTAACAAATAAAAAAAAACAGCACTCCTCAACTTTCTAATGCAAATGCTTTACGTCCATGTGTACTCCACTTTAAAAAAAAATAAGCAAGTATCGAACACGTGACCTTAAACAAAAGTTAGAGCTTAACCATCAATACACTATAATTTGTTGTCTAATGTTTCAAATAAAATATGATAAAGTCTGTAATAAGTATACTTAACTAAAAAGACTAAACAAGATATACATCCTAACACTCTTTATTACGTAACTTACAAGAGAATATTGATGTCATATTCTCTTACCACAATTCCTTTTAAGGTATTATTTTCAAACTCAAACCTTTCAATTTTCTTACTTATCACGTTGGATGTGAATATTCAATTTCTTAATGGACAAAAATACAAAAGTAGCAAAATAAACTATAAAATTTAAAAATAATAACATATTAGTTTATTGTAACTGACCCGAGGCATCGCCCGGGCAAAAAAAACTAGTTATTAAAGATTAAAATAAAACAAAATAGAAGGAATCTTTGCAAAGAAGCTTGTAAAACGCACAGCAGCAGGGGAGCACGTCCATTGGGCGCTGGACAGCCAGCGGACCAGGCAGAATCGACCACAAACGAACAGATAAAACCATTGGGCACTGGTTTGTGCCCTGAACTGCTGGTTCCACTTCAACGGGCCGTAACTTGAGCTACAGACATCGTATGGAGGCATATAACATACCGTTGCGAAGCTCTTTGAGTCTAGTTTCCAACGCAACTTGAATCGCGTCAATCCGATAAGTAGAACTTCAGATATGATCAAATTAGTGGCATGTAGTCAAGCTGAACTTTTGCAAACACTTATGCTTCTTCAATTTTAGCTCAAATCTACCCTTGGAAGATATGTTATGACCCTCATGGAGTCTCATTTCACCTCATATGAATATAATGCTTGAGTAAAACTTCCATAATGGCGCATTCATCGATCCAAAACCTTGATTCATCGACTCTCTTTGCAACAACTATCCAAGTCATCCAAAAATGCTTTGAAAGTATTCAAATAGCTAAGAAACCACCTGAAACATTAAGAAAACCACAAACAAAGCGTAATAGAGCACAAAATGGATAATTTATGCAAATCGCTCCTAGAATGCAACTAAAATAGCTAATATGCTCTAATAATGCAACCTAAAAATGCCTAAAAACTCTATACAATTATGTTTCATCAATAGTCACACAACATATTACTAAATTTCACAAATTCAATGTAAATAGGAAACTATAATATAAATTCTTATAAGTTTGAAAATCTAAAGTGCCCATTCAAGAATTCTAACTCATAATCGAAACACATAATTCTAAAGTGCGCATTCAAGAAACACAGGCAAGAAATTGATTCAATACATTGAAATGTAGTAATAAACTCCTTGATTAAGTTGTAGAAAAAAAGAAGAGGGAAATTCAAAAAAAAAAAAACGGACAGAAATTGAAAAACATGACTTACATTGAAGGAAAGGCGGCGGCGGCAACACCGAGAGAGTGTGACGGCGAGACAAGGTCGCACCGGGGGCGGTGCGACTCACAGAAGCGGCGGTTGCCGGCGAGCAAAACCGAGAGAGAGAAGCAAGCGAGCGAAAAAACGAGAAAGAGAGTGAGAAAGTGTCGAGTTTGCCGACGAGCGAAAATGGAATTTGCCGGAGAAGCGACGGTCGCCGGTGAAACGGGAATTGCCGGAGAAGCGACGATCGCCGGCGAGAGTGCAAATGGGACTTTGAGCGAAGGTCGACGGTTCACAAGAGAGAGAGAGAGAGAGAGAAGAGAGTGTGAGAGTTTTTGACCCCGTATTTTTGGGCTTTGATAAAGTCCCAGACCATTTGCGTCGCATATGCACGAGGTCCGACGCAGATAGAGACCATTTGTGTCGCACCAGCACGAGGGTCCGACGCAGATAGTGTCTTGGGCTGAACTAGAGTCATCTACGTCGGAGCCAAAGGACATGCGACGCAGATAGTGTTTTCTGCGTCGCATGTGCCTCTGGGTCTGACGTAGATAGTGTTTAGCTTTGGATGCTTGGAGTCATCTACGCATGTGATCGGTTGGGCAGCTTTGGATGGTTGGAGTCATCTGCATCGGACCCTGATGACATGCGACGCAGATAGTTGTTTTTGCGTCGTTTGTTCTCGATGTCCGACGCATATGTACTTCCCCCACTCCTCTAGTGAGATTATTTGCATCGGACTTTTAATGGTATGCGACGCAAATTTGCAATTTGCGTCAGTTCTTCGAGGATGCGACGCAAATGGACAGACGCAAATCCTCCTTTCTGTACTAGTGGTTGAGCCCAAAAAAAGATTATTATGGTAGAAGTATTAAAGAATGGAGATTATACATGCTAAGTTACACATGTTCTTATTGCTAAACCAACAATATGCGAATATCATGAGGATCAAGGTTGGTCTAATGGTGTAAGGCCCTCCTTCTACCCCTGTGACAGGGGTTTGATTTTCACTCCTTGCAAGAATGATCCCCAAGTTCTCCCCATTCTTGCAACGGAATTCTCCTGATATATGCAATTACCATAAGACGATAATTCTTTTTTTACTTTTTGATCTAATTTTTACAAGTATTTTTTTTTTGGTAAGGAGAAATAAACTAGGCCTAACCCCTAGGATAAGACCAGCCTACAACATCCTTGCGGATGATAGAAGAAAACAATAAATCAGAAGAAGAAAACCAATACAATAACGAAGGAGCATCATGACCCCTATGAGCCATAAAATCCTCCACTTGATAAGCTTTCCGATAGCAATGAGAAATTGAAACCGCTTGAAACTTCTCAAGCTCCTCCACCGAATCCATAATCAAAGTGCTAATTTCCCAGGGAACCTTCCAACAATGCCGAATAGAATTAATAACTACCAAGTTATCCCCTTCAACAACAAGAGAATAAATACTAAGAAAACGAGCAGCTCTCACACCTTCCTGAAGACCGCAAGCTTCGGCCTTAAGAATAGAAAAATCAGAAGACAAAGCCATAGCACCCACAAGACACAACTCACCCAAATGATTACGGATGGTGAACCCAAAAGATGCTTGCCCATTCATCAATTTTGTACCATCAAAATTAAGCTTGAACCACGAATCGGACGGAGGAGACCATGCAATATTCACCGGGACAGAGCAAATCTTCTTCCCTTTAGCCGAAGCCCCATCCCAAACATCCTCAGTCGAACAAGAACACTCACAATCCCTCAAAAACTTAGAGATCGAGAAAGCAAGCCCAACATGAGAGGAGACATCCTCTTGAAAAATAACTTTGCTTCGCTGGAACCAAATAAACCACCAAATAACACTAAACTTAAGCAAATCCTCCTTAGAACAACTACTTTTGATTTGGATTAAATTGTCCACAAAACTATCTGAATAAGGGACGAAAGGGATAGGAGCCCAACCCAACTTATCATGTAACACCTCAACTACGTCAATAGTAAACGGACACTCCAAAAAAAAGATGATTTGAATCTTCAGAGTGAAAATTACAAAAACATCATTATTGGGGAAGAAAAACCTGACTCCTTTGAAGGCGGGCTTTAGTCGGTAACACATCTTGACACACTTTCCATAAAGAAATTTAATCTTAGGGTGAATAGCAAGTTTCCAAATCCAAACAAAAGGCTTAGGAGGCGAAGGATTAAAGGCCATACCCTGCACAAGCAATGCCCAGATGTAACAGAATACGCACCATCGGGAGTCAACCCCCAAACCATAGTGCCATCTGAAGCACAAGTCGGAATAAAAATACTAACAATAGCCTCACAAACGAACCCTGGAACAAGCCCAATCAACATAGCCTTATCCCATTGACGATGAACATTAATAACACTGCTCACCCGAAGATCTTCCATTCCAATCACTGGGTAACAAATCGAAGAAATAGGATAAGAGAAAACCCGATTATCATTCCAAAACGAGATCTTACTACCAGAATCAACAATCCAACGGAGACCTTTCTTAAAAATATCCAATAGGGGAAAAAAAAGGAAGGGTTGCGCAAGAAGGGCTGCGTTTTATTAAAAACGCAGCCCTTCTTATATGAAGGGCTGCGGTTTCCTGCGGTTAGACGTAAAACCGCAGCCCTTCATGCAGTATGAAGGGCTGCGGTTTTAAGGCTAACCGCAGCCCTTTATGTGAATGGCTGCGGTTAGCCTAGAAACCGCAGCCCTTCATACATGAAGGGCTGCGTTTTCTAGGATAAGCGCAGCCCTTCCTATCCCGCCCATTTCAACCTGTGAGTTTTGCGCGCAACACATAGTAGCACTCACTCGCAAATTTCCCTCGCACACTCAGCTCACCCCTCTCCCTCACACTCACTCGCACACTCACTCCTCTCCCTCACACTAACTCGCACTGCCCTAACGGCCATCACCGGAGCACCGACACATCGCCGGAGCGCCGTCCCATCGCCGGTGCACACTTATTCTTCTCTTCTCTCAGCGTTGCCTGAGCTCCTTCTTCTTCTCTTCTCTCAGCGCGCCTTGACGCCACCACCACCACCACTACTGCATTGTCGGTAATTCCCCTCTCACTCTCTCTCCTCTTTGTTTTATTTAATTTCTCTTCTATTTTGTGTTGTAAAATGTGATTGTAGGGGTGGGGGAGGGCTTGTGGAGGGTGGGTAGGGGGTGAGGGTGTTGGGCGAGGGGATGGGGGATGGGCCGGGGAGGCTGGGCATGGGGGTGGGGGAGGGGCTGGGAGGCTGGGCATGGGGTGGGGGAGGGCGGGGGATGCTGAAAAGGGGGTGGGGGAGGGCTGGGGGAGGCCGGGCATGGGGTGGGGGAGGGCGGGGGATGTTGGAAAGAGGGTGGGGGATGGGGGGAGGGCATGGGGTGGGGAGGGTGGGCATGGGGTGGGGGAGGGCTGGGGAGGGTGGGCATGGGGTGGGAGAGGGCGGGGGATGCTGGAAATGGGGTGGGGGAGGGCGGGGGATGCTGGGCATAGGGTGGGGGAGGGCGGGGGAGCTTGGACAAGGGGTGGGGGAGGGGGGGAGATGTTGGGGGTGGGTGGATAGGGGTGGGTGAGGCATTGTTGTGAAGGCATTGTTGTAAGTTGAAACACATGTTTGGTATCACTACTATCTTTCATTTTCTTTTTTGTTTTA
This sequence comes from Beta lomatogona, assembly GCA_947646795.1. Classification (NCBI taxonomy): domain Eukaryota; kingdom Viridiplantae; phylum Streptophyta; class Magnoliopsida; order Caryophyllales; family Amaranthaceae; genus Beta; species Beta lomatogona. The sequence continues at coordinate 210,200 of CANSNZ010000796.1, read as the reverse complement.
TAATGTAACTATGTAGATTTTTAGGCTTCGGAAACGAAAATTAAAGGTCATTTTACGCCTACATGGCAATGAGGGAGTGCAGTGGGGGGCAGTAGTGGCGGTGGTGGTGGGACTGTGTTACAAATGTGGAGAGTGAGGTCACATGGCAATGGAATGCTCTCCACATTTGTAACACTTCTCACTAGCTCCGCCACTACCAGCTGATGGGCATTCCATTGCCATGTGACCTGATTCTCGGGTCATTTTAGGCCTAATTTAGCCTTTTCGCTTCCGAATCGTACTTATCGAGTCATTTAACCCCAAATTCTTTGTGAACATGATTATATGAGGTATAATGTAACTATTGTGTAGATTTTTAGGCTTGCATTTGTTCTTGGTTGCATTTCGGGAACGAAAAGGGCATTTTAGGCCTATTTTAGCCTTTTCGCTTCCAAATCGTACTTATCGAGTCATTTAACCCCAAATTCTTTTTGAACATGATTATATGAGATATAATGTAACTAGTGTGTAGATTTTTAGGCTTGCATTTGTTCTTGGTTGCATTTCGGGAACGAAAAGGTCATTTTAGGCCAAATTTTGCCTTTTCGGGTCCAATTCGTACTTATCGAGTCATTTAACCCCAAATTCTTTTTGAACATGATTATATGAGGTATAATGTAACCATTGTGTAGATTTTTAGGTTTGCAATTGTTATAGGTTGAATTTTGGGAACGAAAAGGGCATTTTAGGCCTATTTTAGCCTTTTCGCTTCCGAATCGTACTTACCGAGTCATTTATCCCCAAATTCTTTTGAACATGATTATATGAGGTATAATGTAACTATTGTGTAGATTTTTAGGTTTGCAATTGTTGTAGGTTGAATTTTGGGAACGAAAAGGGCATTTTAGGCCTATTTTAGCCTTTTCGCTTCCAAATCGTACTTATCGAGTCATTTAACCCCAAATTCTTTTTGAACATGATTATATGAGATATAATGTAACTATTGTGTAGATTTTTAGGCTTGCATTTGTTCTTGGTTGCATTTCGGGAACGAAAAGGTCATTTTAGGCCAAATTTTACTTTTTCGCGTCCAATTCGTACTTATCGAGTCATTTAACCCCAAATTCTTTTTGAACATGATTATATGAGGTATAATGTAACTATTGTGTAGATTTTTAGGTTTGCAATTGTTGTAGGTTAAATTTTGGGAACGAAAAGGGCATTTTAGGCCTATTTTAGCCTTTTCGCTTCCAAATCCTCCCCTCCCCCCACCGCACGCCCCCCCCCCCCCCCAACTACACACCCCCCCCCCCAACACCCCCTCCCCTCCCCTCCCCCCCCCACCGCACAACCCCCCCCCCCCCCCTTGCCCCTCCCCTCCCCACCGCACACCCCCTCCCCTCCCCTCCCCTCCCCCCCCCGCTGCCACAGCCCCCCCCCCCCCCTGCCCCTCCCTCCCCCCCCCGCACGCCCTCCCCCCCTACCGCCAGCCCCTCCCCTCCCCTCCCCCCACCGCCACAGCCCCCTCCCCCCCCCCCTGCCCTCCCCCTCCCCCCCCACTGCCCTCCCCTCCCCCCCACCTGCACACCCCTCCCCCCCCCCTGCACATCCCCCTCTCCTCCCCCTGTTGCCCCCCCCCCCCCCACTGCACAACCCTCCCCCCCCCTCCCCTCCGCACCGCCCTCCCCCTCCCTCCCTCCCCCCTCCCGCACTGCTGCCCTCCCCCTCCCCTCCCCCCCCGCACCGCTTGCCCCCTTGCACACGTAACCCCCTCCCCACACCCCACCCCCCACCCCCCCCCCTTAGTGGCAATGTTAATTTTAATTTTTTGTTATATTAATGCATTATTTGTACAATTTCGGGGAGATGGCGGATGTGCATACGGATAACACCACAAGTGGTGCTTGAACACACTACCGAGGATGAGTCTTTCAATGCGAGAAAGGAACGGGGTAAATTGTCTCGATTTCGCCGTGAAGAGATAAATGCACAAATGCCTAGGAAGTCATTGGCGACGAAAAAGAGAAAAGGAAGGGGACCTACAAAGTCACTAGGGAAACACACAAATATGACTTTGGAGTACGATAACATGGGTCAACCTTGTGGAAAGTGGCGTCAAAAGTATGGCATGCAAGTTGGCATTTGCATGCATAAACTCTCCATTTTGCACTCATGGAAAGAGGTGCCCGAGGGATTGAAGCGGTGTCTATGGGAAGATACCATGGTAAGCTTCAAGTACAATAACGTTTAGTTTCTTAATTATTTAGTTAAATATATGTGCGGGGGGGTGGGCGGGGGGGGGGGGGGGGGCGGAGGGTGGGCGAGGGGGTGGGGTGTCTTGGGCTGGGGGGGGTCTTTGGGGTGGGCGAGGGGTGGGGTGTACTGGGCCGGGGGGTAGGCATGGGGGGGGGGGTCTTTGGGGTGGGCAAGGGGGGGGTGTCTTGGGGCGCGAGGGTGGGCGAGGGGGGGGGGTGGGGTGGGCGGGGGTGGCAGGGGTGGGGGGGGGGGTGGGCGGGGGGGGGGTGGGCGGGGGGGGGGGGGTGCTTGGGGGTGGGCGGGGGTGGAGGGTGCAATTTATTTTTTAAAAAAAAAAATTTGAATGTGAAGAGCTGCGGTTTAAGCCGAAAACGCAGCCCTTCAAGCTTATAAGGGCTGCGTTTTTGGCCTAAACCGCAGCCCTTCGTTGTGAAGGGCTGCGGCTAAAAACCACAGCCCTTCTTATCTATTGAAGGGTTGCTGGCCAAAAACGTAGCCCTTAGGGCTGTTTTGACCGCAGCCCTTCCTTGTTTTTCCACTAGTGATCCCTAATAGACATTAATTTTTTCCAATGCCAAGTTTAATTACTCGAAGGGATATAATCAAAGAGAGAACACCCTCTCAAATATTTTTTTAAATGAGTTCCACCCACAAATTAGTAGGATTGTCAACAATTTTCTATAAAAATTTCATCTGTAAAGCTACATTATTAACACTCGCCTTACTAAACCCTAAACCACCAAACTTTTAAGGAAGACAAATTATATCCCACCCTATCAAATTAGAAATCCCGGCTTCAGGACTTTTATTCAAGAAAAAGTTCCTATAATTTTTATCTAAATCAGAATGGATAGACGAAGGAAGTAAAAAACTCTGCATTTGAAAATTTGCTTTAGTAGATAAATTAGCCCGAATTAAAATTGATCTGCCTACCTGAGACAAAGAGTTAGGTTTCCACTTTGTGAGCCGCGAGTTAGCAGACTGAACAACTTTCTCAAATGTATTTTTGGTTACCCTAGAAATCAATGATAGGGCACCCCAAATAATTCCCTAAAGAAAAAGAGTTGTTCATTTGATGAATAACGCTAAAATTCGCCACTAATTCCACCGGAATATTCTTTGTGCATCGGAAAGAAGATTTATGAAAATTCACTAGTTGCGCTGACATAGAGCAATACTTATCCAAGATAGCTTTAATAATAATACACTTTGGTCTGGCGCTTTAGTAAACAACATAGTATCATAGGAATCCTAATTCCCAACCTTCCTATTTTAACACCCAACAGTTTCTCTCCTGACAAGGAATCAGCATAAATCTAGGCGCGTTAGAAGTTCAACACGTAAAATAAAAATGTACGGAGATAACGGATCCTCCTGTCTAATACCCCTAGAAGGGAAAATTATTTCTCTCGGAATGCTATTAACTAACATTGAGAAAGAGACAGAAGAAATACATAATTTGATCCAATTGATCCACTTCTTGTCAAATACTAATTTGTCAAGCATCACAAAAATAAAAATTCCACTCTAACTGATCATACGCTTTTTCCATATCAAGCTTAATAGCAATCCAACCATCATTTCCAGATTTATTTTTAAAAGAATGGAACACTTCTTGGGCTAATAGAATATTATCCTGAATAACTCTCTCAAGCACAAAAGCACCTTGTAGAGGGTGAATGATTTTCCCTAACAGAACCTTTAAACGATTTGCTACAACTTTAGCTATAATTTTGTACAGCGTAGAGCATAGACTGATTGGCCTAAAATGATTAGTTGCAGATGGATTATCAATTTTCGAGATCAACGGAATAAATGTATGATTAATTTCAGCAAGAATTTGACTAGAAAAGAAAAACGCTTTAATATCTCTAATAACATAATTTTCTAGTAACGCCTAGTAATTTTGAAAGAAAAACAGAGGGAAACCATCAGGCCCCCGGGATTTGTCTAGAGCCAAATCAAAGAGAGCATCTTTAATTTCCTCTGACTGAACAGCACGACAGAGAAATTCATTATCAGTATCAGAAATAATTCTCGTTGTCAAAGAAAAATCCTCTGCCATATTAAAACTACAGTTAGAATTACTAACAAATTTTTCCTGAAATTTCTTCGAAATATGGGCTGAAATTTGATATTAGTAATAATATGACCTTCCTTCGAAGAAAACGAAGATATTCTAATTCTATTTTTCCTAATAGAAGCACAAGCATGAAAATACTTGGTATTAGCATCCCCTTTTGCAAAATTAGCAGTTCTAGCCCTTTGGAACCAATACTTTTCTTGAAACTCAAAAAGGTTACGTCTTTTAATCAAGAATCTCTCTTGAGCCTTTTGTTAGTTCGAATTATCGATATCAATTGCAAGACGATTTTGAATATCTTCAAGTTTTATTATCAACTACACTAATTTGCCGAAAAATATTACCAAATCTAATATTGTTCCATTATTTGGCTTTTACTTTTAAAATCTTACACTTGTTAACTAATCGAAATATGAAATATCCTTCAAATTGGGTACACCAAGACTTTTTCACATGTATATCAAAATCTTTCCTTAAATACCACATTTTCTCAAATTTAAAAGGGTGAGCTTATAACCATTAAAGACGGTAAATAAGAAAGAGACATAAAACAATGATCTGATGAAGTGAGAATGTGATACTTAACTCGTGCATTAGGAAACTTATGTGACCAGTCCATACTTACTAAGCATTTGTCCAACCTTTCCAAAATATTATCCTCCCCATAACATTTTTCCTCCAGGTAAAACGTTGCCTAGTAAAAAGAAGCTCACTACATTCAAGATTATTTTTAATTGAATTCATCCGAACAAATCTAGAAGCACCAGCAGGTACCCCCCCTCCCTAACTTATTCGAAGCATAACTAATTTCATTACAATCACCAACTAAAATATAAGGGCAAGATAGAGTGACAACATAAGCAAAAATTTTCTCCCAAATACTTGCTTCCCTTCCATTGTAGCAGGCGCATAAAGAAAAGCAATACAGAAGGAGAAGTCTAAAGATATGATAGATATATTACAAACCATGAACAACCTAGAGCTCTTAAATATTACAGAGAAACTAAAAGGATTACTTAAACAAGGTTTCCACATTAACCATATACCACCGGACCTATCAATAGTAGGGATGAAATCAAAGTCCACAAAGCCACATCTTCTAACACTAGCATTAGAAGGAATAATTGCATATTTTATTTCACAAATCATCATTATATCAATGATTTGTGTTACAAAAACTCTTTATTTCAGCAAAAAAATTGTTCTTTGGCTGCCACGAACATTCCAAAAACCAATAGATATGCCACAAAAAGGTGGTTATGGCCGGTAACAAAAACCTTAACTTTTACGGCCTATTTCTCTTCAGGGCTGAGGAGTGTACCTCATCCTCAGAGCTGCTATTCCTCCTCTTAGTAGAGCCGGAATGAGATGATATAGCCACCTGATCTAGTGGGTCCACCCCCATAGCCTCAATTATTTTCACCACCGAGCTCTCAGATGATAAAGAATGGAAGGAAGTATTAGGAATTGCAACACAACCTTGAATAACATCCTCAGCCTCACCAAGTAAATAAGTATCAGATTCTTCATCAGAAGGAATGATAATAGGCTCACCAGCAGCAAGAACATCATCATTTAGAAGAGGCAGGAATTGGTTATCATCAAACAACTCACCAGGATATCTAACCTGTATAGGAACAGGGACATCAACAAGAGCTTGCTCATATGGAGTGGCACCACCTGGGATCTCAGTTCCCTCCCCAATCTCACCAGCAATAGGCAAAACAGAAGCTTGAACTAAGGGAAGGGCAACATCATGAGGCATAGGATCAACATAAGCGTCATCATAGAGCTTGAACCAGATTCTACATGAGGAGAAGAAGCAAGGAGCACTGATTTACCTTTTCCTAACACAATAGGAGTAACACTTCTCTTTTTCACAGGAAGAGAGGAATCAACCAATTTAATACCTATAGCAACATATTTAACAGCTTTAAATCCAGCTCTGTTCTCACCACTTTTGAAACCAACAACACCAGGTTTTCTCACAAAAATTTAGGTTGGGAAACACTTGGTTTCTATTTGGGCTATGTTAGTACCAATTTGGCATTACAATTGTATCATTTCAAAAAAATTGTATTGATACTAAAAAGTGTTTAGGTGATACTAGAAAGTGTTTAATTCGTAATTCATTAAGTACCAAGCACACATCTAGAAATGCTAAGATATACTTGTAAATGGGTATCAATCACGTCTGGTGAGACTCCACCAGTTAGATGTCTATCACAGCTTAAAAAGGTGAGGTGTACAAGCATAAGTAAGAATAATAAAGATTATTAATTATCTTGATTACTTCCTTTATTTTGATGATTTTGGATTTCTCTTTTTGTATTGCAGGCCTCACGCTTTATACAAGATGAGACTAATGACTATGATGTGTGAAAATATTATCAATGAATTTAGGGAGCTGTGCAGCCAGTTCAGAGCAATTGACATCTCCCACATTAGCCGAAGGAGGAACCTAGCTACCAGCGGATGCTTTAGCCAAGGAGGCTAGGAAATTAGAGGATTGTATGAATTGCACTAGAAGGATCCCCAACCCCCCCAATTTTTGTATGCTTGCATACCTATCGGATTGTAATAACGTTGACTAAGTTTATGTAGTTTTCCTTGTTCACCAAAAAAAAAAGATATACTATGATTTGTAGAATTATAGATAATGATAACGCTCATAAACCCATCTTACCCTCTTCATTTCCAAACCAAACTCATTCTTTACCTAATTCAGCTTCACCCATCAACCAATTAACTTATCACATACACCGCTAGTCTTCCGGATATAATTTGACACCGACATCAAATCAAATCTAATGCTAACAAAAAACTTAAGTTATAATGCACCAAAAAAAAACTTAAGTTATAATGCACCAAAAAAAAACTTAAGTTATACTACCTCCGTTTCTTTTTAATCTACACACTTTTCTTTTTAGTTTGTTTCTTTTTGGTTTGTTTCTTTTTAATCTACACATTGTTGCTTTTTCTATTTTTAATAACATGTCACATCTACTTTCTCCTCTTTTTTCACCCATGTCATCCACTTTTTAATATTTTAACCCACTTTTTAGTTTTTTTCTCTCTCACTTTTCAGTTTCTCTCCTTTTTAGTTTATCTCTCATACTTTTGCACTTTCTCCTTGGTGCTCCCCCAAAGTGAAGTGTGTAGATTAATTTGAAACGGATGTAGTATTAAAATTTACAATTATTAGTTGATATAACTCTTTTCATTTGGAAATAAAAATCTTCTATCCTTCTCATTTTACTCCACTCAGAGGACCAACATTGGTGCTCTCCAAGGAGCTCTCCAAGGAGAGAGAAAATGTAGAGCCAACTCTAGCCCAACATTGGTGCTCTCGAGGTGCTCTCCGTTCGCTCTCCATGGAGAGCACTTGGAGAAATGCTCTCCCCCAAGAGCATTGGGATAGCATGCTCTTGGTATATCAATATGACACATGTCATTGATGATTATTTATTTTCCTTTTCTTTTTTTGCTTTTTGATTTTTGGAAAAAATAAATCATGAATTGGAGAGCTCATTGGAGAGTAATACCAATGTTAGCAATTTTTGAAGGGGTACTCTTGAGGAGAGAGAAAGTAAAAAATGGGTTGAAGAGTAATGTTGGAGAGCTATACCAATGTTGGTGCTCTCACTTCATTGCTCTCCACAAAAAAAAACATATTACAATATCTAAGAAAGAAACTACCATAAACTCGTTTCTTCTTCAGCTTTTAAAACATATTTTTTATCGATGGTAACCTCAACATAGCTCATGACTCACAATAGTTATGTGAAGTATTGAAAGAAGAAAGTGACTTAAAAAGTATTTACACTTATTCAATAAATTATCAATAGAAGTTTGAATAGTAGCATAATATAAAATAATTTAGACATCAATAATTTGCACAATACACAGGGTTCTAAAAACAAGTACTCCACGTGAATATTTCAAGATTAATCAAATCAAAAGCAAAAGAACAATTAAAAGGCATTTGCTCTTTATTTTGAAAACAATATCACATTAGATTGCATATAAAATTTAATGCTAGACTAACAATTAAAAGATACTTCTGGAGAAATAGAACTATAGATGGGACTATGGGAGCATTTAGATTTGGGTTTATCCTATGAGATTTCACCTTTAATATTATTTTTGTCTAAAGGGTACTCATCTAATGATCCAAGCGTTTCATATTATCTCTTTTCTTAAGTCGTACTCTTTTGCTTTGGGAACCTTCATCCCCTTTTCCCCAATTTCCAAACGTTTCCCATATCTCATATTTTAAACTTTTGTACTTTTTATTACTATTACAAAAAATAAATATTCCCAACCGCGTATAACACGTTTTCATAACCTGAATCCCAAACGATATCGTCAAAACCGCTAATAAATCAATCAATGTTCGAATCCATGATTCATTTCCTTCGAAATCAAACAGTACTATACAGAGACTTACCCATTTTATATTAAAAAATTATAAAAATATTTCTCTTATTATTGACCTTTTGACTTTTGATAATGGTAAACCCGATCCACTTTAATCATCTTACTTCCTCTGTTTAATATTACTTGCAATAATTTGACCAAAAAATGCTCATATTTTTTATCAAAGTGTTGCAAGTAAATTAAAATGGAGGAAATATGTCATAAATCTGACACGAGAATTTAGAGAGAGATCGAAAGAAAAAAAAAAAAAAAAAGGACCACCATGACAAGGAGAGAGAAAGAGATAATGCAATAAATATACAGCTAAAAATGTCAATATTGCAAGGAATATACAACTTTGAGAAATGTTATAATTAAAAAAGAAAAAAACAAATATAGTATATTTACTGAATATATTCGAAAAAATATGATTATGTACAATTTTATTAGATTCTTCTCAGTTATTTTTTTAAATATAATTTAATACATGATGAAAATATGGATGTATAAAGTTATACATTGACAAACGGACAACAGAGTAGAAAGAAAAGAATCATTACATTGGTCATAAGTAGTCACCGTCAGAGGACTGGAATCTTCCTTCACCGCGTTCACATTTTTACACACGCTTCTTTGGTATATAAATTCCGCCCATTTTCTCTCTCCTTCCATTCAACAACTTATCCCTCCGTTCACATTTCAACTTTGTTCAACTCACTCCCTTCAAATTCAACTCTCTTTCTCATTCTTTCTTCTTAATTTCATGGAAATCTCTTCATGCCCTTTCATTTCATCTGAAGATTTATCTCAATTTTATCCTACCCCATACCCAGAACTCCAAACTTCTCCTCCACCTAATAACCCTCCCTGGAAAAAACGGCGCAAAGAAAACGACGTTCTTGAGACTACTGCTGACGATGTCGTTTTAAATACCAAAGATTCTTCAAATAACAGTGCTAGAATTAAGGAGATTCTCTCTTCTCTTCTAATGTTTGAAGACGAAGACGAGAGGGAAAACCAGCAATCATGGCTGATTTCCCCTCAAAATTCCGATTCTGGACCAATGGACACCCCCGCTGCACAGAATCAATTAGCCGAGGCGGAAGTGAATGATCCTAAGCAGAAAAACAAACGCTCTCGAACCGCAACAGATTCAACGGCGGCAACAGCTCCATCGACGCAGCGGAGGCTATGGGTGAAGGATCGATCAAAAGACTGGTGGGATAAATGCAGTCACCCTGATTTTCCTGAACAAGAATTTCAAAAATCCTTTCGAATGAGCAAAGCCACATTTAACATGGTTTGCGAGGAGCTTGAGCCAGTGATAACCAAAAAAGATACAATGTTACGGGCCGCGATCCCGGTCCGCCAACGGGTCGCGGTCTGTATCTGGAGGCTAGCCACTGGCGAACCGCTTCGACTCGTGTCAAAGCGGTTCGGCTTAGGGATCTCCACCTGTCATAAACTAGTCCTTGAAGTGTGCGCAGCTATTAAAACCACTCTGATGCCAAGGTTCCTACAATGGCCAGATGATGCTAGATTATCCGAGATCAAAAACGAGTTCGAGTTGATGTCTGGTATTCCGAATGTGGGTGGATCGATTTATACCACTCACATTCCAATCATTGCGCCCAAAGTTAACGTAGGGGCTTATTTTAACAAGCGCCACACAGAACGAAACCAAAAGACAAGCTACTCGATCACTGTTCAAGGTGTTGTTGATCCAAATGGTGTATTTACCGACGTTTGTATCGGTTGGCCTGGGTCTATGCCTGACGACAAAGTGCTTGAACAATCTGCGTTGTTCCAACGGGCGAATCGCGGCTTGTTGAACAACGTTTGGATGGTTGGGAACTCGGGTGTTCCGTTAATGGATTGGGTTTTGGTACCATATACACATAAAAATCTTACATGGACACAACATTCTTTTAATGAGAAGATTGGAGATATTCAAAAAGTGGCTAGAGATTCTTTTTGTAGATTGAAGAGAAGGTGGGGTTGTTTGCAAAAAAAGGACTGAAGTTAAGCTGCAAGAGTTGCCTGTGGTGTTAGGAGCATGTTGTGTTCTTCATAATATTTGTGAGATGAGGAAGGAAGTGATCGATCCTGAAATCGCCAACTCGTTCGAGCTTTTCGACGACGAGATGTTGCCGGAGAATGCTGTGAGATCGGCCACGGCGGTTCAAGCTAGAGATCATATTGCCCATAATTTGTTGCATCATGGGATTGGTGGCACTTCCTTTCTTTAGCTTTAAATAGGGAGAATTATTTGGGTGCTTTGGGAATTTTTTTTATGTCATTTACTATTATTATACACAGTTGTTTTTTTTTTAGGGGATTATACACAGTTACTATTAGAGATCCTTCAATACAAAATTCACATTTGTTAGAGAAACACAATAGTGTAGATGGGAACTTCATATAGAGTTGTAAGATGGCTGTAAGTTAGAAGATGTATTTTGCATCGAATAAAGATTAAAGATTTAGTCCCAGTATTTGTACTCCCTCCATCTCAATTTATGATGCTTGTATTTCATTTTGGGCGTCACAAAATGTTCTTGTTTCTCATATTTTTTATTTTTGAAATGATACTTTATTCTTTAATACCCTCCTCAAACAATTTTTTATTCCTCTTTTGTTCTTATTTTTACATGGAAAGTTGTAGTCACATGGCACATATATATGAAGTTATATTTTTCCTTATATTTACCTAGAAAGTTGTAACCATATTTGATTTTTGTACTTAACAACGCAAATACTTATCTTTCTTATACAAGTACTACAAATATTTAATGATTTGCCAAGGATGTCTTGGCCTAGTGGTTAACATTGAGGTGCTGTGAACAATAGGTCACAGGTTCGAATCCCCCTTCCCCTTCTTTGTACTTTGTACTGCTTTCGTGGCTCATATGGATAAAAAATGCGAATGAAGAAATTTGAGCAAATAATTGTTTTCTTAATTTCCGTACAAAATGCGAAATAAGTAAATTGGAGGAGCGATTATTAAAGTACTCATAACTTTGTTAATTTTTCTTATTGTAAATGCAATATTTAGATCTTCAACTTGCTCCATAATTTGTTGCAATTTCAATCAACTTTTTCCTTTTTTGCTCTAGATTTCAATTGTTTTTCAATCTGCCAGAATTTGTGCAGGCTTGGTACTACTCTATAGTGACGTATACTATAATGATGATTGAATGACGTCTACATTGAAGGATTATAATAGAATCATCCGACTTAAATTTGAGGTCGTCCAATTGGACTTGAGAAAAATGTGATCTAAACCCCGACATGAAAGGAACTTGACACTTGAATTATTCACACCAATTATTAAGTTTTCAACCCAAATTGCATCTAAGGGCACCCAACACATTATTGTAGATCGGGCTAAGGGCTATTAGGCATCTGACCCAACCCCACACCCATATCCAACCCAAGGAAGATGTAAAACCCGATTTTAGCTCGTTCGTTATCCAACTAGGCCTCTTCACGAATCGACCCCATAAAGCTTGAAACTCGTTCTTGATTGGACTCGATTTAATAGGAACTTGAATTGAATCCAAGGAATTCCTAACTAAACCTAGTATAATTCAAAATCCCAAATCAACCTGACTCATGATATCGATCATCATTTGAACATGTTAGTCAATTTATGTTTAATTGTAGAAACTATTATGATTTCATTAAATATAAATAATAAGTTATTAGAACTTATAATAAATTAATAATCATAATTGTAAAGATTAATACTTTCCAAACTTTAACCTGGATCCGATAAAGACCCAATTCGAACGTGAAATGCGTGATCCAAGATTTATGCGGACCTAAGAAACACTTGTTCTGAGCTTATTGCAAACCTAATGAAGACATGATTTGAATTCGTTATAACCCAATGACGCGGATGACCCGATCTAAACTTGACCCTACCCATCAATGACTCAATCTAAACTTCACCTGAACGTCCGAATAACTTGACACAAAACCAACAATCACGCTGAATAACTTAACCCGACTTAAACAAGATCATCAACTTAAACCCACAACGACTAAATGTAATAGCCCTACTTCTAAACATGATTAATTAAAAGTAATTATTTAATTAAGTACTTCAACTTTGTCTTTGAAAAAGAAAATAGAGGTGGAGTTGAGTTCTTTTCTACAAAACTTAAATGTTATTTTTGGAGCAACATTGTGAAATGGTAACTGTAGCCTAATTTGTTTTTGGAAAATTTGTCATAAACCACCTTTTATAATCACTTTTTTGTGAGAAACCACCTTTTAAATTTTTTTGGTTAATTAGCCACCTTTTTGCCTTTTTTTGTTGAAAGCCACCTGATGACGAAAAATGGGCATTGACTGAAGATTTCCGGCGTTTACCATCACGTGCGTGGCACATAATGTCATAACATCCTTCTTCCTTCTTTTTTTCCCCGATTTTTCCCCCAAAAATTCGATTCATCTCTCTCTTTCTATCTCTCTCTCTCTCTTCTCCTTCGATTCATCTATTTTTGTCTCTTCTAACTTGCAAAGGAATTCATCTCCATTTGAATTCAGGTAAGCATAATTATTTATGAACTCCTTTTATTTTGTTCTTTTGTCCAGTTTAGAATTAGGGTTTGTAATTGATTAGTGCGTTTTGAAATTAGGGTTAAAAATCAATTTTTTTTTGGCTTTTGAATTGCGCAGTTATGATGTTGAAGAAAAGGAAGTGCAAATGTGGGTTTGAAGTAGCTGTGAGGATTTCATGGACTAATGAAAACCCTGGCAGGAAATTTGTAGCTTGCAAGCTTCACAACCATGACACTGGACACAAGGGATGTCAATTTTTTGAGTGGTTAGATGAAGACCCTCTGGAATGGCAAAGGGATGTCATTAACACAATTATTGCTGAGAAGCATAGGTTGGCAACAGATCTTAATTTACTGAGGGGCAGGGTTGCTCTTATTGATCATAAGAAGAAGAGATTGACTGATAATATGAGGATGAAGAAGAAGACTGAGAAGAGAAAGGGTTGTGGCAGTGGATGTAAGCAACAAGCTTTGAAGACTGATCATGTAGGATTAGGATTAATCATAGGAGGTCTTGTGATGTTGTCTGTAGTTGTTAGTGTAGTTGTTGTCAAAGATGTTGGGTAATTGTAACCTCTTGCAATGTGTAACCTCTTCAAAGCCTATTGGCTAATTATGATGAATGAAAAGCTTTGACAGCATATCTCATTGTTACCAACAAATAACCAAAGTTGACTAAACTTTTCATAGATAATCAATTGTGCACATTACACACAAAAATATGTAGTCAATTGGATACATTCCAAAATGATAACTTAATTGTCACAAAATCACCTAAATATAAAGTTAATTGGATGCATTCTAAAAGCTTGATAGTGCTAAATATTCATTTCATACAAAAAAAATTGGAAAATTTGCCAAAAAAACCTTATAAAGCATTTTTTTGCGAAAACAAACCAAAATCAAAATTTTTTTGCGAAAACAAACCAAAATCAAAATTATTTTTGCAAGATGAAACCTAGCCACCACAACCAGCAGCCCCCAACCCTCCCTCCACCCCCTCAGGCGGCACCCCCACCCCCCTCTCCCCTACCTTCTCTCCTCTCCATTCTTCCCCCCCTCACCCCTCCCCCTCTCCTCTCCCCTTCATCCATCACCCCCAACCGCTGCTCCACCCCAAACTCCCCTTATCTGTTGCGCCACCCCGAAACCCTCCACCGTTGCACCACCCAAAAACAATGGTTTTCGTTCTTCGATTTTGTGGTGGTAGTGGGTAATGGGTTTCGTGGTGGTGGTGGGGGGGTTTCATGGTGTTATGGTCATGTGATGGTGGTGGGTTCGATTTTCCGGGTTGCAGAGGGGGAGCCGCAGGGGATGGGGTGGGGCTGCGGTGTGGGGGGGGTGGACGAAGGGAGAGGAGGGGGGAGGGATAAGGGGGAAGAAAAGAGAGGAGAGAGGTAGGGGCGAAGGGGGGGGGGGGGCCGCCGCCTAATGGGGTGAAGGGAGGGGTTGGAGGCCGCTGGTGGGGGTGGGGGTGGGCTGCAGGTGGTGGGGACCGGGCTAGGGGTGAAGTGGAGGCCGCAGGGGGTGGGTTGGGGGCTGGGCGCAGTGTGTGTTGGTAGTGGTGGCTAAAGGTGGTCAACGCTGGAAATTCTATGGTCAACACCGGAAAATGATACTAGGTTTGTTTTCGCAAAAAAAAAATTGGTTTGTTTTCGAAAAAAATGCTTTATAAGGTTTTTTTCGCAAAAATAAACTCGTAAAAGGTTTTTTTCGCAAATTTTCCAAAAAAATTAGCTTGAAGCTATTCTTGAGTCAACTGAGAAGAGAAGACTGCATCTGTAGAGCTTGAAGCTTATGACATGCTGAGGATTGTTGATCTTCTAGCCCTGGGAACAGTTGCCTTAGAAACTTCTGGCTGGGACCCCTTAGAACTGGTGGCACCTTTGCTATTTTCAGCCTTGGAAGCTCCTTGCTTGGACCCTTTAGAAGTGGCTGCAGCTGTTGCCTTTAGAGCTGCTGCTTTGGCTGATGCCTTTGGAGCTGCTGCTTTGGCTGATGCCTTTGGAGCTTTGGAGCTTTAGACGTCTCACAGTTGGTTGTGCTTCTTGGTTAGGTCTGCCTTCTTTGGGTTGATGCACCAGTATTCTTGGTTGCCTCAAAGATCGACTCCGTGTCTTCCACCACTCTTCTTGGTTGGAGGATCCACAACAAAGATTATTACATTTATTCTTGTAATGCCCAAAGAACCCCACACTTAGAGCAACAATTTTGTTTCTTTGCCCTATTGACAAGCTTGCTCTTTCTCTCTTTGTCTTCTCCTTGTTCTTTCACTCTTTTCTTCTAACCTGGTCTTCCAGGCATCTTCCTATAAGGTGGTGGCAGTGGCTCAGGATGTTTTGTTTTCACTCACTGGGCATGTGGCAACATAAGGGCTCACATGGTATGCTTGGTGAACAAAATCCTCATACTCCAACCTCCTCTTTACTATACACCCAAGGGCATGTGTACAAGGGATCCCCATTAGACTCCACCTATAACATCCACACTCCCTTGTCTCTAGGTTCACTACAGATGTGTCCCCATCATCATCCATCTCGAACACATGCAAATCAGCTTGCATGATTCTCAAACCACTAATCAGCTTCAATCCCTTTTCAATCATCTTTGTAACAAATGGCATAATAAGTCCATCAAACTTTTTCAAACCCTCCCTCTTTGAACAACACCTGCCCATTATATATCTCCTTATCCACTCCATTAAAGACAATATAGGTTTTTGTTCTAGCTTCTCTAAGTACATTATTGAAGCTCTCACAACAGTTATTAAGCAATATTCCACTTTTAGATGTTGTGCCAAAAGCATGCCTTGACCAATTACAAACTGGTATTGCCTGCAGGTAGTTGTATGCCTCCACATTCAACTTCTTTATCTCTTCCATACGCTGCATAATGCTGATATATAGAAATCAAAATGCATTAGGTTTATATCACATAATTACACACTATGCACCACCAAAAATGTGCATACATGTACCTTTATTGAACTTCTTGCTGCCTTCTACAAGTGTACTCTATACACTTCTCCTAGGAATTTGCCCAAATATGCCTACAGCTAGGGGTGTGCATATTGGGACTGGGATCGGACCGGTCCGGTCAATTCTGGTCCGGTCTTCGGTCCGCATAAATCAATGATTCCGGGTTTTCGGTCCGGTCCGGGTTAAATCCGGAATTTTCCGGTCCGGACCGAAAACCCGGTAGATACTTTTAAAAAAAATGCTGCCAGCCCAACCTTGTCATAAGCCCATAGCCATAAGAAACCCTAAAATATCTTCCACTTTCTCTCTCTCTTAGCCTTGAGTCGTTTTCATCATCCCTCCCTCACCTTCATCTTCTCTAACCTCTGCACATCTACTCCATCGAGCCTAGTAGGCCGGCGACTGCCTTTCGTCCACCACACACCGGAAGATCGAAGACACAAGGTGGAGGAGTGAACACAAGGAAGATCAAAGACATAATCTTAAGGTTGGGGAAGTAAGATCTAAGGGAGAAAAGAATGAAGGAGGATTTATATTTCACTTTAATGGAGATTATGGAGCAGCAATGGTTTGGTGAACAAGGTGAATGCTTCTAAATATCCACGACCACTATTCATCACTTCATCTTCATCTTTTTTTTTTTTTTTTGGAATACTTTTTTTGCATTTGTATTGTTATTTCGATTTTTTTGTTTTGCTTTTATTTTCTTTAGGTTGTATGATTCATACAGTATGAATGTATACTATAAATCTGCATCATTTCTTTTCAAATATGGAGAAAGTTTGTTTAAGTTTGTACTACGAATTTCTATGGAAGATTTTTTTTTATTAGAATTGCAAAAAAATTAAAATCAAGTCCATTCCGGTCCAAACCCAGACCGGACCGGAATAATTCCAGTCCGGTCCCCGGTCCTGAGAAAAACATGATTCCGGTTTCGGTCCATTCCTGTCCCGGTCCGGTGCACAGCCCTACCTACAGCAGAACCTGATTTCTGCATTTGGCACAACCACCTTGAAAGCATCAAGCAAACCCTGTGACACAAGCCATGAAAGCATTAAATCCTAGCATACATATACAAGCCATGGAAAAAAAATTGAAGTAAAGGGGTTTTACCTTTTATCTATCAGACATGTAGGTGACTGTTTCATCATGCTTCTCATGAACCCATGTCACAGAAGCTCCCACAGAATCTAGATCCTTTACAAGCAAATCCAAAAACCAAGTCCATGTTTTAGAGTTTTCTGTTTCAACCACAACCCAAGCAACTGGAAATATATTGTTATTTCCATCTTTGCCAACTGCACTCAATAGTATACCTGGATATGGACCCCTTAGGTGTGCCCCATCAACACCTAAAATAGCCTGCATCCTGCCAAAAAGCCCTCCTTGCAGGGCTGTAAGCAAATGTAAAGCCTCTTAAACAAAGGGGGGATTATCTATGCCCTCCACTTTCACAACTGCAGTGGACCCTGGGTAATAAGTCCTACTTTCTTGGGCATAGTCCCAAACCCTCTTGTACTCAGCCGAAGCATCCCTAAAAATCATCTTCAGTGCCCTCACTTTTACATAGTAAGCTTTGTAGTAGCTAATCTCACACTCAACCTCCCTTCTTGCCCTTTTCATAAATGGATCAATCCTCATTCTTGGATCATCTCTGAAATCTTCCAAATACCTCTCAGTTAAGTATTGTGATGTACACTTTGGATTCACATGCTGATGCCCACAAACATGCTCAAACCTTGCACTTTTTAATCTGGAAAGTCTCTTCACCTTTCAATTTTCTACGAGTGGATCTTAAACCCGCACTTCCTTTCGCTCTTACATGTGCAGCTAGCCGCCTACTAATCATAGCATGAGACCATGGACAGCTATACCTCTTTGCACAGAGAGCGAGATCCTCTTTACTTGTGTTGTGCAGGTAGTAAAAATCATAACCCTTCTCTACAAACATGATGCAGTAAAGCCTTCCTAAAAATCTTGTTTGATGGGAACTTCAAGCCTACGAGATAACTCAACCTTGTGTTTGAAGTCCACATCGGGATTGAAAATGGGTTAACTAGGTCCCTCATCATCAGATCCAACTATGCTCAGCAACTCATCATCATAATCATTCAACTCCACATCACTATTTAACCCAAGACCACCAGTTTCTTCATCACTGTACCCATCATTCTCTTGTTCATTAAGCCCCCATCCTAAGCTTCTTGTCACCCTTTCACTTATTTCAAAATCCACATTCTCTGCAAAAATATCATCATCACTCCTATCTTCATAGTCATCATCACTCAGTAACACATTAGAGTCATCAGAACCAGTTCCTATTTCTTCATCAAATGCATCTGGATTGACAACCTCCTCAACATGTTCAGGTTGCGTGCACGATCCTCGCCTAGGGTCTCAGTTTCATCAATCACGGGCCTTTTTTTTTGGAAGAAAATGTAGCAAGTTTTTCTCTTCTTTTGGGTTCTGAGGAACTAGGATGAGTGTTTACTAGTTGGGAAGAGGGAGTGGAGTGAGTGATTACTGGTTGGGAAGAGGAAGTGGGGTGAGTGATTGCTGGTTGGGAAGAGGCAGTGGGGGGAGTGTTTAAAGGTTGGGAATAGGCAGTTGAGGAAGTGTTTAATGGTTGGGAATATGCAGTTGAAGGAGTGTTTAAGGGTTGGGAATGAAAAAACTCAGATCTAGTAATAAGAATAGGGTCAGTGGAGGTCAAAGTTTGTGAATCTTTCTTTTGTGGGCCCCTATTTTCTTCTCTTCCATCAACTTTGTTTGCTGACTCACCCATAGTTGTAATCCCCTTATCTCTCCTATCCAAATTTTTACCCCCTGCCCCATCAGATTCCCTTCCATGTGTAACATAAAGATGGCACCATCCATCTTTCTCCTGTGACATTAGAAACTCGGGATTCTCTGCATAACTCTTCGACTCTTTGCTTCCATTATACAAGCTACATCCACGTTTCCTAAACCATATTTTACCCACATCCTCATATCCTAACTCATCCTTAATCCAATACACAAACTCAAAAAAAGCTACTTCATCCACATTAGGTTTCAAAACTAGCCCTGATTTGGCACTGTCCACCCTTTTTTCATAGGTTGTCTTTTGGTTTTTTGTCACAAATTCCCCACCATGGTATAAACTAATGTTGATCTTCTCCATAGTTTTATAAATAGGCCACAACACATTTATCCTACCATTAAACCTGATTAAAAACAATAATGAACCCCAAGCAACACTAATAAGCACTTAAATCATTACACAAAACCTATTGAAATTACATATTACATTAGCATGATTTTCTAATCAATTACAAAATTTAGTAAATTAAGAACCCACTTGCACATGAACAAGCTCAAATTAGCTAACCTCTATGCACATAATTCTTGGGATATTATTTTATTCGTATAATCCCACCAATTGCACTTTAAATATGCATAAACCCTAATTAAACAAACATGAAAGCAATAAAGTATGATTTTTTAATCAATTACAATGTACACTCACCTGGGAATTTGTTGAATTATGAAATTGGTCCCCCCCACTGCTTTCCCTGCATTCTTCGAACTTCCTGTAGAAGGCATGGCAGTTCCAAATAAGGAATTTTTCTTTTAGAACTCAAAGTACAAAAGTGAAGTGAGATTGAAGTGAAATAGGTGCGTCCTTACATACCTGTATAGTTGTAATAATCAGATTTCCTATGGAGCCATTATCACCTAGAAATATAGTATAGAGTATAGGATGTTGAGTAGAGAACTTACTGCCCAAAACCTTTTGTTCCTGCCAGAAATTTAATGTGAAGCAATTTAATTCAAAGAGAGAGAGTGAGATGAAGGGAGAATCGAAAATTTCAACTGCACAGATGAAATGAAGGAAGAGAGAGAAAGAGATAGATGAAGGAAGACGATGGGTTTTGGGGGGAAAATCGGGGAAAAAAGAAGGAAGAAGGGTGTTATGACATCACGTGTCATGCACGTGATGGTCAATGCCGGAAATCGTTAGTCAATGCCCATTTTCCGTCAACAGGTGGCTTTTAACAAAAAAAAGGCAAAAAAGGTGGCTAATTAACCAAAAAAATTTTAAAGGTGGTTTCTCACAAAAAAGTGATTATAAAAGGTGGTTTCTGACAAATTTTCCTTTGTTTTTATATAAAATAAAAAGAAAAAGAAAAAGAAAAGAAATATCTTCATGAACTATCTAGAATCCTCATGAAATCCAACTAGCCAAACTATTAATACCCTCCATAGAGTACCAACATTCCAATTCATTAATATCTCTCTCTCTCGTATTCTTTGTCTCCTCTGCTTGTTGTTTGACCACCGCACTTGGTGTTCTGCTTGCCACCCCTTCTTTGCTGCCGCTAGCTTTCGTTTCATTCGCGAGCGTACAACTCCTGCCCCATTTTCTCTCTCCTAGCCTCTTTGCTGTCGTGTTGGCACTCCGGGAAGAAGTGCCACTGCTAACACTACTCTGTTCGCCGCCGATGTTGTTCTGTGCGACGGATTTACTTTGAGAATGAGAGAATCAGCTATTATTCCTCCTTAAATTGTTGTAAACACTTCATTTTAGTGGTAAGTTGCTACTTCTCTTATGCTACTCCAATGTATCATTCTTGATTCGTATTCAATTGATGCAAGTATTGGAAATGAGCTTTGTTTCTTCCTTGCTGTTATGAATTCAATTTTATAACTATTTGTAAAGCTTTTGTAGGAATATGCCTTGAATCTGGTGAAAGAGCGGCGAAAACGGAGGCTTTGGGAGCTCGCCCGTTTAGCCGGGCGGTGGGACGCCCGCCCAGGTGAGTCATTCGCGAGTTTGCTGATGTTTTCGTGTGCGCGCCCGGGCGGCTTTAGCCTGGGCGACCGGGCGAGTGTGTTTTTGACGCGGGTGAGGCGATTTTCGAGTCGGGTTATAAATAGGCATAACCTAATTCGTTTATTCGACGAATTTAGTCATAATCACATCTGTAATTCTGGTTCTCCTCAAGAGCAATAAATCAGTTCTCTTTCTGCCCGTGGACGTAGCCAACACTCCGTTGGTGAACCACATTAAATCTGTGTGTGTTTTTATTTTGTTTTGCATTCGATTATTTGTTCTTTCTCATATCTGTCATAACAACTTTGTTTTAAGATTACTTTATTAATAACCATCTCTATTCTAGTTTTACTGATTTTAAGCTCTAACATCAAGTTCTTGCTAATAGTTCTAGAAATGGGTAAAGGATTAATCAAGGGTTTTTGCTTAGCCTTTGGGGGTCTGGTTATATCTAATGCTAAGATTGTTCATAAGATTGGTTTGAGGATGATCGTTAAGTTAAAATAATTGGAGTTATAGTTTATGGGATTCATGTTAATAACTATCTGTTCAACAAATGGCAATTGAGTGAGATTCGTGAATGAGAATATAATAGAAATAATGAGTTAAACTAGTTTCCAAGTATAAAGATCCATGAGTGGGTTCTAATTGCTATTGTTGTTGATAATGGTTATGGATATTGATGTATGGAGCTCAAGTATGTTGGATGAACCAAGGCTCAATACGGAATAGAAGTAGAATTCGGAGATCGAAAAAGGTACACATTGTCCTTCCACCTTATAAACTCAATTATGATTATACAATTGTAAATTGTATGAATTTTATGAGTTGTCACATAAAACTTAGTTTTCTGACTTGAATTTGTTGTGGTTTTATGTACCTAAGTTCAATATTGTTTGAAAATGTGATTCTTGAGTTCGAAGTTGGTTTGACTTCTTGAGTATGTGATTGCATGCCAAGAGTTTTGGTTATATAAAGAGTAGCATTGACTCCCTAATAATGAATTGAGATTTGTCAATAAGTTTTGCCTATGAACTATAGTTTTACTCGAATATTTTAAAGTGATCAACTTATTATGTTATACTAAGTCGATCTTGTCTTAGAATTCAAGTATAATTTAGTCAATGAGACTTAATAGTATAAACTATTCAATGACTTAAAGTTTTAAGATATTATATAGAAGTTATGAGTGTCTGATCATGAGTATTTAAGAAAGTGTTTTTAATATATATCTCCCAATGTTTATATAATTGTGGTTTTTGAATTGAGCAACCTCGCATAACTATGCAATAGATGATTAGCTAAATTTTGAGGAATCGATTAAGTCTCCAATGAGATACGATTGAATATGATTTCAAGTTTATGGAGTTTCAATGGTATAGTTTACTTTCGGTTAATGAGATTTCAATAATACTATTTCGCTAAGCGATCTCTGAATTACAGAGTTATACAAGAGATTTTGGAAATCCAATTATGAACTTATGGAAGAAGATTATTAGAAGTAGCATAGTACAGTAAGTCATGTCTTAATTATGTATTATCAAAGGGTAGATTATACCATTTAGAGTTTTTCAATGTGTTTGTTATTATTAGGATAATTATGATTAACTCCTTGGAGTAATTCAGTGAGTTTGATATAATTGATGAGCTCTACTTGAGAATAATTGAAAGTGTATAAGATATGACTATATCTCCACTAAGATTTGTAATTTAAGCATATAGAGGTTACTACTCTAAGTCATTGGGGATTTGGGTAAATTGTGGTTGACAAGAGGTCACAGATGTGAGTTTCGTATATCGATTTTGAGGATCTCAGTATCGAATACTCCCTCCGTCCCAAAAAGATCAGAACATTTGTTGGGACACGTGGTTTAAGGTGATAAGTTGTAGTATAGTTATCAAATATTACTTTATTTAAAAAGTAGATGTGATAGGAGTTGGTGGGGTATGTTTTATTAGAGGAGAGAGAAAGTTGGGTATCTTTTTATTGATAAAAGGTAGAGTGTGGGTCAAAGATGTGTAAGAGAAATAATATATTAATAGTGGGACCATGCCAAAAATGCAAGTGTTCAAACTAATGTGGGACAAACATAAAAGGAAAGTGTTCAAACTATTCTGGACGGAGGGAGTAATATTTTAGATGCATTTGTTATCAACTTTGAGATATATGGACTTGGTTTTTGTAAGATACGAGTTCGGGACGTAATAAATTAAGTATTGCAAATTTTGGTTTTGTGAGGGGAAGGAATCGAGACTACAAGCTAAAATAAATCATTTAGAGATATATTTAAGGAACTTTAGGGAAGTTTGGCTTTGTATATGTCAAGTAATTGAGGAGTGAGTTGGTTGTTGAGGGATTCAAGTAAGGAATATAAATTACTATGTGAGATAGTTGAGTTGACGACTAAAGTTGTGATCCGGGAACAAGATTCAGAGCTTGATATCTATGAATGGGTTAATAAAATTATATGAGAACCTTATGAGTCTAAAAAATGAGATAACTATTGAAGGTATGTCGTGAATGACAGACATCAAGTTAAGTAAGACCAAGGGTGGAAGTGTCATAATAATAATAATAATATAAGAATTCAATGTTTGAGTGATGAAGGAGTATCGGATAGTAATCCGATATGTATTGCATAAGTCATAGGAATTGTAAATTCCATCTTTGAGGACATAATATAACTTAAAATAAGAATTTTATAATATGAGTGTCGAACCAGGATATATAATAGAGGTTAGATGTTACACACTAGTAGAATAATTGCGTATTGCTGCGGTTATTAAGTGGCCTATTGCGGCGGTTTTGGCCGCGCAGCAATTCAGGGCGCAGCAATAGGTAATTAACCTATTCTTTGCGGTTTTTAAACCGCAAAGAATAGACCAAGATATTGCTGCGGTTTCTGGAACAAACCGCAGTAATATGTTACACCTATTGCTGCGGTTCTTACCCAAAACCGCAGCAATAGGTAGTGTCAAAAACAAAAAAAAAATTGAAAAATAACCTATTGCTGCTGTTGTTAGTAAAAACAGCAGCAATAGACTCACCTATTGCTGCTGTTTTTACCAACAACAGCAGCAATAGGTTGCTTTTTTTTATAAAAAAAAAAAATTATACATTTATAATGTCATATATTAGTCCTACACATCTATACCCACACATCATTTTCAAAACCACAACCAAATTTATTGGAATTCATTCAAGCGTCAAATTAATTGACAAATTACATAACTACAACATTATACATTTGACTTTATAAGTTTTATGTTGAAATAAAAAAATACACATATATAAGATCTAAAAAAATATATACAAATGATATCTAAAAATATATATACAAATTAATTTAATTCACCATACACCTAAAATACATATTCAATTAGATCTACAAAATTAACAAAAAAAATTAAATTGAAAAAAGAAATTTTCATCACAAATCAACAACAAAATTCAGAATTAATTCGAAACAAAATGAGTTAAAATTTCAATTCTAATCCTTTGTTTTTTTTCAGCCTCCACTACATCCACCATACAACCACCACAACCCCACCTTTCGACCACCACCGGAGAACTCCAACTGCACCACCACCAAACGCCGCCCAGCAGCCACCCCTCTTTCCCCTCCCTCTCGCTGCTCGCCTCGACACCCCCTCACCTCGGCACCCCCGTCACGTCGCTTCACTTTCTCTCCTCTTCGCACAGAGTCGCTACCACCGCCACCCTTACACGCCCTTTACTTCGCCGTTCACTGTACAATCCAAAATCAGAAACAATAAAAATCCCATCTTACACTTGGCAGACAACCCACAAAACAAAACAAAAAATTTCACAATATATCAAGTTATCAACTTTATCACTTAACACAAGAGTCATATTCAATCCAACAAAGAACAAGTAAATCCAAACACAAAACCCACAAAAAATTCGTAAATCCAAACACAAAACCCGAAAAAATTAAATGCCCGAACAAGTCTTTTTTTTTTTATATATGATGTGTAATAAGTAGAAATGATATATATGAAATTATAACTCGAAATTAACAAACAAAATTTGCTGAAAAATCGAAGGTAATCACCCGCTATTAATGACGCTGGAGATTGGCGGCTTCGAGTGGTCAAGCGACGGATTTCGTTTGGGACGTCACGTCGGGCTTCGTTTGGTTGAGCGAGGAGCGACGCCGACCGTTCAATGTGCTGGAGATTGGTGAGTTGAGTAGAGAGAAAGACTTGAAGAAGAAGGAAACAGAGGAAGCGTGAAGAAGAGAGAGAGGGGAACCAGTGGGAACGGCGAGCGAAGTCCGGCACAGCGAATGAGAGAGGAGAGAGAGGAGAGAGGAGAGAGGAGAGAGGAGAGTGAGGAGAGAGGGAATGAGCTGTGTGGGAACGGCTGATGAGTTATAAAAAGGAAAGATGAACAAAACCCTAATTGGGCCGCACATTTTTTTTATACTTAAAATAGCCTATTGCTGTGGTTTTTACTAAAAACCGCAGCAATAGGTTCAAATTTTAATATAAAAAAATAATATTTTAATATCTGGCGCAGACATATTGCTGCGGTTTTTGCCACAAACCGCAGCAATATATCTGGTCAAAAAGTCAACTTTTTTTCAAAAATTTTCAGTTGAAACCATATTGCTGCGGTTTTTGATCGAAACCGCAGCAATATGTTTATTTTATATTTTACTTTTTCTTTCTACGTGATATATTGCTGCGTATGGGTAAAACCGCAGCAATACTACCGCAGCAATAAGCAATTATTCTACTAGTGACACTTTCTAATTAGAGGAGTAAGATCAAATAAAAGGGAAGTCAGGGTAATGTGAATCTTTTTTGTTGGGGTATTGTGAAATTAGTGATGTGAATTGATAATAAAGGAAATATAGATGTAAGATTAATATGGACGTAATTTTAATTAATTGGGATTACAACGTTCAAGCAAATAACCAAGACAAGAAATAGGAATAAAGTTGGGAGTATAGATGACATTTGTGTGATTTTTAGTTAGAGGTAATAAAGTTGTTTACTAGGAGATCGGAAGATGAAGTATGAGGGATTCAAATCATTAAGATTGAGAATTAACCATCAAGTCACGTTAGGTGAAATATTAACTACACTTATAGAATATAAATTGTAACTTTACAAGCTACAAGCTTTCACCTAAATTACAGAAATGGATTATAGATGTTTTACATCATAAGTTTTGGGTATATATGATATAAATTTTGAATCTATGGACATGAGTGATTTACAAATCGATATTATTATATTTTAACTTTATTACGATTATTCAAAGGGGATAATGTTCTAATAGAATATGATAAGAATATTATATCTAGTATGATGAACATGAGTATGAACAACGAAAATTGATCTGGTTATGAGTCAGTATAGGTTGTTTGATAAGATTAAAGGGAAAGATATTTCTTAATACATAGAACTTTTGTAACAAAAGATTAAAGTATATAAGACTTATATTCCAATTTGGAACTCTGATTAGTAAGTTATATTTTGGACTATAATTATAATAAACTTATAAGAATTGAACTTTATTTCTCTTAAAGTCTGTCTATAAGTAATTTTTGTCAAATGGATTTTATAAGAAGTTGATTTATGATTTTGGAAACTCGAGTATACTGTGTTTACCAAACAATTTGAGTTTGTATATGAAATATTCTGATGCGATTCTATTATGAGATATTGATATATTTGACTCGAGAAGTATGAATTGAGTTTTAGAAAATATTGGATTATGAATTATGTTTTTGTGAGGGGAAAAAGTCGCTAGAGCGTTGATGAACAACATTATGTATTCCGTGATTCGGGGGCATGTCCCCGAAAAGTCTTGCAAGCGATGCACGTAACGAAAGAGGGAGACGTCCCTTGTAAAAGTTTATAAATTCGCACTGGAAGGCAACTCTATTCGTGTTCTCTTCCCCAGTATAATATGATTTATGAAAGAAAATAGAATATGCAATTGAGTATTTAAGTGGTTTCGTGGAAAGTTATTTAAACTTTATTTTCGAAGTAATGTTTTACTCATCCAATTTTATGGAATTCATGTGCTGAATAGAGGAATGAATTACTAAGAAACTCGTTAGGAATTTATGAAAAGAATTAGCTACGTTGCACATATTTGGATTAAAGGTTATTCTTTTTGAAACACAAAAAGCGGGAGCTACTGCTATATCTTCGAATATGTCAGAATTAGAGTTGATTTCGGAGATCGTATTAGATTCTATGGTTCCTCCAATTGAAAATACATACTATTTATTCCGCGAGTGGTTAATTCGTATTATTATTTTAAAATAAGTAATAGTGTAAATTTTGTTTAAAGTATTTTGTTATATGATTCCTTCATTATGAAATTCTGTTTCTTGATTTTAAATGTTTCGTAAGATAAACGTAAATATATTTTAAGCCACCAAAAAGATTTTCCGGTTGGACGAGTGTGTACTCGGTTTGCGATTTTGTTCTTGGAACCCGTCCGGGTGGGGGCAGTGTTCATTGTTAGTAATTTTGCAGGAATTATAAAAGCTTCGGAATGGGCAGTGGACAATAAGGGTTGCAATAAAGTGATTTTTGGATGGGCAATGATGGATATTATATAGTGTAGGTGAAGGAGTTCTTATGATGTATTATTGTATCGTATTGGAGTCTTGTTTAGATCAATTCATTGTCCATGTACTTTGGGTTGTTATATCGTGGGGCTGAGCCACAAGTCTAGTATCGAGTTTTATAGGTTATGTTTCAGCTACAAAAGAAAGTAATTTGAGATTTATTATATGATAATTGAGATTTGTGAATGTTAATAGCTAGCAGCTTGGAAGTGCGGGCTGTTACACTAAAGGCTCAATCCGCCCCAACGAGACATGTTAACTCAACCTGAGTATATTTTGTAGAAAAGAATATATATATATATCTATATACATACATATATATATATATATATACATATATATATATATATATACATATATATATATATATTGTGTGTGTGTGTGTGTGTGAGAACATAAGAAGACTAAAATATTATAATTTTGTTATACTAAAAATGTAATCCATTTTTAAGATATTACTTTTTCCTTAAAATGTAGTCCTTTTGAAAAACTGGCCCTATAAGGAAAAAAAAAGGATATAATTTAGCCAATATGGATTACATATTAGTTAAAAATGACTATAACGAAGTGTTCTCATATCCTCATGTAACGATTGCTCTCATGTGAACCAACCTATATTAGACGAAATATGATGTCATGTCATAAGTATATAACTTTATCAACTTATTAAGCTAGTTTAAATCCTCATAGTAATATTATATGTTACTATATGTTGACTACAACCCTGTTTGGCAATTAGTGAATAGTTGTTAGTTGATTGTATTAGCGGATAGTTGATTGTATTAGCTGATTTGACTAGCTGATTGTATTAACTGTTTATATAAAGGTGTTTGGTAAGTAGTTGATAGTTTATTGCTACATAATTGTGTAAAATGACCAATAAAGACATATGCATAATCTATTGTTGCACTTTTTATTGTTTATTAATGTAATTTTCAAAATAATTAGGACAAAATTGTAATTTGGCCACTCATTTCAAACCTCCAATGTTAAAAAGCTCATCCCCCAACGTTTACAAAAAGAACTTTTTTGGCCTAATCAACTATTTGAAATCTCTCCTTACCAAACACTTAAATTAGAATATTTATTAGTCAAATCCTCTAATATAAGTTCAGACCTTTATTTTTACCCTAAAAACAACCGGGTCTCCAATAACTAAGCACCAGGTAGCTGCATAATCGCATACTTGCATGATTGCATCATCACATCATCACATGTGAACTGTGATCATACGAGAGGAGAATACGACTCAATGTTGACGATAGTACATTTTACAAGTATTTGACACCATTGGAATTGTGGCCGTCAAACACTATAGTCAACTGTTTACACCTGCCTCCTATTCTTCCCAAGTCAGAAAGTCATTACTCGTTTTCATAGTCAAAATCGATATCCGTGGTACGAACGTGTCTTTTGATTATTAGCATTATATGTTGTAATAATGAAAACAGGTTCTCTTAATTTGGAGCCCAGTAATGGTTTTTCCGTCAAGAAATAATACTACTATAATTCAACATTAGAAGTCAATGTATAGATTATAGGTGGTACGAGTACGAGGAAAGTTAAGGCATCTTTCATGATTTCAATGTTGAGTCACTTGAGCGGTTTGTAGGAGAGATGATACACATACATTCGGTGTATGTGGGCCACACATACACTGAATGTATGTGTTACTACTAAAATGTATACCTTTTGTATGTGTTACTACTAAAATATATACTGTTATTAAAAAATTATAAACTTACAATCATTTGAACCTGTTTTGTTATTCAACGATATTTGAATTTACATGATACATAAACGATTGAAATACTATATTTCGAATTGAATTTTATTACATGGTAGGGATGAAAATATAACATTATTTTTCTACAAACAAATTAAATATTTGAAAACGACAGGAAAATTTAGTAGAAAAATGGTGAAGATGAATAAGATGAAGCTAATATATGAATAACCTGAAAAAAAATTACAATTCTTTTTATTAGTTTTAAACAAAGGATTCATATAAATCTAAATAAAGAAATTTCATAAAATAGATTTTTTAAACAAAGATAAAGAACAAATCATTAAAAATAAAAGGGAAAATTTCAAAAAACTACCTTTTATAACATAAAATTTTCAAAAAACTACCTTTTAAAAAAAATTCAAAAAACTACCTTATACAAGATATCTGTTTCAATATACTACCACTTAACAATAAAAGTTATGTTTGACCGTTAAATGAGGGTTGACTCTCACATGGTAGGTCACGTGACCTCTTAACCATTTCTCTCCTTCTGCATCTTATATTTTCCCTCGTTTTTTCACATTTCCTTTGACTTCACATTGACCTCTATTTTATGAAAACCCTATTCTCTTCTCTACAATCTCTCTCCTCATCTCTCTATATTGTTCTTCACTCTTTGTCAGATTATGGAAAATCATTTGCTTTAACGATTTTTTTTATTAAGGTTACTTGAAATTCATAAATTTATTTCCTTTGGTAATTGGGATAAATTGAGGGACAATTTTGGTGCTTGAAATTGTTGGAAGTGGCAGATTTTTACTGGTTGGTTTTTTTTTTCTTTTTTTTGATGCAATGAAAATGCCATTATCAAACAACTAGTTATGAGAGAAATTAAAGTGAGAGAAAGTAGGAATGCATGCTCTGTTTTCCTTTTAGCTTCCTCCTAGACTTTTCCTCTTTGGTTTACTATATTAGATTCCACGCACTGTAGATTACATTCATTACAACACCACCATCAATTAGCACATTTACCACATAATTACTTTAATTATTTGTTCATTTTAGTTTAACCATCAATTGCCCTTAAACCCTAAGATGCGATATATCCAATTGAAACAGATAAAAATGTCAGTTTTTTTTACCCAGACAAAGCCAATAAGGAAAAATAAAGAGAATAGCATACCGAAATTCCTTCCTCAATTCGCCTTATTAATATCCCTTCTTCAATTTTGGTAGATGGATTGCGGTAATTGTGGAGAGAAATTCATGACTTGTGTGTCGAAGAGGTGAGAAACCCGTCGGGGGTTAGATGGAGATAATTTTTTTTTAACAAGGAGGGAGATCAGAATTGAAGAGAGAGAAATGGTTAAGAGGTCACGTGACCTATCATGTGAGAGTCAATCCTCATTTAACGGTCAAACATAACTTTTACGGTTAAGTGGTAGTATATTGAAATAGATTTCTTGTATAAGGCAGTTTTTTGAAAAAATAATTTTAAAAGGTAGTTTTTTGAAATTTTTATGTTATAAAAGGTAGTTTTTTGAAATTTTTCCAAAATACAATTATATGTTGAAATATTGTAAGTTTGCAGTATTTTTAGTAATATTATATATTTTAGTAGTAACACATACACAAGGTATAAATTTAGTAGTAACACATACACCTAGTGTATGTGTGGCCCACATACACCCAGTATATGTGTAGCCTTTGCGGGTTTGTAGTTCTTGTGTGTTCGCTTAGCTTTTTTTCGGCCTATCTATAATTTATACACACTTCCTCTCTTCTTAAAACATTATTGCTTCAATTCTATATTTGACCATTCTTAAATGATTGTAGATTGCTCCATTTCTTTCTAGATTATATGGACAAGTTAATCTTTCTCTACTTTTCTTTTATCCCACTTATAAAAAGGCAAAGCTATATATTTATTCAATACAACTCTTACAAAAAATAAAAGATGAGGGAATAAGGCAAAAAATAAAGGACGGAATCACGGAAGGAATATTGGCTAATATGCATTCAAGTCAAAAGATATGTTTTGATTCGGGAAACTTTTCTATAGATGTTGTCGTATTAGGAGGATTCAAATTGAAGACATGTGGTCGATGTGAAACAATTCTGATACGGGAGTAGATGAGGATCAAGTTGCTCAATTGGTTGCTCTTGGTTCGAAGGTTCCTCAGTTAGAGTTGGATTCTATGCATGGCGTGATAGTTGGATTCTTTGCTACCAAAGAGTGCGTGTGCATGGTAACTAACTTGGGGCAAGATACGTAATACATTCATGCTACACTTCTAGTTCTGTTAGGAGTGTAGGAGTGGCGTGCGTGTCTTAGTATGCTAAGCATACGTAGTTGAGTTCAGCTAGAACTCTTCATATCTTTAAGTGCTTTGTATTTGAAATATGTTAGGAGTCTATGTTCTCAAAGAGATAGATTATAAGATTCAACATTAGAGTTTCTTATCTATCTTTTAGAGTTTGATTAGGATTATGACTTAGGGACTTGTCCTAAGCATAGGAGGAGTTGGTTTTTGTTTTCTTATAAATAGTTTAGTTGTACGTGATTTCAATTAATGGATTATTGAAAGTTTTTACTTCGTGTTTAACCTTAATTGTTAATCAAATCTCTTGAAGTTGGTGGCTTAGCCTTTATGCTTCAAAACCCTTAAATCACATTGTGGTGCTTTGCTTTATCAATTGATTTAGGAACTATCGTTTGTTTGGTGTTACTTTGATCTTAATTTCCGCACAAGTATTTAATCCTACAAGATTAAATACATCATATGGTATCACGAGCTAGGAAGAACATCCTACACAATCCGAATTTTTTTTCCCTCCACAAGGGGAAGACCAACGTTGTACGTTTGCTTTGCAGTTCAAGATTCTTCAAGAACTCGACCAAGAACGTGTCTTTTTCTAAAGATTTCAGAATTTTTACAAAGTTCTATCAAAGATCAATCATCCAAGGAGTTTAGTAGTGAAAAAAATTCGTCCAAGATCCACAAGAAACACCAAGAAAGTTGCGTCCAAGTCCTGTTTGGACCTTCGACATGGGGGACGATTCTCCCGAAGGAGATGGTGGGCAACCTAGGGTGCCTCGAGGCTTGACTTTAGACCAAGCAAACAACTTACGTCGTGATAGAGAACTGGAAGATTTGAGGTTACGCATGGATGAGGTACTAAGGTTACTCCAAGACGGACAAAACCGAAGAAGACTCCGAAACTCTCCTAGTCCTGCTAGGAGTATCCATGAGGAGCTTTCATCTAATTCGGATGAGGAGTATCACCCTCGCCATAGGCCGCAACGAAATCAAGATGATGATCGAGGTCTAAGACTAGATTTGCCGGAGTTCGATGGAGGAATGAAACCGGAAAAGTTCCTTGAATGGATGCAACGAATTGAACGAGTATTTGACTATAAGGACTATGATGATCACAAAAGGTTCAAGGTAGCTGTTTTGAAACTCACGGGGTATGCAAGTCTTTGGTATGAAAATCTCAAAACTAAGAGGAGCAAGGAAGGGAAACCACGGTTGAATTCTTGGGAAGCCTTGAAGATTAGACTAAAAAAACGGTTCTTGCCTAGTGATTTCGTTCAAGACATGTATTTGAAGTTGCAAGGATTGAAGCAAAACTCCCTTACTGTTGAGGAGTACGTAGTGGAATTCGAAAAGCTATGCATGATGTGTGACTTGGAGGAAAGAACCGAGCACAAGATTGCACGATTTATCACTGGTCTCGATAAATCTATTGCAAAGAAGGTAGATTTGCAACCTTATTGGTCGTTTGAAGAGGTTTGCAAGGTTGCCATGAAAGTTGAAAAACATGCAAAAGGAAAGAAGACCGCATATTCTAAACCCTATATAAGGAACTCTTCGAAGAGTATGGAGGACAAGGGAGGGAGTTCTACTTATACTAAACCTCCTACACGCTTTGAGAGATTCAAGAAGGACAAGGAGAGGGAAAATACACCCTTAACACCGGATGATAGGAAGGTATGCTTTAAATGTAAAGGTTATGGCCATGTCATTAAAGATTGCCCTAGTAACAGGGTTATGACCTTGCGTGACATACATGAAATTGAGGAAGAGCTTGCACGAAAGGGAGAGGCGAGTGATGAAGAGGAAGAGGATGGTGAGCCAAAGGACGAGGAAGAAGATTTTGTGGCTGATTCGGAGGAAGAGCCGGAGCAAGGGGGGAGACACCTTATTCTTAGGCGCACATTGTACACTAAACCTATGCCCTTGGAGACGCAAAGGGAACGTATTTTTCTTACTCGATGCTTGGTGAAGGATAGAGTATGTGAGCTCATTATTGACACAGGTAGTTGTACTAATGTGGTTTCTTCCACCTTAGTAGACAAGTTAAAGTGGCCTACTACGGTTCACCCTAAGCCTTACAAGCTACATTGGTTGAGTGATGGTAGTGATGTGCGAGTTGCTAAGCAAGCCTTGATTGCCTTCTCTATAGGCAAATTCAAAGATGAAGTCTTATGTGATGTGTGTGATATGGATGCTTGCCACCTCCTTTTGGGGCGACCTTGGCAATATGATAGGTATGTCAAGTATGACGGTAGGGCGAATGTCTACATTGATAAGGTGGGGAAAAAACGGACAGCACTCAAGCCTTTGAGCACCCTAGCAAAACCTAAGGAGTTACTATTCTTGAATGAGCAACAATTTGAGCACGAGTTTGCACAAGAGGGAAGGGCTTTCATTCTTTTCGCCAATCCTACAACTGACGAAGCAGATTCAAGCATGAAATTCCCAAAGTGTTTGCAACGAGTACTTGAGGAGTTCAAGGATGTATTTCCGGAAGATTTGCCACCTGGTTTGCCACCCATTCGAGGCATTGAGCATCAAATCGATCTAGTTCCCGGTGCTTCATTGCCAAATAAAGCAGCTTATAGGTGCAATCCTCAAGAGACGAAGGAGTTGCAACGTCAAATCGAAGAGCTCATGATAAGAGGTTATGTGAGAGAGAGCATGAGCACGTGTGCGGTTCCTACACTTTTGGTGCCTAAGAAGGATGGTACATGGCGCATGTGTATTGATTCGAGGGCCGTGAACAACATCACAATCAAGTATCGATTTCCGATCCCAAGGTTAGATGATTTACTTGATGAATTGCATGGTTCCACTGTTTTCTCTAAGATTGATTTACGTAGTGGTTATCACCAAATTAGAATGAGAGAAGGTGACGAGTGGAAGACGGCTTTTAAGACTAAACTAGGGTTGTACGAGTGGTTGGTAATGCCTTTTGGGTTGTCAAATGCCCCTAGCACATTTATGAGATTGATGAATGAAGTCTTGAAACCTTTCATTGGCAAGTATGTGGTGGTGTATCTCGATGATATACTCGTATATAGTCGAAGTGTGGTGGATCATTTGAGCCATTTGAGGGCTGTGTTCGAGGCTTTGAGGAAGCAAAAGCTCTATGGCAAGCTCGAAAAGTGTTCGTTTTGGTGCCAAGTGTGACCTTCCTTGGTTACATTGTGTCAAGTGAGGGTGTTTCGTTGATCCTTCCAAAGTGGCAGCCATAAAAACGTGGCCTATTCCTTCATCCATCACTGAGGTACGTTCGTTTCATGGTCTTGCTTCGTTTTATAGACGCTTTGTGAAAAGTTTTAGTAGTGTTGTTGCACCATTGACGGAATGTATTAAGAAGGGGAGGTTTGAATGGAATGAGGCTGCCCAACGAGCATTTGAAACCATTAAGGACCTCCTAAGCAACACACCAATCCTCGCATTGCCGGATTTTTCTAAGCCCTTTGAAGTGGAGTGTGATGCTAGTGGTGTGGGCATTGGGGCAGTTTTGGTGCAAGAGAAGAGGCCGATTGCTTATTTTAGTGAGAAATTGGGAGGGGCTAGATTAAATTACTCTACTTATGACAAGGAGTTTTATGCTATTGTGAGGGCATTGAATCATTGGAGCCATTATTTGAGGCCTAGTCATTTCATCTTGCATTCGGACCATGAGGCTTTGAAACATATCCATGGCCAACAAAAATTGAATCCAAGACATGCTAAATGGGTGGAGTTCCTTCAATCATTTAATTTTTCGTCCAAATATAAGGAAGGGAAGTCGAATATTGTGGCTGATGCATTGTCTAGGAGGTATTCTTTGTTGGGGGTGTTGCATTCTAGGCTCCTTGGTTTTGATCTTGTCAAGGAGTATTATGAAGGAGATGTTGATTTCAAGCCTATTATGGAGGCTTGTGGAAAGGGGGCTGTAGGTCCATACGTGGTGCAAGAGGGTTTCCTTTTCAAAGGAAATCGTTTATGTGTGCCTAAGTGTTCTATTAGGGAGTTATTGGTAAGAGAGGCGCATGGAGGTGGTATTGCGGGGCATTTTGGCATTAACAAGACCTTAGCCATCTTACAAGAACACTTCTATTGGCCCAAGATGCAAGGGGATGTACAAGGAGTATTTGCTCGATGTGCTAGTTGTCAAAATGCCAAGAGTACGTTTCACCATGGGTTGTACACTCCACTACCAGTTCCGGAATTTCCTTGGGATGATGTGTCAATGGACTTTATTGTGGGGTTGCCTCGAACTCAAAGGGGCAAGGATTCCATCATGGTTGTGGTGGATAGGTTTTCCAAGATGGCACACTTTCTTCCATGCCATAAAACTGATGATGCAAGCAAGGTAGCAACATTGTACTTCCAAGAGATACTTCGTTTACATGGAGTGCCGAAGACTATTGTAAGTGATCGGGACACCAAATTTATGAGTTACTTTTGGAAGACATTGTGGAAACTATTGGGGACTAAGCTTTGTTTTAGTACTTCACACCATCCTCAAACGGATGGACAGACCGAGGTCACCAATAGGACCTTGGGAGCTTTACTTAGAGGCTTAGTGAGCAAGAGCACCAAAGATTGGGACATGAAGTTGGCGCACGCTGAATTTGCATATAATAGAGCACCAACTTATGCTACTAAGTGTTCACCTTTTGAAGTCGTTTATGGTGTGACTCCACGCATTCCTTTGGATTTGATTCCATTGCCTAGAGAGGAGTATGTGCATAAGGATGCCAAAGAAAAAGCAGCAGCTATGTTAAAATTGCATGCGCAAGTTAGGGCTCGTATTGAACAAGTCAATGAGAGGTATAAGAAGCTTGCCAACAAGCACCGACGACAACATTCCTATAAGGTGGGAGATTTAGTGTGGTTGCACTTGAGAAAGGAAAGGTTTCCTAACTTACGGAAGAATAAGTTGATGCCAAGATCCGAAGGCCCTTTCAAAATTGTCGAGAAGTTCAATGATAATGCCTTCAAGCTCGAGTTGCCTGGTGATTATGGCGTGAGTGCTACCTTCAACATTGGGGATTTGTCGCCTTACTTGCATGATGATGAGGATGCTCAATTGAGGAAAATTGCTTCTGAAGAAGGGGAGGATGATACGGGAGTAGATGAGGATCAAGTTGCTCAATTGGTTGCTCTTGGTTCGAAGGTTCCTCAGTTGGAGTTGGATTCTATGCATGGCGTGATAGTTGGATTCTTTGCTACCAAAGAATGCGTGTGCATGGTAACTAACTTGGGGCAAGATACGTAATACATTCATGCTACACTTCTAGTTCTGTTAGGAGTGTAGGAGTGGCGTGCGTGTCTTAGTATGCTAAGCATACGTAGTTGAGTTCAGCTAGAACTCTTCATATCTTTAAGTGCTTTGTATTTGATATATGTTAGGAGTCTATGTTCTCAAAGAGATAGATTATAAGATTCAACATTAGAGTTTCTTATCTATCTTTTAGAGTTTGATTAGGATTATGACTTAGGGACTTGTCCTAAGCATAGTAGGAGTTGGTTTTTGTTTTCTTATAAATAGTTTAGTTGTACGTGATTCCAATTAATGGATTATTGAAAGTTTTTACTTCGTGTTTAACCTTAATTGTTAATCAAATCTCTTGAAGTTGGTGGCTTAGCCTTTATGCTTCAAAACCCTTAAATCACATTGTGGTGCTTTGCTTTATCAATTGATTTAGGAACTATCGTTTGTTTGGTGTTACTTTGATCTTAATTTCCGCACAAGTATTTAATCCTACAAGATTAAATACATCAAATTCTTTACTAACTGATTCAAATACTTATTAGTAATGACATTATGGTTTGCTCTCAGGCAGGGGCGGACCCAATAAGGGTCCTGGTTGGCACCGGCCCACCCAAAAAAATCCAAGTCGCATTTTTGCACTTAGCTGGTTTGATGATAAAAATAAAATTTATATCCTAGCATCAATTGGGAGGAGGCGGAGCAGTGGCTTGCTTATGATGCACTCAAGTTTTCTTCCCGTGTTCGAATCCCCTTTGACTCATTTTGCTTTCTTTTGTTTTTCTTCACTTTTCGTTTTCTTTTATTTATCTTCACTTTTTGTTTTCTCCATTCCTGTTTCCAACTCTACCTTATACACATCTTTCCTTTTGTCCTTTTTCTTGGTTTTTTCGCAACCACTTTATTATAACTTAAAAATTTACAAGATTCGTTGTTAGTTTGATGTAGCAATTATCAGGGAGTCAAGGATGGGCCTGTGTTTTAAAAACTATGGGGGGTCATGAATTGATCCCATTTGAACTTGAGAAAATAAAAGAATTTTCATTATAAAACTTGAATTTTTTTTTCTATATAAAAGATAGTTTGACAGCTTTGACCCATTTAAAAAAACTTATTTATTTTGTTTTGCCCCCACTAGATTTTTGTTATCAACCTCCCCTGTCAAGGCCCCCAAATTATAAATCCTAGATTCGCCCCTGCTCTCAGGAGCTGTATGACACTATGATCTAAGTTTAATTCATCCCTCTTTCACCAAAAAAAAGAAATGTAAGGGTTATATGAAGCATTATTGTGAAAACGAAGCATAATATTTAAGTGTGTGTGTATATATATATATATATATATATATAACTACGAATCACTTGATAATGATATTATTCATTACTTTTTGCGTAGAGATAGATTATGGAGAAAGTATAAGTTAAGCCATTAGAAGATATATTTTGAGATCTGAAAGAGAAAAAGTACATATATTTGAAGATAATGGATAATTTTATTTATTGAAAATTGAGAGAAAATGTAATTGTAATGAGAGATAGTGATCCTTCTTTTATAGTTATAATGCGGTCCCAACCCAAAAAGAAAAAGGAACATTTGTACTACATTTTCAATAGGTCACTTTGTGATTTACAACCTTTAGAAAAAAAATTAATTTTTGCCCAAAATGATATCATAATGTGTAAATTAAATTTGTGAAGCTGTTGTGGTGATATGGGACCCAAGTTGTTGCTATGACCCCAAAGATAATTCTGCTTTGATATAAGTATGACATATAAGGCTTTGTTCTTTTGGACTTAGATTTGGATTTTCAATTATGTTTAGTTTAGTTTTATTCTTATAAGTTCTGTTTTGTTTTAATTGGTTGAGCCAAGTTCAATCCAAAATAACATGGCCTAAGTCACAAATAACTACTGATGCATGGCCTGAGTCCATAGAGTTTCAACATCGATTGAGTACCTCAGGGTGCAAATATCGGTAGAAAGTAGTCTTACCTCAAAGCATGTCATAAGAAATATGGTCTCGTACATTTCACTCTGGCCAATAAGTGGGTATATATGATGGCTCCTCCTTGGCACCATATCTGTAGTGCTTAGAGCATCCACAATAGTTGGTTTTTAGTTAAGGCAAGAGGTCGCAAAGACCATACTTGAGCCTACCCTCACCATTGTGAGGTGTTGAGGCATGTATGGGGAAGAAAGGGTGGGTGTTGACTGGTGCCCCTACCCCTTAGTTGGTCCTTAAATTTCAACCATTGAGAGAGTATCACTTGGCGCTGGTTGGGCGAGTGTGAAATATATAAATAAATTGGGCAGGAAAGAGAGTATATGGTAAGGTATAGTTAAATTAGGAGAAAGAAATAGGTGAACCAACCTCACCATTGTGAGAACAAAAAAAAAGGAAGGTTGAGGCAAGGGAGAGGCAAAGTTAGTGGAATATGAGATGTAAGCAGGAGGAAAAGAGAGAGAAAAAGAAGGAAAGGTGAACCAACCTCATCATCATGGGTGCTCTTAGACTGTTGTTACTACAAGGTTATGGCTAACTGATCCACTTCTACTCATAAAAGTATACACTAGATCCTTATAATAAAATCTAAGGCTCCCTTAATGAGATAGGCCACCGTCATCATCCTAAAATTTCCTACACCGTGGGCTAGCCCTAGCCGTGTATGTCTTATGAGGAGGTCTAGGAGGCTTGCTTGATGTGCATCTTGGAAAAGGAGTACCCCAAGGTGCACTACGCTTGAAAATTCTTAGTAAAGACTACTTTTATATAGTTTATTTGATTTGCGATAAATTGTAAATCGTCACCCTTATGACTACGAACCTCTTTTATGGCTTTAAGGGCACCCGTAATGATCA
Organism: Beta lomatogona; assembly: GCA_947646795.1. Classification (NCBI taxonomy): domain Eukaryota; kingdom Viridiplantae; phylum Streptophyta; class Magnoliopsida; order Caryophyllales; family Amaranthaceae; genus Beta; species Beta lomatogona. Next base: position 170,343 of record CANSNZ010000796.1, on the reverse strand, counting down.
GTGTGCTTATGCTTTTCCCTTGACTTTACACATACATCCAAATGGGTTAAGTATTTGAATAATACCACCACTAAGATTAATCAAAGAAGACTTCCTAAAAAAATTACTGTTATATAGTGTTCAACTCTTAATTAGTTTTGGCAAGCGGGAAATCACAAAATAGAATGATATTCCTTAATTACTTGATGGAGACAAAGTGCGCTCAGATGACAAATAAAGCCCTCTGAATTAAGAAGATGTTAAGAGTATATACCCATATGTGAGTTAGGAAATAATTGTCCCACATTCAAGAATTCGAGAAAGAATGACTAACATATAAATTGGTGGGTTATTCCACATATCACCAATTGGTTTAGGATGGAACTCTGCCAACCTTGTATGCGGTCAAACTCTCCTCCGGCTTGGGCTTGTATTAGGTCCAATGAAGTTTATCATGGTATCAGAGCGGACGATCCTGTCCCATTATGAAATGCATGATGGAAGGTGTTAAAGATCTGTTTGGGCCAAGTAAGCCCAACAGAATTGTGATGGCCCCAAGAAGGGGGCCCAGTTAACCTCATGTTCGAAGTCCAGATAAGAGTTCAACGAGGATGTTGTGACCTATCCAAATTGCAAGATTAAAAGGTTGCTCACATGTGAGGGGGAGTATTAAGAGTATATACTCACATGTGAGTTAGGAGATAATTGTCCCACATTGAAGAATTCGAGAAAGAATGACTAGCATATAGATTGGTGGGTTATTCCACCTATCACCAATTGGTTTTAGGATGGAACCCTACCAACCTTGTATGCGGTCAAACTCTCCTCCGACGTGGACTTGTATTAGGCCCAATTAAGTTTATTAGAAGACCAAGTACACATTGATTCATAGTATCATAACATACAGCCCAATCATGGGGATCATTTGAAGTTCCAATCTATAGAGTCATTTCACAAATTTGAAGTATTGATTAAAAAAAAAGGTCCAAACCTTCAAGAGGAAGGGGAAAAATAACCTCCAAGAGAATGGTCCTTCAACTTCCAGAAGTACTAAGGTCCATGTTGTGTTAGCGAAAAACTCTGAACCTAAGGTTCACCAATAACCACCACATTTTTATGAATTTTCTAAATATATTGTATAGAGTTATTTAAATGTATTCATACCAAAATAAATGAAGAGAAACTAAGGTCCATGTTGTGTTAGCGAAAAACTCTGAACCTAAGGTTCAACAATAACCACCACATTTTTTTGAATTTTCTAAATATATTTTATAGAGTTTATTTAAATGTATTCATACCAAATTAAATGAAGAGAATAAGAATGAAAAAACAACAAAAAATAGGCAATGTTAGGGCTCAGAATAGGGCTGCAAATGAGTTGAGCCGAGCCGAGTATTTGATTGTTCGAGCTAAGCTTGATAAGAATTATCGGTGGTCGAGCATGGTCGAGCTCGAACGAGATTTTCAATTTGGTTGTTCAAGCTTGGCTCCTTCAGCTGTAGGGTTAGCTTGAGCTCGGCTCAAGCTTCCTCAATTACATGCCGAGCTCGAGCTTGAACGAGCTATATTCAATCTTAATCTAAGAAATTAGGATCAACAATAACATACCTTCGGTGGTTGACATGGAGAGCAAGCCTCCGAGAAATTGTGAGTAAACACACAACTATGATTCATTTTGTCAATTCTTGGATGAATTGATGATCTAATTAAACAGTGAATGTGTTAAGGTTATAAATTTTTTAGAGATATTTATAATTCAAATAGCCATAGTCATTTCGGAAGTCTAGCAAGAGATATATATGATAAGATACTTACAGCAAAAGATCGGGAAAATTGTCGTATTGTATGGGTATTTGATAGCTTTCTTGACAAAATTAAGCAAATAAAATCTTCAATATCAGAAAGAAGAAGAGAATTTCCACCAGACAATGAGATATTGGAGTAAGAAAATTATAAATAATATTGACTTTCTATATTATGGTCGGATTTTGTTTTGTAAGTTTTCCGGAGTTTTTAAATTTTTTTTACAGAGTACCTTTAAAAAATAAACAAGCTTTTTCGAGGTATCAACGAGCGTTTTCGAGTAATAAACGAGCTCTAAACTAGTTATGACCAAACTGTTCGCGAGCATTAACGAGTCAGTAGAGGTGGCAAACGGGTCATACGGGCGGGTCATAATCGGGTTAACTTTGCCTTCATGTCGGGTCAGGTCCGTTCCGGTTCATGAAGATTCGGGTTGCGTCAATTGAGTTAGATCGGGTCGGGTTGTTCGGGTCTATTTTTTGTCATTACTTTCGGGTGAAAATGGGCCTCGGGTCGGATCCACAGGTACGATATTATTTTGCCGGCTCTACGCCGGACACATAGGTGCCGAGCTCGGCTCAATTACTAAACGAGCTTGTTCGTTTAATTTTTGAATTAGCTTGTTCGCGAACACATTGGCTCATTTGCACCCTTAGCTCTTTCTAGCCTCCACAGATTTATCGCCTTCCTTTTTTGTAATTTGTACCCCCTTTGTAGACACCAAAGTTAGAAATCCTTGATTTGAGTATATAAGATATGTGTTTGAGTGAATTTTTGTTAAAATTAGTAATATGGGTCAGATATTAGTTAAATCTTTCATATATTACTAGGAATCATTTTTAAAAGAAATTAAAACAATTCAGATTGATCAACCATTTCACTAATTTTGGCTAAACCATACTCAATCTATCAATTTTGTAATGAATGTGATAATTTTAAAAAGAAATATTGTTTTTCAGCATCACTTATAATTATGAGGGATTGTTAAATTCGATGGGTTCATAAATAAGGTAGGCTGAAATATTATTATCATTTCACTTTGTGTCTATTTTAGAGCTTATTCTATTTTAGTAATCTTTGAGGCACTATATTTATAAGTTATATGAAGCATTTTTCGATAGCTTGTTCCGTTATGTGGGTTAATAGAACAATATTTATTATCTTTTGTCCAACTTAGATTATATGATCCAAGCTGATAACATATGCACTCCATCTGATTTTTATTAGTTTATCCACTTTCCTTTTTGCATTGTTTTTTATTAATTTACCCACTTTTTCTTTTTGCTAATTTTGGAATGGTCCTACCAATTTCTAATTTTTTTTTATAAGGAGAACAAGTTAGAATAACATCCTAGTATGGGGGACAGCCTAAAACATCCTTCCGGATGATAATGGAGAAATCCATACAATAAGGAGGGAACCAATATAACAGGGAAGGGTAGTCATGCGCCTTCCTAGCTATAAAAGCAGAAGCCTTGTTAGCTTCGCGAAAGCAGTAACGAAACTGGCAGACCTGGAACTGAAGAGCATCCACACCTGCATCTTTAACAATGTTAGAAATCTCCCAAGGAATACGCCAAGAATTCTTCATAGAATTGATGACCCCTAAATTATCGCCTTCTACAATAAGATAAGTGATGTTCATGAAAGAGACTCCCTTAATATCTTCGCTAAGAGCCCAAGCCTCAACTTGAATTATTGAGATATGAGAACTCAGGGACTTAGCAATTTTATGTTATTATCTTTACCCCCTACTCAGTCTATTAAAATCAACTAAAATAAAAAAATTCCAGCTCAAACTTTATACGAACGTTGCTACACGCGTTTCCCCTCAAAGAAAGGGGTACACTTGGGCCCAAAGTTCTAGGCCTTTTAGCCCACCAATACTAACCCAGCCAACTAAGGAAAAGAAAAAAAAAAACAAACAAACTGGCAGCTCCACCCTCCCTAGTATTCCACGCCTCGCCCCAAATCTCTTTCACAACATTATCTATACTAATATATTAAAGGGCGTGCGTGACAACGTACACATCCACGTGTCACCTCTGTTACTCTACTAGAATTGTCCGATGTGTACGTATGTCATGTTAATTAACAAAATTAAAATTGGCTTGCAACAAGATTTGAACACGTGACCTCTTGCCACTATATAAAGCACAATTACCATCTTGGCATCTCAACCAACTTTTAATCATGCTTTAAATGTCCATAGTATTATATTTGTACCTTTTAAATGAGTTTTCTTTAATATATTTTAATGCAAATGGAAAAAAATGCATATCAAGTTTGGAAAAAATACCACCCGGGGCAACGCCCGGGCCCAAATACTAGTTTTATTATTATTTGTGTAATGTGGGGCCCACGTATGTATAGACTTGGGATTTGAAAAGTCTTGATCCCATGACCTCTTACTTCATAATGTTATGATCTTACCACTAAAATATACTACTATCTCCTTTACGTAATCAAATTTTAATTCTAACAATTAAATCCTTATTTCTTATTGAATTTTGTAATAACGAAATTATAATTTTTGAAAAAAAATATAAATGGGGAGTGTTGTCTACTATATATATATCTATATATATTTTATTGAAATTCGTGGGCAAGCATTGCACGCCGCCACGCATCACCCCATCTCATACCCGTGCCCAATGGCGGAGCCAGTATAGGGCTCGGGGGTCACGTGACCCCCTGAATTAAATAATTATTTTTAAAGTGAGTATCTCATGGACACGTAAAGCTTTTCAGGGTGCTATATCCAAAGCTTCATTCACCAAATTCACCTTTTCCACCATATATGCCTTGAAGTTAAACGATGTTGTGTTTGGGATATTATATATCTATACAAATATATTAAAAGACGTTCCTATCAAAGGAACGGTACCACGTGGCACTCTGCTCAAGGTTTTAATACACGTGTTTATAATCTCATTTTAAAATATTAACAATATATAGTTACTAGGATTCGAACACGCGACCTTTGAAATAAAATGTGAGTGTTTAACCACTAAGCCACTACAATTTCAATGCTTAATGTTTCAAAGTAAAACATAATAAAGTCTTATAATTATATGGAATCATAAAGACATAGACAAGTTTTTTGATCTCTAACACTTTTATTAAGTAATAATATTCTCTTATCCTAATTCTATTGAAATTGTTATTTTTATCCCCAATTCCTTAGATTTTTTTTAAAAAACAATTTATCATGACATAAGATCCATTTTTCGATTTTGCACTAGATAGAATATTAAGAAAAGCTAATAAAATCACGTATAAAATTTATGAATAATAATATACTTCCTCCGTTCCATGATAAGTGAAACACTTACTATTTTAGAACGTTTCAAAATAAGTGAAACATACCTTAAATGGAAAAAAGAAAGTGACAAGATGACAAGAATACCCATCACAAACTTGTGTGGTTTGCTTTTCTCTCTCCTCCTTTTGATAATGAAAAGGGTATTTTATGAATTTTTGGCTTTTGAAAGTGATGTTTATTAAATCTTGTGCCCAATCCCTATGTTTCACTTACTATGGAACGGAGGAAGTATTTGATAATTGTAACTGACCCGCGGCATCGCGCGGGCCAAAATACTAGTTTCATTTGAAACCAGTTGACCAAATGGATATTAATTCTTACGTGGTAAAGCTATAATTAATTGTCATTTTCTTGGGATATTATATATGGTAAAAAAACTTATATGAACCTAGTCCACAATAAATTTAGTGCAGACCTAATACTAGTGCATGTGATTGATTTATGGGAAAAAAATAAGACACTATGTTAAATAAACACTAGATATAAAAGAGGAGTAGCTCGACGAGCTCGAGTCGAGCCCAATTATATATGTTTTCGAGCCGAGTCGAGCCTAGTTCGGTCTCGGTTCGGCTCGTTAACACCCCTAGTCTACAGTTGTGACCGCCCGATTTTGAAATCCTGGCTCCGCCACTGCTCGTGCCGCTATGTCTCCAACATGACATTCATACGCTAACATAACATGCCTTAGAAAAAAAAAAAAAAATTGCATAAGAAGTCTCGAACCTATGACCGCTTAGTCGCTTACTTTGTAATGTCTTTATTTTACCGCTAAACTATGAGTTATGCTTGTGACAAAATGTCAACCCCAAATTATAAATCATTATTATCTTATTAAATTACCTGGGAAAGAGCTCGAGCCTAACAACTAGTTATTATTTTAAAAGCACGGGCAAGAAGTGTAGGTTCTTAGGCAGCCACATGACCCTAGCTCCCTTCCCCCTCGAACACTGACATGATGCGGTTTTATTTGTGACTTGGCATTTCGTTGGAACATTGTCAAATAAAAATTTGAATTTACAACCTTAAGTAAGAAAAAAGAGATCTTCTTATTGGTTCTTGTATCAAGATCAATGATTTTATGGATTTTTTTGATGAAACCAAGAGTTATATTCTAATGTTTTGAATGCATATTATTAATAAAATGACTTATTTTCATTTTTTACTGATATGATCAAGGGATTTGAATAGCAGGTTTAGAACCCATTGACCTCTTACTCCATATGTCATGGTCTTACACAGTACATCTCTCATATGAAACTATATTTTCCAATTCCAACTAATAAATAGTAACTTATTCTCTATGCGTTGACACAATTGTAAAAATAACTTAAGGCATTGCACAGAGCCAAACACTAGTTAATCATTAAAATTATGAGTTAACAAACATAAAAGCCAAATAGTATAGTAGTATACTACTTTTGTTTTTTTATCTGCAATAAATGTCTTTTTCACAAATAATAAGGAAAGAGGAGAGAGTAACATTTGACCCAATTGCCCATGTTTTTTACATGTAATGTTGATAATATGAGGATAGATGGTCAAAATGATTTAAAAGTGAGCCTCATTTAAAACCTTTACAAAAAAAAAATATTGTATCTAAAAAAACACCTAAAAATAAAAATCAATATATATATATAAAGGAGGAACTTTTCGGGAGCATAGAAAACTCCTCAAGATTTCGAGCTCATAGAGCGCGCCACGTAGGATTGCCATGTCATCAATTTATATTTTTATTTTTAAAAAAATAGAGTTCTACATGATTTAAATACATAAAAGGAGATTTGGATAAGCAAAAATTAGAGTTTGTATTTGAATCAACAACTTAAATTATTATATTATAAAAATTGCGTATAACTTTTGCTACGTAATTCGGAATATTATAATTTTTGTACCATTGGATAGTGCTCGAAATATACTTCGAAATAAGATCCATTTACAATATAGTTCGGCAACTGATGAAATAGAGAGCGCCACGTAAGATTGTCATGTCATAGTTTTAAATTTAAATATTATAAAAAATAGAGTTCTACATATATTTAAATACATAAAAGGAGTTTTGGATAGGGAAAATTAGAGTTTCATTTTGAATAAACAACCTAAATTATTATATTATGTAATTGTGTATAACTTTTGCTACCTAATTCAAAACATTATAATTCGACTACCATTGGAGAGTGCTTGAAATATGCTTTAAAGTAAGATCCATTTACAATATAGGGTCACAAATCATGAAAATATTTAAAGAATAGAGTTTTACATAGATTTAAATGCATATATATAAGAAGCTTTTGATAAGCGAAAATTAGAGTTTGGTTTTGAATTAACAACCTATATTATTATATTATCTAAATTGTGTATAATAATTTTTGTACCATTAATTGGATAGTGCTCTAAATCTGCTTTGAAATAAGATCAATTTATAATATAGTTCTACAACTTATGAAATATAATAAAATAAACAACAATGTAAAATTCATAGTCTGATTTTAAATAAAAAATCTAAATTATTATACAACGTAAATTGATTATAACTTTTGCTACATAATTCGCAATAGTATAGTTTTTTTTACCGTCGGAGAGTGCTCGAGATATACTTTGAAATAAGATCTATATACAATATTGTTTTACAACTTATGAAAATGTATTTATTTAGATGAACAACAACATATTATTTATTCTTTATTTTAAATATATAAAAATAGCGTATTATACCTGACAATACTAATTATGTCTTTAAGAATCATACTTTTAAAAATTGAGTTATATAAAGATTAAAAATTCATATCCATAGTTTTGAACCTATAGCATGCCATTCCATGATGGCATTACATGAAGAATCAAATGAAAATTTGTCATCGAGATTGCAGAGGTATTATGCAATTAACAAATTATTTTATTCCTAGAATATTTATTGCATACATAATTATTTATGTTTTTTTCCATATATCTATATGTAAGATCTTATTCTTTTCTCCATGAACTTAATTCTACTAAAACTATTTGGAAATCAAGATTCGCGTTTCTAGACTGTTTAAGGTCACGGATCATAAAAAAGGGGGGAAGTTTGATAAGTCTTGATATGGTCATGATTGATGAAGAGGTATTTTTTTTTCTGTCTTAAATAGTATTTTTAATTATTAATAGAGGTTAGTTTTACATTTAATTAATTTTATTCATGAAACTATCATTATGATCTTCTTTTTTGCTTTTTCATCTTCCATTCTAAATGCGTTAGTGTTTATGTGCTATATTCAAAGTTGAAGTTGTGGCTGACACTCATGTTTTTCTCTATTCTTTCTATTATGCATCTATTAAATTATTACCCTCGCTCTACTTTCTTAAATTATCATTCGGGTATTATTCATGTTAAAACTGTGTTAATTATTGTTAGTCATATCTATTATTAGGATACCATTTAATAATAGAGTTAGTTACAATATTTAATTGGATATTAAAAATTATAAAATTTATATATCGTAATAACAAATTTAGAAATTATAGTATAATGACAAATACTTTCCCTGTTCTTTTTCTACTACAACAATTGGTGTGGGCATGGTTTTTAAGGAAATATAAAATGGGTGATTTAGCATAGAAGTACCCATTTAGTTAACTAGAGTAGAGGATAAATAATCCTTAATAAAGTAAACGCAACTTTATGAGGCAATTTAGATAATTAATGAGGGTTTTATTAACATAAAATAAAGGCAATATTGTCAACAATAGTGGCTTTTGTTTTACCAAAAGTGAAATGGTTCCAAAAGATGAAACTACCCAAAGCGGTAATTGTTGTAATAGAAAAGGAATGGAGAAAGTTATTAATACAATAGTATTGAAAAATTTCATTTCACAAAGAACACAAAAATTGATAATAATATTAACAAAAAAATTTACAAAAAAATAAAATAAAGAATAAACCGGCAACGCACGGCTTCAAAACTAGTTGTTATAAAAAACAGAGGTATAAATAACCAACAAAATTTGCTTGTTTATCTTTTTTTTGATTTGACGACAGTTTAGTGAAACAAGCAAAAAGGAAATTGCGTTCACCTAAATTACACTTTCTCGTTTTCGCGTGGTGGACACGTGTATGTCCTTCATCATCCATTGTCACTCTCACTTTAATTTATTTATTTTTCTCTCATAATTATTTCCTTTTTCTCCTTTCCATCTTTTTAAAATATAATTTTGGGCTTCAATACCTTTCACTTTCTAAATTCCATTGATTAGAATATTGAATACTCCCAACAAATTTAGTAAAAAATCACATTTCATACATTAAAATAATTCATAAAAAACCAAATTTTCTTGCTTTTTTTCTGTTGCTTCTTCTCCCCATTCTCTCCCTCTCTTTTATGCTGGTAAGCAACTCTGTCTTCACATCTTATATCTCTCCTTAATTAATCAAATTTTCCACTACCCATATTTTATTTTTGCATAGAAGTTGTTGTAATAGTAAATTTAGATATTATTAACTTTGAATTTTCTTTTTCATATATGGGTTTTTAATTTCTTGGATAGATTGATTGGGATTTGTTGAAGTTGAAAGGTAAAGAAGATTGAAGAGTGTTCATTGAAGAAAGAGGCTGAAATTAATTGCCTCAGATCTGGGTAACATACAGTGGACTTTATTATCAGAAGAAGGGCATTCTTGTGATTATTAATATCTTTGTATTTATAGACTATAGTTTATTTTCATGAAGTCATTTTGTTTTTCCTTCCTTTTGTTATTTGCTATTTTGGAATTATATAAATAATTAGTTTTGCTTTTTGTTGGGTTCTTGCAAAATTTCCTGGATCAGTAGTTAGGTTAGCTGAAAAAAGATCTGGGTTTTGTTGGGTTGTTAGTTTTCTGTTCTGATTTGGTTGATAAAGGTTAGTTGAAAAGAAACAGTATCTAGAGATTTCTGGGTTAACACTTAGAAAAAGTGTACATTTATTAATTGGTTCATCATATGAACTGATCTTTGGGATTTAGAACAAGTGTACAAGATTGAAGTAGATATGGGTTTTCATTTATTTCTGTTCCACTGAAACTGATCAGATTCTTCCTTGGTCTTTGGTGCTGGACTTTTTTTTCTGGGCATTGAAGTGGGGAGAAGCGAGGAGAGAGGATAAGGTGATTTTGAATAGATTCAGGTGTATTTTGTTGCTTATATAGTTGTAGTATCTCGCCTTCGATGAACTTGGTAGTTTCTGCCTTGGTGTTGAGTGGTTGAGGATTGGTGTGTCACTGGATCACTTATCCGTGTGTTATGATCAACGCGTATGAACATACAGAAGTGGGTAGAGAAGTAGAGAAGTGAACTCTTAGATATTGGTATGATAGATGGAGCTTATGCAGGAAGCAGTTAGCATGCCGATGATGATTGGCAATCTTGTTAGTGAGGAGAAGGCTGTTAATACACCACTGCAGCTTGCAGGGCTTGTGCTTAAAGCAAATTCTTATAGCTTACCGTCAGATAAATCTGAAACAAAAGCACTTTTGGTGCCTGATGGTATTGGGGGTAAAGTTTTTAGTTGCAATGATGAGCCTGCTGCCAAAGTTAGCACATCTGTAGAATATGCTTGTGTTAAGAATGACGAGGAAGAGCCTAAATCATCGAGGGTGGTTAACTCCAATCACGGTTCTGGTGTTTCTAGTGATGACATTGATCAGGAAGTTAGGAAGGAAGATTTTTTGTCCTGCTCACAGTCTTTGGCTAGTGAAAATAGCAGTATTAATGGCGAGGAATTATTAGCTGCAGAGTCTAATTCCGATACAAATTCACCAACCTCAAGTGATACAGAGAAGAGCATCCATTCAGTTGCTCTCCAAGAGTCCAATACCATGGGATCAAGTTCTATGTTGAAACCTGTTGGAGATGTATTTGCAGTTGCAGAGGATCTTGATGTGGATGATAGTCATGGACGTGATCAAAACACGACGATGGGTCTTCTCGAAGCATCGTCGGAAAAGATAGTTAGAACAATGAGCAGCCATTGCATATTTGAAATGGATTCTGTGCCTCTTTGGGGTTTCACATCCATCTGTGGGAGGAGACCGGAGATGGAAGATGCTCTCACTGCTGTACCATGTTTCCAGAAGCTCCCAATGAAAGTTTTGGCCGTTGACCACATGTTTAACGGAATGAGTCCAAGTTTGAGTCAGACGGCTCATTTTTATGGTGTTTATGATGGACACGGAGGTTCTCAGGTAAACTACGAACTTATCAGTTTTCTTTTTGTTGTTTTTCTATACGAACTTAAAAATACTATTGATATTTTTGTATTGATGCATTCATAGAGGTGTTTTTTTAGGAATATTTTTCTTTTTATTGAATAACTAGATTGTCATATTGGGCCGTTGCAACATCAAGTTACTCTATTTGAAGGCACCAACATAAGCCTTTTGTTGTAGCAACTTGCTTAAATTCTCGTGGTCCATGGTCTATAAGCACAACTGCACAAGTCCTGCTGTATTGTTTCTCCAGTTTACTGCAGATGTGTTTGATCCACTTGTGGCCACGGTGCAATCAAGATATCTGCATGTTTTTGAACCTGCTGTTGACATTTCGTCTTTCTTTCATTGTTTAATGATGACACATGTGCTTTTTTTGTGTACAGAGGGTTGTTATTATGCAGATAAGTTAACTATATTGTTTGAAACTCTTTTGCCTAGGTTGCTGACTATTGCCGCGATCGTCTCCATGTTGCATTGGCTGAAGAGATAGAATCTATGAAGATGGGTCCCCAAAATGGAAGTATTATTGATAACTCAGGGAAGGAGTGGGAAAAAGCATTCTCTCGTGCTTTCCTTAAAATTGATGCTGAGGTTGGAGGAGTCAATAAAGACCGTCCTGAGGGGAATGATGATGGATGTGAGGCTAGTCTTGAACCCATCGCACCTGAGACTGTTGGGTCGACAGCTGTTGTGTCTGTTGTTTGTTCAACACATATCCTAGTTGCTAACTGTGGTGATTCAAGAGCAGTGCTCTGTCGTGCAAAAGCACCCATGCCGCTATCAGTTGATCATAAAGTAAGCTTATATGTGAGGTTTTGTGCATTTGTTATTCTTACTCCAGTGACTGTGATGATTGATTACCATTTGACCTTTCTTTTGTCTCTAGCCTGACCGCAAAGATGAATGGGATAGGATAGAAGCTGCAGATGGGAAGGTCATACAGTGGAATGGCTACCGTGTTTTTGGTGTTCTTGCAATGTCAAGATCCATTGGTTAGTCTTTTTACATGGTGCAATCATTCATGTCTCTAATGCGTAATTTTGGTCTTCTTGCTGTTTGAAGATCTGATTGTAATCTATACTAATATATTAAAAGGTGTTCCTCAACAGGGAACTGTGTCACGTGGCGCTATCCCTTAGAGTTTTGACTTTATGTACTCCACATTCAACAAAAAAAATTAGATTATGCATGGTATAAGATTTGATCCCATGACCTCAAGCTTGTGTACTAATGTCTTAACCACTAAACCAAATAATATTTGGTGTTATAATTTCAACGTAAAATACCAATAAGTGAAATATATAAGTACCCGGGGCATAGCCCGGGCCTAAACACTAGTTGTTTCTTATATGGTGCAAAGAAACTTAAAAAATCTATGTTAGATTTTTAATTCAAAGTTGATTATACTCCTATTGATTTAGAGATCATAGCTTCTGTTACTGAATGCCAAGTAGCCAAGATCCGTCATTATGAGTCTTTGTTGGTCTTCCTGTTTGAATAGTCACAATTCCCTGCTTTTGGGGTTTTAAAGAAGTCATAAAAGCAAGGCTTGGTATTAGAAATGAGCTAACATTACAGAGATGCACTTAAGTCTTTACAGACTACCTTTGCTCTACGGAATTTTAGCTCCATCCAGATGATAGATGAGAGTTGAAATGCGATGACTCTTGTTTGCAATCTATATCACCTTTTTTGATGTTTCATAAACTCTAATTATTCTATGGAACAATAATGTGTGAAAATTTAGTTGTTTCACATATTGATCTCCTGTAAGATATTGAGGGCATGTTTGGATTGAGGGTGATGCAGTATGGGAATAATGGAGACTAAATGAAGAAATTGAAGTTTAAATTTATTTATTATGGAAGAGTAGATGGAAGGGGAACTATTAACCTCATTTTGGGGGTAACGGATTACCTAGAGAGAGGGTGGGTAACTGTTATTTTCAAAATGAGGGCAATAATTCTTCCTTCTCTAAATTAGTTATCACATCTATCTCCACCTCCATCTACCTTCAATTTCTTTCTTTTTTCTTCTATTATTCTCTTTATGCATGACCCCCAATCCAAGCATGCCATATGGAATGATATTTTTCTATGTAAAGATATTATGTGCTATATGATCGACATCCTTTTTCTAGCTTGGGTTAAAGCTGTATATGTTTTTGTCCCCCAATATGCACCAATATGGATTAGGGGGATGTATGTGTGGGTTGTTAATTGATGTTCAGCATAAACATTGTTTGGTCTTAACTTAGTGCAACTTTGGTTTCTCAGTTTTCAGTAGAAATGGGAACAGCTTTTCTAATAGAATTTTAGAATCAGATGGAAGAAAGACCATAAGGGTGATAAAAAGTTGATTTGATTGCCATTCAACTTCTGGTGATGTTGCCAGGTTCCAAGTTCAGCAATGGTATTAGATGCCTGGTGCATTGGTTGGAAGCTAGTGTACCTATGTGGAGATCTTTGGTGAAACATGTGGGCTCCATTGTCACTTCCTCAAGAAAGTGCTCACTACTTAATTGCTTTCTTTTCTTTCTTTTTTGTACTTTTCTTCCCGGGTGCTCCACTTCTTTTTGGGCCCTCGGTAAAATGGCCAGATGCTCTATGTAGTGTAGGGGAACTTAGGTTGTGTTTGGCTCAGAGTATTAAATTTTTGAGCTGGACTCTATATTTCAACAGAACCCAAGCTTTCCAATTTCATTTTCTGTTTGGTTCCTTGCCAAAAGAATTGGAGAGGGAGGGGAAAGCAAGATGAAAAAAAAGACATTGAGAAGAGGTGGCGTATTAAAGGGAAATGTGGCATTACTTCCTGAAATAACAGATATCTTTTTCCACCTTATAATCTCAACAAGGTACAATCTATCTCCTACAGTAATGGAAGAGAGGGAAATCTGAACATGACTTTCTGGGGTTAAGGGTATTTCCCCAACCAAACACAAAATAGAAAGCTTCCCCATGCTGTGAAATTCCTGGGATGCAGAATATACTTGTATGCATGTCGGAAAATGGACTTCTAGGCTTCTTTTTTGAGTAGAGTGAGGGAAGAGTTACCCTTTGTTAGTGAGGATATCTATGGTTGAATGGGCTGTGAATATTTTTAATTTGTGAAGCCATCTCAATATCATGATTCATATTTCCATAGCTTAAGCAACTTTAACTTCTAAGCTTTGAGAAATGCTAGTTGCTGAGATAAGAAAGATAGTTAGAATCTGGCATTTGCATTAGTAGAAAAGTAAGGAAGCAAAGGCAAGGAATGTGTATGATTGGATGGCTTAGATTTTTACTTTCAAGTGGACTTACTGTTGGAATCTTGTTTAAAATTTTGCTTATTACTAGCTTTTGCTTTTGTCATCTTGTCCTGCTACGTTGTCTCTTCAATTTATCTCAAATACCTACGTCGGATCGTCGGCACTTTGACATGTTTATGGTTATTTAACACTTCAAATTGGGCATAGCTGATTTGGACACCTGGATACTTTCTCGTATTCGAGATCAGTACCCGAGTGCAAGTAACATAGTTGTTGTTCCTTTGTATGGCTGATTAATCACGCTCTGTTAATTCAACAATTTTGAACAGAAATGATATATTTACTTGCGTCTGAGATAAGCATTACACTTTTGTCAGTTTGCTTATACTTTTTGAACTTTAATTTGCATTTCCAGGGGATAGATATCTAAAGCCATGGATTATTCCAGATCCAGAAGTAATGGTTGTTCCAAGGTCAAGGGATGATGATTGCCTCATTTTAGCTAGTGACGGCTTATGGGATGTGATGACAAATGAAGAAGCCTGTGAAGCAGCACGGAGGCGAATATTATTGTGGCATAAAAAGAATGGAGCAAGCATGTCTTTGGAACGGGGAAAAAGTGTTGATCCAGCTGCTCAAGCTGCAGCAGATTATCTGGCGAAGCTTGCTTTACAAAAGGGGAGCAAGGATAACATTACGGTAATGGTGGTGGATTTGAAACCCCATAGGAAGCTGAAATGCAAAACTTGAAAGGTAACACCACCTTATTTGAGAGTTATTAGTTATTTCCCCCCTTTTTTTGAGGTTTTCTCTTTGTTCTTTTTCTTAGAAATGAAATGATATAGAATCTTATCATCTGAACTCTTAAGTAACAATATAGCGAGCAGCCTCATCTAGTTTTTGTAATGAGCTGCTGCAGTAGCATGTATATATGTTTGTGTATACACAATTAGTGGAGTGGATGACATGAAATGTCATACACGTGCTAATTGTTTGATAATTAGCCTAAAACAATCAATAAATTGTGCATTTTTTTTTTGTTTATGTGATTCATTAATCTTGGAATCAAATTTCCCTGCAATAACCTACATTGTAGGGAAATTAGATTTTGTATACGACTGATTTATGGTTATTGATTGGATGATGGAAGGAGAAGAAGTAAATAAAGGGGGTAGCTTTAGCAGTGAAGAAAGGATTCGAGAGAGAGGCTCCACGTCTTCCCTAGAACCCATTAGCCTCAAAATGAAAAGAAAAGAAAAACTGGAAACCCCAAGTAAAGCTCAGCTATGGCAGTCGCAGCCACCTTCTGTTTTTGTCGACTCTCAACATTTCAGATTATTTCGATAAGCAATCATCAGAGTTGCATCTTCAACTCTTTTGTATTATCCGACTTCTGAGATGTAGCTATTCACAGCTGTGGTGGATCTTCAGCCATCCAACTTCTTTGATTGCCTCAACCCACATCCTATATTCAGCTCCCCTTACCGCCATCAGTGTTTGTTGTCATCCTTGACCGTCGAGTTTTTTTGGCGATGGTCAAACTTCCATCAATTCATTCTATATGAGTCACGATGGTGAGTTTCCTTGCTGTGAAATCTCAGATCGGCCACTGCCCTCTGCCAATGTTGTTCGAATGGAACACTTTCATCGTCTTCGTTTCCTGATTAGGCTTCTTGCTAGAGCATCATTGCTTTCATTCTCAGCTTTTCTTCTCCATATCTTGGTTGTCATATCATCTTCACCTCATCAATTAGTAGTCGTATCTTCTGGTTTTTTTGGGTATACAAGACGAGTTAGGAGACCCTCCTCTCTTCAACTACAAAAGCATATGAGAGCATGGTTGCAGTATGTCGATTGTCAAGTTGAAATTAAGTACTCGAACATCAAAATTATATAATCACTTACCTCTTCATATTAATCAATCAATTAACAGAAGTAGTTAACTTTAGTTTGATGACACTCACATCATCATTCAAGACTAGAAGGTCTGATTTTGCTTTTACTTTTCAAAATTTAACTACATTTGAGTTATTAATCTGCTAATTTTTATCAAGGAGCTCTGCAAACTAGCCTTGTAAAAACTAGAGTACTAGAAACAACATAACATTGTAGTACTAGAAATATAGAAATTGTACACTAACCCAATTCAATCTTAGTTTGATAGTGATCCATTTATATCAAATATAAAATACAACTAACAGAAGTTGGTTTTATTATTTAATCTTTACTTTTTTTAGCCTTTGTTATTTGAGATGAATATGTTAATTAAAATGTAAGTGTCTAAGATGTTTTTGGATCTTTTTCAATGTATATTATATAACTATTAACGTGTTTCAAAATCTCTATTTGTAAATAATTAGATATAGTAATGGACAAAATATCGTGTTGGCAATCGTGAAAGTCAAAGTGCAACTAAAAAAGGGAAGTATTTAGATTTTTTTTTCCGAAAATATTCCACTATCGGGCATTGAGCACAAATTTTTTTTTTTGGATGAGAATCGATCCCGCGATCCTCAAACCCTGGAGGGAGCTCTAACCAACTCGAGCCTATTCCTCACTCTCCAGGGCATTGAAGCACTATGATGGTGATATGAAGATTGTTTTGTGGGTCCAAGTTGTAGATAGATTAATAAAAAATCATGGCTTTGAGACATAATACATCCGAAGTGACAAAGTCTAAGCAGTGCCCGTAACTAGGGGTTTGGGGCAAAAAAATTTGCTAGTTACGTAATTATTAGACATAAAAGTTGAAGACTTTGCTAAAACATCCGCCAACTTGAATTGGTTCTTTTGTACTGACGAACTCAATGCTCATCTACCTGATGGGTTTCCTCAGCTCCCTGCATTGGATGATGAAACCACTATAAAAAATCTTCATGATAGTTGCTGTTATCGATCATAATGATGGCCTTTTGACCATCTTTCAAAATGATGATACAGTCTTCTCCTTTATCCCGATTCCTGGGCTATTCTCAACCTCTGAGTAATTCCCTTTAGTTCTACAAAATCCTATAATAATCGTCGTAGTCTTTTTGTTGTTGTGTAAATGAACAGTTGAAGACTAACCGCAGTGATGTAGACTGTACTCGATCCCGTGTCTTGGGTAACACCCCCACAAGACTTTACCAATTCAACTAAGCTAGATGACATCCACATAAAAATCATCTTAGTAATTCTGCATGGAGAGCATCTTTGGTAAAGATTAATTTTTGAGAACCCAACCCCATATGTCCATATCTAGTCTCCCTAGCCCGATGTCTTGTATGATCCCTACAATACTAACCTATGCAGAGTTTTCTATGAAAGCTGCATCAACATTACTAATCTTCGATCTAGTGGCTGGATACGGTTGGAGATGGGGTCAGAGTGGAACAAGGGTTGATCATGGCTTTGAAGAGGGATGGGGAGATGGTGAAGAATTCACTTGCTGCTGATGGAGCTTTCTTCATTCTAGACCAAGAGAAGCAAGGGTTTTTAACTCACACTCAATAGAAATAGACAGGGGCAGTTGAATTAAATTCCAAGTTTCCTATACGTTGGAGCATGATTTAAAGACATTAAGGTATGATTCAATTGACAATTTAGATGAATGTGAGTAATATAGATTGGCTTCAAAAACATACTTTTAGTTGAGTTTGGTTACAAAAATTGTGCAAAAAATTTCAAACCCACTATCCTCTAAACTAAATTATAAATTACTCGAGATAAAAAAAAGTTTGAAAAATTCTCAATGGTACCATCCAAGTATTAATTTTTGTCAATGGTACACAACTTTTAATTGGCTCTCCAATTGTACTATTATAGTATTGACTTGTTGCGTGTTGTGATCAAATCGTTAAACAAATGTTACATGTATGCTTGTTATAATTGCAGTTTCATAAAAATTGTTAAAATCCTATCCGAAATCCCTAATTTATTTTCCTTTATCGCGGGCTCGCCATTGCTTATCTCTATTGAAACAGAAGCCTCCATTAGCAACCATACTCCATAAATATTAGAGAAATTACAACATACAAGAATCAAGATAGAAGATCCTTCAAAATCTCTGGAACACACAAAGTAATAATACTACATTCTGATGTAGAAGAAAACAGACCAAATCCAAATCAAATATGCCAAATTCATTCTTCAAAACCTATAAACATTATTTTTTTTTTTAATAAAATTCCGGTTAAAAGCGAAACAGACATGAGAGCTAAAACTTCGGATCCACAATTTTCCAACTCAAATTTTCACCAGCAACCAGTCAAAACTTAATCTAATCATATTCTTCCATTCACTCGATTAATACAGACAAAATATTGCAAATTTGCACCTGGGAGGAGATAGATTGAAGAAGGAGAGAATCCATGGCGATGGTGGTGGTACGTGCTCAGCCTACTGATGTTTTCCTCTATCCTCCAAAAGAAAGGAATCCAAGTAGATACATCATGGGTCAACAGCATCCAATGTAGGGAATAGCAGATGAATATATACTTGGGGATATAGTGCAGTGGAGCTCAAAATAGCAAAATGAAAGAGAAACAGGCGAGGGGGGGGGGGGATCATTTGACGTTTGTTTAACGGTTTGATCACAGTATTAAACAAGTTAATACTATAATGATACCATTGGGAAGCTAATTAAAAATTGTGTACCACTGGCAAAAGTCAATACTTGGATGGTACCATTGAAAAATTTCCCAAAAGATTTAATAAGAAATTTCAAATTTGGAATCCTTTAAAGTGTTTCTACATTCGCAATAGTTCTATTTAATTTGTTGCCAGCGTAAATATAGAGGTGGCAAAGATCAAACATATGTTATTGCATGAATATTTATGATTAACGTGGCTTACCTAAATTAGGGAGCCATGGCCCTATATACAGAGAATATACAAGACCTTGAATGATGAAAAGACTACATTATTGTTACATGTAAACATACCCTAATGCACTCCCTTAATCTCTGCAGGGTGAAACTATAGACATTTTGGGTCAATGTCTTGTTAACAAATTATTAGAAATGCATTTCAGCAACCTGAAAACCGTGTACTCGTCGTGTAGGAACATAAATAATACTACACACATTTCGATCGCAAGCATGTCAGAACAAAATTGTAATCAATATCGATATGTTTGATAGGATCATGTTCTAGTCGATTATATTAGTAAGATAAGTAAACAAAACATTAGCATTTTATCACAATACATAACAACAGGACAACGAACGCAAGAAATAACCAAGATCACTAAGAAGTTGGCTTAGCCAAATAGTCTTTGCACATAGCAAGCAACACAAACTATTAAAATGTGTCATGAGATGGAGGGAGTAATAACCACTAAGTTCACAATTAGGGATGGCAACGGGTCGGATCTGGACCGGGTCCATAAGGATCCGGATCCAAATCCGTTTATAGAGTCTAGACCCAGATCCGCCCCGGATCCAACAGGTCTGGAAAAATAGGACCCGGATCCAGATACTGCGGATCCCACGGGTTCGGGTCCAAAACGGGTCCACCGAATCTATTTGTTTTTACATTATTTTGCCTACTTTACCACAAAATCGCCACCAAATTAAGAAACTTAACCACAAATTTGCCATAAAATTAAGCAATAAACCACAAATTCAACAATAGTAAGGAAAATTCAATTAAGCTAATTCAATAACAAACTGACATAATATCTAACACAAATTTGAAACTTCGAATACGTGGATGAACAAAATTCGGTAACAAAACGTGAAAGTTAGGGTGTTGGGCACGATGGCCATCGTGGCTAGTGGTCTTGTGTTCTTCGATGGTTGTCCTGGATCAAGTATGGCAAAGACAAGATAAGTACACATTATAATCCGAACAATATTTGTCAAATTTTTTCAACATAGGCTTCACCATATCTTCTAAGAAAACATGTGGCCCCTTAGATGTTTCAAGCAAACGACGATGAACCATCCAAGCACCCTTGAAATAAATATTAGATGTTGGAGACTTATTGGCCGAGAACATACACGTGACATCATAAAAAAGTTTCAAAAATTTGTGAACTATAATCAATTTTTCCCATTCATCATCCGTAGGCACAATATACTTTTAAGCTACTTGCACCGATCCCAAATGAAGAAACACAACTTTGTAGTACAACACATTATCAAGCATTTTATATGTTGAATTCCAACGAATTTGCATGTCCAAGTGAAGTTTTCTCTTAACATCTAAATGAAAATTCTTTTGTGCAACCTCGTAAAAGTCTTTACTTCTAGATGAAGACCTCGTAATCATTTTCACCAAGTTCCTAACACTATCTAAGATGCTTTGAATAAGGCCTAATCCGGATTGAACTATCAAATTAATTATGTGAGCACAACACCTAATGTGGAAAAAACAACCACTATGTCTCAACACTCCTCTTGCTACCAAACGAGTCCGCAAGTGAGTAATCATAGCATCATTATAAGAGGCATTGTCAACCGTCAAACTTAACAAATTATCATCTATTCTCCAATGGTTAAGAAACATATAAATTTCTTCGGAAATGCTTTCTCCATCATGAGGAGTCAATGCCCTAAACCTGAGGATTCTCTTATGTAGTTTCCAATCACTATCAACAAAATGGACGGTAATACAAATATAATGTTGCCATGTATGAGATGATTTCCAATTATCAGTTGTCAAACAAATTAAACCGGGTGCACTCAACAATATGGTCTTCAACTTTTCTCTATTAAAATAATACTTGGAAAAAAGGTCTCTAGTAAGTGTAGTCCTACTAAAGGGCTTATAATGTGGAGTAGCTTTAAACATCATCCGCCTAAAAGCCTTATCCTCAACCGTAGAAAATGGACGAGAACCTTCTACAAGATAGAGTAAAATTTCCTTCCTTAGTTCCTTCACGTCAAACACAAATTCTCTACCCTCATCGTCATCATTGCCCACCTCCCCTAGTGGAACACCATTAGGCCTATTTGGACATCTATCTAACAAATGACGTTTTAAATGAGATGTGCCACTAGTTGACCCTAACTAAATCAATCCCACAATGCTTACAAGTAGCAATTGCATCACCTTTTTCATTCTTTCCTTTTAGTAGCTCACGCCACACCAAGGATTTCTTCGTCCTCTTACGCTTGGGAGCAACATATTCATTGCAACCATCCTCCACCGGCATAGATGACATTGTCGCATCACTTTCCATGGAGCTATTTTAACAAAAAAAAAAAAGATCTTAGAATGTGTGTTTTATCAACCTAAGCAAACATTGAAGGACAGAGCCACATAAGTACTTAAGGAAATATTATGTAATTACAACATTAGTACAAGAAAGAATAGGAAAAAATTTGTCAATATCCAAATGAACACCAACCCAACAATGCTACCATTGCGCCATAAAATCTACCGCAAAGAAATCAATTCTAACACTAGAAAAATATAACAATAATATGATAAGAGTAAGGCATTGATACCACTTGCATTTCACAAACTAATGCTATCAAGTTATTTGCCCACCAATCCATCCAAATGACATTCTAGAAAAGGTGATGATTTCAAAAACTCCACAGAAGTTTTTTAACATGATTTCAGAAGATAAACATGCAGATGGAAGTCCACGAAAAGTGTTAATTTCATCACAAGTTCAATAAGTTATCCAAATTTTCCTCTTTGGAGCCTACAACTTATATGTAAATCCAAA
This sequence comes from Beta lomatogona, assembly GCA_947646795.1. Classification (NCBI taxonomy): domain Eukaryota; kingdom Viridiplantae; phylum Streptophyta; class Magnoliopsida; order Caryophyllales; family Amaranthaceae; genus Beta; species Beta lomatogona. The sequence continues at coordinate 148,103 of CANSNZ010000796.1, read as the reverse complement.
AATTCCATTTTCATTCATTCCAATCACACAATCAAACATATGATAAATGATAATCCAATCAAATACAAGAAAAATCAACTAAATCCCATTAAATCAACAAGAAATAAAAGTACCCAGACAAATAAATACAAACAACTAATCCAAACAAACAATGAAAAATATATTCCTGTACGAATTGGTCGATCAAAAATGAGTTGGACCCAGAAATACCCACTAACAGAAAAGCTTAAAAATCACATATTTGATAAAATGAATTAATGGGATTATTTCAACTAAGAAAACCCAGTTTATGTAAGAAACAAAACCCAGAAAGAATAACCGAAAATTAGGTAATAAAAGCACAAAATAAACACTCAATTCATGTCTTAAAGCCAAATAAAAGAAGCTAATAAACACCCAATTCCGTAGAACAAACCAGTGATAATTACATAAACATAATCGCAAATTCTACAAAAAATCGCTCAAATCTCACAAAATCATACTCAAACAAATAAAAGGAGATCAAATCAAATGTCACGAATTCCAGAAACAGAAAAGAGAGCGAAATTAGGGTTTTAGTGAAACTTTACCTTCAGTAGACCGACGGATTGCCAGACCGACGAAGAGGAGAGAGAAAAAAAACCCAGGAGATGTACGAATTGTAGACCGACGAAGAGGAGAGAGGAAAAACCCTAGGACTCTAGGAGAGAGAAAAATATTTGGGGGAAAAATGACGATGATCGTCAAAAGAGTGGAGGCTTTGTTTTTTAAAAAAAAAACTTTTAAACCCTTTCATAGCCCGGCCGAACCCGTTCCAGCCCTTTTATTCCCTGACCCTTTAAGGGCCCCCCCCCCATTTATAATAAGGGTTGGGGCATATGTATTTTAAACGGGCTCATTAAGGGTTTTTATTGGGCCCTCGCCCCAATGAACAGGCCTACATTTCCCCCTTGCACCTGCGCGACTGCACCAACCACCACATCCTCCGCTTCCACCTCCCTGCAAACTCATCATCCTGCATATTCACCTCCATTTCTATCCTTTATAGGTCATAGGGTCATTATCAACAAAACAAAACCCGTATTTGCATCCTCTTACAAACTGAGAGCTCCATGTCCATCTTCATCATTTTAAATTTCCCATGTTCCAGAGCCCAAATTCTTAACTGGAACACTAATCACTAGCACCCACCAATCCACCACCACCACTCGCAAATACGAGAAAAAACCCAACTTTTATGCTACCTCCACCACCACCTTAAACAAACCCATATAAACCCAAAAAAATACGGTAAGCAAAAATACTACCACCACAAATCGAAATAAGAAGCATCAGCACATCCACAAGCAGTCGAATTGGCGCAAGCAGAAGAGAGAGAAAAATTAAGGAAAAGAGTAGCAATAGCTAGGACAACCAACCACTAGCTGCGAACAGGGGCAGACTAGGCGGCGCACTGGAGTAATTATCATGCCCATATTATGTGTAATTATTATATTATTGTATATTGGTTGAGCCTAACTTAGGCCCAATACTAAATTAGGTTGTATTTAACCTTTACTGATTTCGTAATACAACATAAGGAGTTTAATCCTGACAAAGTATTAGAGTTAGGCACACAGCTGAAATAATTAATTTACTCTTGGCCAAATTGAAAAAGGGACCTCATATGTGAGGTGGAGTGTTGAATCTATGATGTATAGCGCACAACACATGTGAGTGTCCCGGCCACATTATCGATGAGTTCACTTTATAATGCGAAAAGGAGCTACTGCCTTTATTGCCATATGATTTTAAGGTAAAACCTCCTTAGTCTTGTAAAGTGGACTCTCTCTCCTTATGAAGGGTGCGGCCCAGGATCATATTTAACATGGTATTAGATCCAACCTATTTTCTTTGAACTGTCGACTGCCGCTCCTTTGCTCTCCTTCACACAACTGCCTCACACTTGCTCCTCGTAGCTGTTGCCACCACACAATTATGTTGCCATGGCCAAAGGAGGCAAAATTGACACCACACTTCCCTATTACTTGGGATCCGGAGATCAACCCGGTAATTTGGTTACTCATGTAATATTGCAAGGAGATAATTATTTAGCATGGGCTAGGGCAATCACTTTATCGCTTAAAGCTTGCCGAAAATTTGTTTTTGTTGATGGAACTATCAAGTATCAACAAACCTACGGAGAAAACGAAGATGTTGGATTGGGACACGGTCAATTCTATGCTTGTCTCGTGGATGGTGAGAAGTATGGACCCAAAATTGGCCGCCTCCATCCCGTATCATGAGGAGGCACGCCCTCTTTGGGTGTATTTAGAGAAGCGTTTTTGTGTGGCGCATGGTCCTCGGCTTCAATAATTAAGGGCTCGTATTACCGCTTGCAAACTACTGAAGTCCATGTCTATGGAGGATTATTACAACCAATTGATGGCCTTATACGATGATCTTACGTGTCTCAAACCACTTCACGATTGCACATGTGGCATATCCACGTGTGATGTAGTGGGCCACGCCGATCGCGAACAGGAGAAACTCCATAATTATTTATCAGAGTATATGATGATTTGTATGCCGCCTCATGATTAGGCCGTGGTGGAGGATGCTCATGTTTTTGCAGTCAAGGGTCCCTATGATCACCCCGACAAATCAAAACTTCTCTGCTCTATTGCAAGAAAAGTGATCATGAGGTGTCTACATTCTTCAAACTCCATGAGAGGGTTGCGTGGCATGAATTGAAATATGGTAAAGTTACGGCTTCCTCCTCGAATACCGCTATCACTGTTGGGTCGTCTGCATCCGCTGCTACCGAACCTGATCATCGTCTGGCTATCGCTCCTATGCACGCCAATGTTGTCTGTGGCAACACACAACAACCCGTCACTACTGTCCCTACAGCTGCTGACACCAGTAGTGGAGCAGGATGCACTCCTCTTGCTTCCTTGACTCCCGAACAAGTGCAAGTTCTACTGAACTTGGTAAATGAAACCAAAACAAACCACATGATGGGTGAGTCTTTATCTTCTTCTTGGTTGCTTGACACCGACGCGTCTCATCACGTTACCGGCAATGACACTTATTCAATTGACCCCATTTCTAAACGGCTCGTCCCATAGGCTTACTGTTATAAATACAGCAATCATAAACAAAAAACAAAATTACAGAAACTACTAGACTAGTACGAGTTATTCTCTGTCCTTAGGATAATATTAGCCCCACTATTATGCTGATGGGATTAACTGCTAATTTACCCCTAGGATTCCCTAATCTAAGAATGAATTTACACCAAGATTATCCATCCTCCATGAACATGGTTGAGCGTTTTTGAGAGAATATGTTTTGTGAAGGAATGACAGAAAAAGAAAACTGATCACAAATAACGTTCTGCCAAAAGGAATATATATTGGGATAAAATCAGATGGCAGTTATAGGAAACTGTCAATTCAATATTATCCCATGAAACCGAAATATTAATTAATTTTTAAAAAAATTTGGCAGAAAATTAAATGCTAATCAAAATGTTAAGTCTTTTAATTAACCCGCGCGTCGTGGGACAAAAACATTCTATTTCTTCCATGTGGGACAACAACAACATTCTATTCATTCCATGTGGGACAAAGACCCACACTCAAACTCTCAAACTCTCAAACTAAATATATTGAAGACTATATTCCAGCAATCCCCCACTTAGTCTTCAATATAATAGAATGTGCATACATGAAAGAATCTTTCGATTTGAACTTTCACTTAGTGACAGATCTTCAAGACCCTAACGAAATTTATGGCAGTGAAAGCTTTTGAGCCAAAATTTCTTATGTTAGAATCGCAAGAACTGCACACACATTCATCCATAATCATGTTCATAAACAAGGTAGCACTAATATGGCCATGTGCTCATCATGGTTCATAGACATTTACAAAAGTTACAACCTCAACAACAGCCGCACAAAGCCTCGCGCACCACTCAACGGGAGAAGAGAAAACGAACGAAGGAGGAGGAGCAGCGTGAGGAGGAAGAGAAAAGAGGAGAGAGAAAAGATCTTGAGAGTGAAGAGAGGAAAAGAAAACGGCTGAGTTAAACAAATAGGTTTTCTAATATATTTTTTTTTTCTTCCTTTTCTTATTTATAGTAAGAGAAACCTTAGTTTATTAGGATTTGTTTCGAAATCGAACTCTGATTTATTATTTACCAAACCGAATATAATTAGGTACAAAAGTAGGTTGTATATTTAAATTATAACTGTATGCTTAACTAAACTATATTACAAAATACTTTCACTTTTACTTTATATTTTCTTATTTATAAGAACATAACTCCCAAAATACGGAGTATTACAGGCTTCCCCCCTTAAAGGAAGTTTCGTCCCGAAACTTTAAGGTAGCCAGTCGTAACGACGAACTTTTGCACTTCTAAGTCCCCAAATTTCACAAGCGTTTTCCAGTTTTTGCAAGTCACATAAGCAACAATACACATAAATAACAGTCTGATTTCTTAACTTTTTATACCACTTTGTGTATAGTAACAAACTTAAATAGGTACATATATAAAACTTATAAAATCAGAATTGAAGAATTAAAAGAACACAAAGTAAGAATTAATAGTATGTAATAAATCAGATTTCTTTTAGTTCACAATATACTTTTATTTAAAGTCACAAACTTAAACCAATACACATAAGTATAATAAAACAGAATTGAGACTTAAACATCCTCCTAAGAACTACTAATATAATCAAGAATTTGATTTTTCCTTTAACCTTTACTATACTTAGTTTACAAAACTAAGTCAAACCATTATACCCAAGTATTATAAAATCAAATTTGAGGAATAAAGTTATCTCAACAATTAAAGCATAATTATAATTCTGATTTTGTTTTACTAATTCTATGCTTTATTAATAATTACAAAACTTAATCAAAATACATAACAAAATCAGATTATATAAATTGATTTGAAAAAGAAAAGAGGAAGGAACAACCACCGTAGACCACCGGCGACTGACCACTCACGTCCAACCTGCACGCCGGCAACCAACAGCGCACCACACCGGCACGACCCTCGCGCACGAACCTCGATCGACCAACACCTTCTCACCGCACACACAGCCTCGCACCAATTCCGGCACAACCCACGCGCGAACCTCGACAGCAGCCGCACAACAACCTCGACAGCAGCCGCACAAAGCCTCGCGCACCACTCAACGGGAGAAGAGAAAACGAACGAAGGAGGAGGAGCAGTGTGAGGAGGAAGAGAAAAGAGGAGAGAGAAAAGATCTTGAGAGTGAAGAGAGGAAAAGAAAACGGTTGAGTTAAACAAATAGGTTTTCTAATATATTTTTTTTTCTTCCTTTTCTTATTTTAGTAAGAGAAACCTTAGTTTATTAGGATTTGTTTCGAAATCGAACTCTGATTTATTATTTAACCAAACCGAATATAATTAGGTACGAAAGTAGGTTGTATATTTAAATTATAACTGTATGCTTACCTAAACTATATTACAAAATACTTTCACTTTTACTTTATATTTTCTTATTTATAAGAACATAACTCCCAAAATACGGAGTATTACATACCTAAAATAGTATCAACTTTATTTAAGTCCTTCATCTTAAAACAAGAACTGAAATAAGTTTTGGTTTCAGTTATACATTTCATGTTTGTTCCAAATATCAACATAAAGACATAAAATGACCCCATAATCTTTTGTAAACTTAGAGTATATACATCTATCAGCAGAGTTATGTATAAAGCCATGAGATAGAACAGCAGAATCGAATTTTTTATGCACTGTTTTGGTGCTATTGCTTTAAACCATACAGTGACTTTATTAGTTTACAAAATTTATTTTCGTGACCAGGTAGTACAAAACCTCCAGGCTGTCTCATGTATACCTTTTCATCTAAATCACCATTTAGAAAAGCAGTTTTAACATCCATTTGGTGTACATACAAACTATATAAAGAAGCTAAAGCTATCAACACTCTAATGGATGTAATCCTAGCCACTGAAGCATAAGAATCAAAATAATATACTCCTTCTCTTTGGCTAAACCCTTGAAAAACAAGTTTAGCTTTGAAAACTTTAATTGACTCATCATCCACATTTCTTTTCACCCTAAAAACCCACTTACAACCAATGGCTTTAGAGCCAGGAGGCAAATCTGATAAGACCCAAGTCTTATTAGTCATCAAAGACTCCATTTCATGATCTATTGCTTCCTTCCAAAAGGCAGAATCTCTATAAGCCATTGCTTCTCGAAATGCTTTTGGTTCATTACCTTCATCCTCAACATTGAGAAATAATGGGATTTTTTGGGTTGCTACTTCTCTATTTCCTTCAACAAGAAAGGCAATGGCTTGTGAATTGATAAAGTCTGAACCCAAATGTTGTTCCTTTCTAGCTCTTACACTTCTCCTAGGTTCAATATGATCATTAGGATTTATTCTCACACTACTAGAAGAAGGATAATGACTCGATTCTAGGTTAGAATTCCTTTATGTTTGTGGTATTTGCAAAGACTCATCAACACTTTTGGAATCACTTCGAAATTTGTTCTCAAAGAATTCTACATCTCGAGACTCTACAATTACATTTGTATCTAGATCCAAAAGCCTATATGCTTTAGAGTTTTCTGCATATCCCACAAATACACTTTTCAAAGCTCTTGAACCCAATTTAGTTTTCTTAGGATCTGGGACCTTGTAAAAAGCTAAACATCCCCAAACTCTAAAATAACCAATATTAGGTTTTCTTCCTCTCCGTGATCTCATATGGAGACAATTTCACTTTCTCCGAAGGAACTCTATTATGTACATGACATGCAGTTAGTAGGGCTTCACCCCATAAATTTAAAGGTAATTGGAGTTAAATTTGTTAAAACTATTATTTATCGTGCTCCATACTATCTATGATCCTTGGAAAGGTATGATCCTTGAACAGTATGTTCGACCCAGTTTAACACGCTGATCCACATACTATCTACCCGATCCTTCTCTCCTCAATTAACATTGGAAAACTTCCTTAACCTTTTTTTCTTTCAGTTATTTTTTGTAAATGATTTCCCAACCTATTAAATAAGTCTCCGCCGATCTTTCCTCTTTTAATTTCTTGAGAGCGTCTTGGCTTGCCTTAGAAAAAAGGGGAAATTTAATCATTGCTGAAGGTCTACAGGGATGTTTGCTTGTGTTCTTTCTCTCTAGAACTATTTTTATATTTGTTTTTTTTATCCAGGCAGAATTTGCTTCTTCTGCTGTGGATTTCCTCCATAGAGTTGGTCGCATGTACCCGAGCAGTCGGGTTTGGTCTTGTGACAAGCTTATATAGTGAACAGAATCGTGATCTTGATCTGCAGTCCGTCAGCGTAAAAGCCGGGAGAGCCAGTGGTATTCCTCTAACCATATGCATTATGTTAACCCCCTCCCCCCTCCAAAAAGAAGAAACTAGAAATGATGAAGCGAGAAATATAAAGGAGGTTATCTATATAATTATTGAGCAAGATAAGGCCTAGTTGTTCAGAGTGTATTCCTTCCATCATCATGACCTAGCCAACCTTTATGACCTCATCTCCTAGTTAGGTTTAGGATTAGACCTAGGCGGCTATAGGCTATAGTTTTTTTGGCTAAGGCAGGCTTGAAGACCCCCCTATCCCAGGCTCAATCCCTTACTCCAATTTCTGAGATTGAGGTTAAGTGGGGCATATTCTTGCCAAGGAGAAAAAGGGAAGTACGAGACTATTGAGTACTGTGCCAAATGTTGTGTCTTCAACTATGTAGGCACTTTCTGTAGCGGTATTGGTGGGACAACAACAACACTATGTGGGACAACAACAACATTCTATTCATTTTATGTGGGACAAAGACCCACACTCAAACTCTCAAACTCTCAAACTAAATATATTGAAGACTATATCCAGCAATCCCCCACTTAGTCTTCAATATAATAGAATGTGCATACATGAAAGAATCTTTCGATTTGAACTTTCACTTAGTGACAGATCTTCAAGACCCTAACGAAATTTATGGCAGTGAAAGCTTTTGAGCCAAAGTTAGAATCGCAAGAACTGCACACACATTCATCCATAATCATGTTCATAAACAAGGTAGCACTAATATGGCCATGTGCTCATCATGGTTCATAGACATTTACAAAAGTTACAACCTCAACAGCAGCCGCACAAAGCCTCGCGCACCACTCAACGGGAGAAGAGAAAACGAACGAAGGAGGAGGAACAGCGTGAGGAGGAAGAGAAAAGAGGAGAGAGAAAAGATCTTGAGAGTGAAGAGAGGAAAAGAAAACGGCTGAGTTAAACAAATAGGTTTTCTAATATATTTTTTTTTTCTTCCTTTTCTTATTTATAGTAAGAGAAACCTTAGTTTATTAGGATTTGTTTCGAAATCGAACTCTGATTTATTATTTAACCAAACCGAATATAATTAGGTACGAAAGTAGGTTGTATATTTAAATTATAACTGTATGCTTAACTAAACTATATTACAAAATACTTTCACTTTTACTTTATATTTTCTTATTTATAAGAACATAACTCCCAAAATACGGAGTATTACAGGCTTCCCCCCTTAAAGGAAGTTTCGTCCCGAAACTTTAAGGTAGCCAGTCGTAACGACGAACTTTTGCACTTCTAAGTCCCCAAATTTCACAAGCGTTTTCCAGTTTTCGCAAGTCACATAAGCAACAATACACATAAATAACAGTCTGATTTCTTAACTTTTTATACCACTTTGTGTATAGTAACAAACTTAAATAGGTACATATATAAAACTTATAAAGTCAGAATTGAAGAATTAAAAGAACACAAAGTAAGAATTAATAGTATGTAATAAATCAGATTTCTTTTAGTTCACAATATACTTTTATTTAAAGTCACAAACTTAAACCAATACACATAAGTATAATAAAACAGAATTGAGACTTAAACATCCTCCTAAGAACTACTAATATAATCAAGAATTTGATTTTTCCTTTAACCTTTACTATACTTAGTTTACAAAACTAAGTCAAACCATTATACCCAAGTATTATAAAATCAAATTTGAGGAATAAAGTTATCTCAACAATTAAAGCATAATTATAATTCTGATTTTGTTTTACTAATTCTATGCTTTATTAATAATTACAAAACTTAATCAAAATACATAACAAAATCAGATTATATAAATTGATTTGAAAAAGAAAAGAGGAAGGAACAACCACCGTAGACCACCGGCGACTGACCACTCACGTCCAACCTGCACGCCGGCAACCAACATCGCACCACACCGGCACGACCCTCGCGCACGAACCTCGATCGCCCAGCACCTTCTCACCGCACACACAGCCTCGCACCAATTCCGGCACAACCCACGCGCGAACCTCGACAGCAGCCGCACAACAACCTCGACAGCAGCCGCACAAAGCCTCGCGCACCACTCAACGGGAGAAGAGAAAACGAACGAAGGAGGAGGAGCAGCGTGAGGAGGAAGAGAAAAGAGGAGAGAGAAAAGATCTTGAGAGTGAAGAGAGGAAAAGAAAACGGTTGAGTTAAACAAATAGGTTTTCTAATATATTTTTTTTTCTTCCTTTTCTTATTTATAGTAAGAGAAACCTTAGTTTATTAGGATTTGTTTCGAAATCGAACTCTGATTTATTATTTAACCAAACCGAATATAATTAGGTACGAAAGTAGGTTGTATATTTAAATTATAACTGTATGCTTAACTAAACTATATTACAAACTCCATAATCTTTTGTAAACTTAGAGTATATACATCTATCAGCAGAGTTATGTATAAAGCCATGAGATAGAACAACAGAATCGAATTTTTTATGCACTGTTTTGGTGCTATTGCTTTAAACCATACAGTGACTTTATTAGTTTACAAAATTTATTTTCGTGACCAGGTAGTACAAAACCTCCAGGCTGTCTCATGTATACCTTTTCATCTAAATCACCATTTAGAAAAGCAGTTTTAACATCCATTTGGTGTACATACAAACTATATAAAGAAGCTAAAGCTATCAACACTCTAATGGATGTAATCCTAGCCACTGAAGCATAAGTATCAAAATAATATACTCCTTCTCTTTGGCTAAACCCTTGAAAAACAAGTTTAGCTTTGAAAACTTTAATTGACTCATCATCCACATTTCTTTTCACCCTAAAAACCCACTTACAACCAATGGCTTTAGAGCCAGGAGGCAAATCTGATAAGACCCAAGTCTTATTAGTCATCAAAGACTCCATTTCATGATCTATTGCTTCCTTCCAAAAGGCAGAATCTCTATAAGCCATTACTTCTCGAAATGCTTTTGGTTCATTACCTTCATCCTCAACATTGAGAAATAATGGGATTTTTTGGGTTGCTACTTCTCTATTTCCTTCAACAAGAAAGGCAATGGCTTGTGAATTGATAAAGTCTGAACCCAAATGTTGTTCCTTTCTAGCTCTTACACTTCTCCTAGGTTCAATATGATCATTAGGATTTATTCTCACACTACTAGAAGAAGGATAATGACTCGATTCTAGGTTAGAATTCCTTTATGTTTGTGGTATTTGCAAAGACTCATCAACACTTTTGGAATCACTTCGAAATTTGTTCTCAAAGAATTCTACATCTCGAGACTCTACAATTACATTTGTATCTAGATCCAAAAGCCTATATGCTTTAGAGTTTTCTGCATATCCCACAAATACACTTTTCAAAGCTCTTGAACCCAATTTAGTTTTCTTAGGATTTGGGACCTTGTAAAAAGCTAAACATCCCCAAACTCTAAAATAACCAATATTAGGTTTTCTTCCTCTCCAGATCTCATATGGAGACAATTTCAGCTTCTCTGAAGGAACTCTATTATGTACATGACATGCAGTTAGTAGGGCTTCACCCCATAAATTTAAAGGTAATTGGAGTTAACAATCATGGCATTAACCATATCAACCAAGACTCTATTCTTCCTTTCAGCAACCCTATTCTGTTGAGGTCTATAGGGAGCACTAACTTGATGCACAATACCCTTATCCTCACAAAAGGAAGTAAATTCAGTAGGAAAATATTCCCCACCCCTATCACTTCTTAAAATTCTCAACTTCTTACCCTTTTGTGTTTCTACAATGGCTTTGTAAATTTGAAACATATCATAAGCTTGATCTTTTGATTTCATTAAATAAACATAGGTAAATTTAGAACAATCATCGATAAAAGTAATAAAAATACCTACATCCACCTCTAGTTAAAACGCCATTTAACTCACAAATATCATAATGTACAAGTTCTAATATTTCAGATTGTTTATCAACCTTTGGGAAAGGTTTTCTTTTCATTTTCGCTTGTACATAAATTGAAGACTTAGGATATTATGAGGAATTTAAGTGTGCAAGTGAAGGAGCCATGGATGATTATGGGGGATTTTAATGAAGTTTTGTATGAAACGGAGAAGAATAGTCGTCACCCTTGTGATTTTGATTATGTACAACAATTTTGTAGTGTGGTTGATGAGCTGCTTATGAGAGATGTTAAAGTTGCAGGATACCCCTACACATGGTCAAATAGGAGAGAAGAAGATTCCCTTGTTGAAGAACGGTTGGATAGAGCTTTAGCAACAGAGAATTGGTTCGAAAGTTTCCCGTAATCTAGTCTCACAAATCTTATATGGGATGGGTCAGACCACTTTCCTATTAGTTAGGAGCCCAATATGAATGCTGCTATGAATTCTACCCCGAAAAAATTCCAATTTGAAGCAAAATGGTTGCAAGCCGAAGAATTTGATGATATTTTGAAAGAAATATGGGAGGAGTCGGATGTCATGGGTATGGGTCAGTGGGATACGAGTATAAGAATGTGTGGGGAGAAACTTAAAGTGTGGGATTCGAAGGTGTATAAGAAGGTTCCTAAGAGGTTGAGTTGGCTGAAGAAGAGATTGGTGTGGTTAACAAATATGAACTTATCAAGAGGAGTGCTCGATGAGATCTGGGAGGTGGAGGATGAGATTAGAAAGTTACGTAGGAGCCAAGAAACTGCTGCGTGGCAAAGGTGTAGACCATTTGTGTTGCGTGATGAAGATAGAAATACAACTTATTTTCAGAACAAAGCTTCAGAGCGGAAAAAAAGAAACAAGATAATGAGGTTGAATGATAAAAATGGGGTTATGAGGGAGGATAAGGATGAGATAGAAGACATAGTGGTTGATTATTTTAGAGACTTATTCACTACTTCTCGCCCTCCTAATGATGCTGCTGAGCTAGACATGATCAACCGATGTGTTTCAGAGGAGATGAGCAATGACTTGGATCGAACTTTCACCGTGGAAGAAATCAAAGTTGCCCTGAAGGAAATGCACTCATGTAAGTCCCCTGGTCCGGATGGTCTTCCCGCTTTATTTTATAAGAGATACTGGGACCTTATTGGCTCTAAGATTGCTAATCTTGAGCTGAATTTTTTGAACAACGGTTGTATGCCTGAGAATCTAAATTATAGCCATGTTGTGTTGATCCCCAACAAGAAAGATCCAACGAATATGAAAGATTTGAGACCCATTAGTCTTTGTAATGTATCATATAAACTCATTTATAGAGTCCTTGCAAACAGACTAAAGAAATTCTTGCCGAGTTTTATTAGTGATACTCAAAGTGCGTTTGTGCCGGGTTGTCTAATAACGGACAACATTCTTGTGGCTTTTGAGGTTTTCCACCATATGAGACATATGAATGCCAGAAAGCTGGGGAATATGGCAATTAAGCTAAAAATATATATATAATGAAAATGAAATGATGATGAATAAGAGACAAGGGGCGTGGGGTACTCACCAATGTACTAGGTAGATAAGAAAGAAGAAAGAAGAAAGAAGAAAGAAAAAGACAAAGGAAGGAAGAGTGAAAGAATCACTCACTTGTGACACCTAATGAAAACAGCTGGTAGCAAGTTGGTAAAAGGAGTATGATGACTCATTTAAGGACATCATAATCATGAGACAAGTATACCCCAATATAGGGGATAAATGGGACTAGCTTTCTCCAAACTTTCAGGAGGAAATGAGAAGGAAAAATAGGAGCCCAGTTGAAGAAGAAAGCAGCGCAGGTACGCAGGTCCTGCGTGCTGCTGCCCTTCTTCTTTCTTCCTTCCTTCTTTGCATTTCGTTGGGATTTTAAGCTAAATTTAGTTCTCATTTCTTGTAGGGATCAACACGCAAGTAGTGGAGTATGGAATTCAAGGGACGAGCGCGAGGTTGGGGTAGGAACGTAAAGGAAAAGAAGGAGAAATATACTAAGGTACCTATATAGCTTCTAAATCTTCTATAGTAATCGTCTTTAAACAAATATAAACGCTCATAAAGAGGTGAGACAAGTTTATACAGATTTATTATGAATAAAATACGTAAAGGAAAGTAGGCATATAATGGCCGCGAGATACTAGCTTAAGCAAACATGTATATGGATGACGATATGATTGTATCATAATAAGTACTTGATCATTGATATATTTAGTATTGATAGTATGATATGTATGTGCTTATATAAATGTTAATAAATAGCTTGTGCCCCAAATACTGGGAAAAGGGGAAACCATATAAGTGCCGGCTAAGATAGTAAGCCGGATGTATGATAAGAAAAGTTAAGCATACGAAAAGTATGAAGTATGAATGCTCGAATGACGAGCAAGAAAACATTTTGTTAAGTAAGATGGATAAGCTATGATGATATGGGGACATAACCTGGAAAGTCTTGAAAGCGGAACGAATAAGGGAGACGACGGTCTCCAACTGAACGAAGAGTAAGCAAAGAATAGGCAGTCCTGTGCCATTAAGGGTTTCTCCTTTCCCGTATACACAAAACTAGCGCACCATAGTAGGGATAATTACGAATTGTGACATAAACGTAATTAAACAATTACTTAATTATGTTCACTAGAAGCTTATACTAACGCTTGAAATTGCTCTTTTGAACAAATTCCATGTTGCCAGAAATAAATTAAAGACAGTTTCCAACTTGCAAATCAACGTATTAGCTATACAGGGAGGTCGTATTTTGTAACTATAAGACATATAGTACCTTATAACTACTTATGCTTTCATGTAAATATATATACTTATGTAAATGTATGTATGTATATATATGTATGTATGTTAGCCTACCAACTCAAACATCGCTAATTATAATCTTCGAGAACATAACAGATCTACAAGTTAGTCGCTCACAACATCGTGTGGAATTGGAAAAGAAGCTGCTGACTTGTAGAGACTGTTACATGTGGTATCCGAGCCAGGCTAATATATATGTGTGTCTATATATATATATATGTGTCTATATATATATATATATATATATATATATATATATATATATATATATATATATATATATATATATATAAAGGTTTTCTAAAACACGAAGAGAGTAATGAGCGCGCCTAATGGACAATTATTTTAAGATCATTTAACGTGGTACTTAAACTAATTATATATGTAGATGGTGGGAATCAGGAAGAAGGTATCACTATTTCCAACCACAAACTCTTACGGAAAAAGGCCATCCTTGTACCAGGAACCGGATACCTACGAGGAAGTTGGGAAGATGTCGTACGAGGCATTAGATCACGCTAACATGATTATAGGCCAAATAGGAAAATGGAACACCCTTAAAGGGAATCCAGATGACAACCATTACTTGAGACCAGCTATTCAAGCTTACGTGATAGTAAAGACCTTACCTCCGTGTGACCCATGGCCTATGTTCCGACTACAATATTGGAAGCTCTTATCCTACTAACTCGCAAATGGATCTCTTTTAAGCACCAATACCAAGGCCGAAGAAGTTGACAAAGGCAATATTAGGTGGAATATTACAGTGGAGGAGGTCTTGGGAGAAATAAAGACTACCGTGGAGACTCGGAAAAATCGAATTCTGAGACAAGATGATCCATATTGGGAAGAAATGTTTAAGAGACTCTTAGTTCGAGAAGAGAAAAGAGAAATTGGTGAGTTTTATGCCTATCAAAGGATACCAGCATCCCCGATACTGTCAGAGGAGTCCAGTACGGGAAGCCTTGACCCCGAAAATTGCAAGGTATGTGGGGCAGAGTATGAACCAGAAATACCCTCAACCAGTAGCAATGACAGTGGATACGCACGCGATTCCTACAGGCTAGACTGAGGAATAGGGAATAGACGGAGAGGGAGAATAATGATACTATGTATATCGTATGCGTGTATAATATGATTTAATGTATGTACTTTCTAGATGGAAAGAAGAAGAAGGCTAGGAAACATCCAAAGGTTTATAAATAATCAATGTACGTGTGTAACTATGTTTTAATCAATAAAATGCTTTTGTAGGAAATCATGTCAGAAGAAAGAATCAACCCCAACCCTGAAAATGGAAACCAAAATCAACAAAGGATTCGAGAGTTAGAAGCATTAAATGCACGTTTATTGGCCATTATCAAAGCTCAGAAAAAAGAAAAAGAAAATGATGAGGAAATTTTTTATAAGAGGTTAGCAGCTCACAGGCCCCGCTCATACAATGGTAAAGACGATCCAGTTAAATTTGAAGACTGGATAGCTTACATGGAGAAATTATTAGATGTGATGAACTGCCCAGAAAACTTAAAAGTGAAGCTGGCCTCATTTTATCTGGAAGGGCCTGCAGATATTTGGTGGAGAACCATCAAAGATATTTCGAAAGACCCAGAATTCACATGGAACAAATTTCTCGAGAAGCTCAAAGAAAAATTCTATCCACCCTTACAGAGGAAAAAGGAAAGCGAGTTCTTGAATTTGTAGCAAGGGTTGATGACGGTGGTAGAATATGCCGCCAAATTTCAAGCGCTCTCTCGTTTTGCTCCGGACTTTGTAGGGACAGAGAGATTTAGAACCATTCGATTTTTCGAAGGGTTAAATTTGAAATATCAGAGAAGGGTAGGTCATTGCACAACGCTTCAAGAATTATACAATCGTGCATTAGAACAGGAGCGGATTGATCAGAAGGACGAGGACAATTTTAAAAGAAAAGGGTTCGGGAAGATAAAAGGGTCTGAGCCAAAGAAATTAAAGATAGCCGCTCTGGAGGCTGCAGAAGGAGTACCTGTAAAAATGAAGGCTTAGGTCCAGGACTGGCGCTGCGGGAAATGCGGGAAAGCACACTAAGGACGAAACTGTACGGGACAAGGAATTTGCTTCAAGTGTAAACAAGCCGGGCATAAGATCAAGGATTGCCCAGAATGGTCTGCAGGTGGCAGTAAGTCCGGGAGTAGGAGTAATCCAGCTACCTCTAGTAAACCCGGGGGAGATTATTCTCGCAGCTTGGGGAAGAAAAGGGTGATCGACAATATGGGAAGGAGGTACCAACTGACACCTTAGGAAAACACTATGGGAAGGTCTTTTCCATAAAAGCAGAAGAAGCAGGACCCCCCGAAGAAGATTTCAAGGCAGGAGGTAATGTTATTACCGAAATCTTTAATGTGTGCTCTATGCCTGCCCATATATTGTTTGATACTGGCGCATCGCATTCTTTCGTTTCTATGTCCTTTATAAATAGCTTAACCTATAAACTAAATCTTGAATCCCTGACCTTATCCGTCGGAATGCCCGATGGTTCTTCAATACTTTGTAAATATATTATTAGGGGATGCACCATCAATATTGTAGGGAAAGAAACCCCCATAGATTTGATACCCCTGCATTTAGGATCATATGATGTAATTATGGGGATGGATTGGCTATGCAAGCATATGGCAATTATTGAATGTTATCCGCGTACCATTACGCTCCAAATTACTCCAACCTATGCCACTAGGGTAATAGGAGGTGACGACCAAGGAATCAGGGGGAAACTAAGTCATGTCAGTGAAGCTAGTCTGGATAACTCTCCGATAAAAGATATAGAGGTGGTTCGAGAATTTCCAGATGTTTTCCCCGATGATCTTCCAGGGTTACCACCCCACAGGATAGTAGACTTTCATATTGATCTTATCCCTGGCGCTACCCCTATTTCAAGGGCTCCCTATAGAATGGCACCCGCAGAGATGGTGGAATAAAAGAAACAGCTAGATGAGCTGTTACAAAAGGGGTACATCCGCCCAAGCGTATCTCCATGGAGTGCGCCGGTCTTATTTGTTAAAAAGAAAGATGGGTCGATGCGACTCTGTATTGATTGCAGAGAAATTAATAAGATCACCGTCAGGAACAGATACCCGTTACCCAGAATCGAGGATCTTTTCGATCAGCTTAAGGGTGCAAGGGTGTTCTCCAAAATATATCTAAGATCTGGATATCATCATATGTGAGTAGTTGATGATGATATCCCAAAAACGGCCTTTCGAACCAGGTATGGGCATTATGAGTATGTAGTAATGCCATTTGGGCTCACCAATGCACCAGCCGCGTTCATGGACTTGATGCAGAGGTACTTTAAACCTCACCTGGATAAAATTGTGGTGGTATTTATAGATGACATTTTGATATACTCTGCCGGACACGAGGAACACAAGGAGCACCTAAAGCAGGCATTGCGGATACTACAGGAACAAAAGTTGTATGCGAAATTAAGCAAATGTGAATTTTGGTTAAAGCAAGTACTGTTTTTAGGGCATGTGGTGTCCGAGGAAGGGATTTCGGTGGATCCAGGGAAAGTTAAAGCAGTTCAGGAATGGCCTGTGCCCACAAGCATAACTGAAGTATGAAGTTTCCTGGGGTTAGCTGGGTATTACCGAAGACTTATTGAGAATTTCTCTAGAATAGCCTTGCCCTTGACAAACTTGCTCAAGAAGACTACCAGGTTTCAATGGACAGCCGAGTGCGATACAACATTCCAGGAATTGAAGGGGAGACTAGCCCGAGCTTCGGTTTTGGCTTTACCGGCCGGGCATGAAGGGTTCGAGATTTATAGTGATGCCTCCCAAAGAGGGGCTAGGTTGTATGCTGATGCAACAAGGGAGGGTGATCGCTTACGCCTCCCGGCAGCTAAAGCCACATGAGAAGAATTACCCAACCCATGATCTTGAGTTGGCCGCAGTAGTGTTTGCTTTAAAATTATGGCGGCGTTACTTAAATGGAGTACCGTGCAAAATTTATTCTGATCACAAGAGTCTGAAATACCTTTTCACCCAAAAGGATGTGAACATGAGACACGTCGATGGTTGGAGCTTATAAAGGACTATGATGTTGACATACAATATCACCCCGGCAAGGCAAATCGGGTGGCCGACGCTCTGAGTTGACGACCTAGACGGGAAGTCAACTCCCTTATAACAGTGCCCATTGACATACATAAGGATTTGGAAAGGTTGGATATACTAGTAATACGACAACATGAAGATCCAGTCATACTCAATGCAACGTTAATACAGCCTACTTTATACGAAGAACTGCGAGAAGGACAGCAGACTGATAAGTTCCTGGCAGAATTACGGAACAAGATTCAACAGGGGCAAGCTCAGGATTTTCAGATACACAAGGACGGTAGCATACGGATGAAGGGTAGATGGTGTGAACCTGATGACGACAACCTAAAAAACAAGATCTTACAGGAAGCACATAGTAGCTGTTATTCGGTACATCCTGGTCGGGATAAAATGATTCAGGATGTTCGAAAGTCGTTTTGGTGAAAAGGATTAAGGCGAGATATTGGGAAATTTCTTTCTAGATGCCTCACTTGTCAGAAGGTGAAGTTCGATCACAAGAAAGCCGCAGGGCTTTTGTAACCATTGCCCATTCCAGAATGGACGGGACTCAGTATCAATGGATTTTGTCCTAGGGTTACCAAGGATCAGGCATGGGAGCGATTCTATTTGGGTAATCGTGGATAGACTCACCAAAACTGCTCGATTCATAGCAATTAAGGAAACCTGGACTGTGAAACAATTGGCTGATGCATACATTCAACATATAGTACGTTTGCATGGGGTACCAACCACCATCATTTCAGATCGGGACCCTCGATTCCTCTCACATTTCTGGGGAAAACTGCAGGAGGCTTTCGGAACACAACTAAATTTCAGTACTGCATTCCATCCAGCCACATATGGGCAAACGGAACGGACCATCAAGACCTTGGAGGATATGTTAAGAGCATGTGTAGTTGATTTCTAGGGGTCCTGGGAGGACAAGCTCGCCCTTATAGAGTTCTCATACAACAACAGTTTCCAAGCCAGTATTAAAATGGCACCCTATGAGGCTTTATATGGGCGAAAATGTCGAACCCCTATTTGCTGGGATGATTTGCGTCAAGGGGCTTTAGTAGGACCATAGTTAATTGAAGAAACCATGGGACATGTCAAGAAGATTAAGGAAAGATTGAGAACCGCCCAGGATTGACAGAAGAAGTACGCAGATAGAAGGCATACCAGGCTGGAATTTAAGGAAGGTGATAAGGTATTCCTTAAAATTTCTCCTATTCGGGGAAAACGACGATTTAAGATTCGGGGAAAATTATGTCCAAAGTATATTGGGCCCTATGAGATTCTAAGAAGAATTGGGGAGGTAGCCTATGAACTTGCCTTGCCTCCTGATTTAGCAAATGTATACGATGTTTTCCATATCTCACAATTAAGGAAATATGTGTACGACCCATCCCATATACTTCCTTACCAACCCCTGCGGATTGACCAACAATTGAGTTTTGAAGAAAGGCCTATGAGAATATTAGATCGGAAAAGCAAGGTGTTGCGAAATAAAGAAATACCCTTAGTCAAGGTACTTTGGTCAAATCAGCACTCATAAGAGATGACTTGGGAAAAAGAGGCTGAGATGAGAACTCATTATCCGCATCTTTTCGAAGGTACATCCCTAACTACAAATACAAGTTTCGAGGACGAAACCTCCTTAAGGGGGGTAGATTGTAATAGGCCATAAAATTCGTATGAATATATATATATATATATATATATATATATATATATATATATATAGGCAAGATCTGGTGAGAATGATATTTAGATGAGAAGTGAGAAATAATATAGACCATTAGATTTAACCAAATTCACGGTTAAGATTTGACCATGTTATACGGGTAAGCGCACCAGATTCTATTCTCTCTTTCAAATTCACTGGTTTTCCCCACCATTATCTCCATCTTCCACGCAAGACAAATTGGGATTTTCATTCAATTGATCAATCACGCTTAGTACATGCAAATCGATGATCTTAGCAATCTTGTTCAGAAAAAAAAAAAGATATAGCCACTCATTCAATATAGCTTAGTATTTGGAAAAAGTTTCAAATTTGTTTTGTAGAATATTGATTCAAATTCACTCTGAATTCCGAAAATTTATTTGATTAAGGCCCTGTTCTTTTGGACTTATTTTCAGCAAAAAATAAGTAAAAATAAGTTCAGTTCAAAAAAAATAAGTTCAGTTCAAAGAAAAATAAGTAAAAATAAGTTCGGCCCAAAGAAAAAATAAGTTCGGTTCGCAAAAATAAGTAAAAATAAGTTCAGTTCAGCAAAAATAAGTAAAAATAAGTTCAGTTTAGCAAAAATAAGTTCAGTTCAGCAAAAATAAGTATAGTCTTATCTAATGTTGTAATTATTATTTTTATTTTCAATATTACTATTAATATTGTTATTATTATTAATATTATAATTATAATAATGATGAATTTCTATTTTTTATTTTTTATTTTTTTTACTTTCTTTATTTTTTTTATTTTTTTTTTTTTTTTTTTGTTTTTTTATTTTTTTATTTTTTTTTATTTTTTATTTTTTTATTTTTTTTATTTTTTTTATTTTTTATTTTTTATTTTTATTTTTATTTTTTTAATTCTTTTATTCTTTTATTTTTTTTAATTTTTTTATTTTTTATTTTTTATTTATTTATTATTATTTATTATTTATTATTATTATTATTATTTATTATTTATTATTTATTATTTATTATTTATTATTTATTATTTATTATTTATTATTTATTATTTATTATTTATTATTTATTATTATTTATTATTTATTATTTATTATTATTATTATTATTATTATTTATTATTATTTATTATTTATTATTTATTATTTATTATTTATTATTTATTATTTATTATTTATTATTTATTATTTATTATTTATTATTTATTATTTATTATTTATTATTTATTATTTATTATTATTTATTATTTATTATTTATTATTTATTATTTATTATTTATTATTTATTATTTATTATTTATTATTTATTATTTATTATTTATTATTTATTATTTATTATTTATTATTTATTATTTATTATTTATTATTTATTATTTATTATTATTACTATTATTTATTATTATTATTATTATTATTATTATTATTTATTTTTATTATTATTTATTATTTATTATTTATTATTTATTATTTATTATTTATTATTTATTATATTTATTATTTATTATTATTTATTATTATTTATTATTTATTATTTATTATTATTTATTATTATTATTTATTATTTATTATTATAAAATAATAAAAAAATAATAATAATAAGTATTGATAATATTATGTTAATATTTATTGACTATTATAATAATGAGTATTGATAATATTATGTTAATACAGTTTAGTTCAAGAAAAATAAGTTCGGTTCACCCAAAATAAATTCGGTTCAAAAAAAATAAGTAAAAATAAGTTCAGTTCGGCAAAAATAAGTAAAAATAAGTTCGGTTCAAAAAAAATAAGTTCGGTTCAGAAAAAATAAGTAAAAATAAGTTCGGTTCAAAGAAAAATAAGTTCGGTTCGAAAAAATAAAATAAGTTCGGTTCGGTTCACCCAAAATAAGTTCAAAAGAACAGGGCCTAAGCAATACAAAATATAAGAATTTAGAACTGGATTTTCCTCTCATGATGGCTTTGCTTTTCGCATTTCTTCATTATTTTGGGTAGATAGTGAAGAAATCAGTGTGATATAATTTGCAAGTTATTTTGTCAATGACAAAATCGTTTGGTTTGTGAGCACTAGTTTCAGGTCATTTGATAAATCATAACTTGAACTTTATTCACTTTTCACAAATTGTATTTGATTTTGAGATCATATTTCACTTCTTTCTGTTTTGTTTAATTCTCCATGTTTTAAAGTGAATAATGTTGGTTAATGCATGATTTTGTCAAAAGTTATAAAAGGTACTTATTAGAGTTATAACAAATAAAGTTATGGCATCACTTGTTTAGAGTTACATAAATTAGTAATTAGAGTTATGGCGAAACTTGTTTAGAGTTATAGCCTATAGGAAGGAGTAATTAGAGTTATGGCGAGCAATTCTCTAGAGTTGTAGAAGATACTTACTAGAGTTACACCAACTCTTGTTTAGAGTTATATGCAATAGTACTTAGAGTTATGAAAATAAAGACACTTGTTTATAGGAAGTAATGATTAGTTCATATAACTCTAACTACTATAATTCATAAAACTCTAATTAAATGTTGGCATAACTCTAACTACTAGTTTATACAACTCTTATCAAATATTCGCGTAACTCTTAAATACTAGTTCATGTAACTCTAGTCAAATGTTGGTGTAACTCTAACTTTGACTTCCTATAACTCTAATTAAATCTTGGCATAACTCTAAATTCTACTTCCTATAACTCTAATCAAATGCTTGCTTAACTCTAAATTATATTTCCTATGACTCTAATTAAATGTTGTCGTAACTCTAACTACTTGTTTGTATACCTTTAATCAGATTTTGCAACTTGATAGCCTGTTATCTCAATTGGTGAGTGTGTGTGTGTGCAAACACACAAAGTGTGGGTTCGACTCCCACATAGGCTTTTATTATTTGATATGCTTTTTTAAACGGCCTTGATCAACTTTTAGGATGTAATTTTTCACCTTACCTAATGAGTTGGTAATAGAAGAAATAAAGTACACTAGCTTGAGTCACAATAACAAAAGTTCAAGTCTACCTAAAACTTATATGAGTGCAATTGTATTGAACGTTTTGTTCTTGTTTAGGATTCTAACTTTTAACAAGAGTCGTCATAACCTATGTGGGAATCGAACCCACATCTTGTGCATAGCACGATGCACTTCCATTTGAACTAATAGGTTTTAGGGTGTTTGAACATAATCTCAATGGTTCCTCATTCTTATACTGAACATGCTGATAGACTTGCTAAAAGATGAAGAACAGATATGTTTCACTTCCATATGAATACATTGTCATAAAAACATCTAGGAAGAGAAAATGAAACTAATAAACTTCTTGATGACTCTCTGAAATCCTATGGTTATCTGATCGTTCCCTAACCTATTCACATACGAACTTTTACTCAAAGCCAAAAGATCTGTATTTTCTGAGAAATACACCAAAAGATGTACACAAGATTGAGTCCAGTAATATCTAAAAAAAACTATGTATTGTTCAGTCTTGCAAATTAGGATGAGAGTCGAGTCATTGCTTTTACATAATTCAGTGAGCAAGGAATTAGACCATTCAAGTAGAATATCCCGATCGGCGATGAGTTCTTCTCCGAGAGGAAGGTTCAAGTAAAATTTGTCAAGTTGCGAGATTATAAGATGATCGTTGTTGGCCTTCTAGTGAAGAAAGCTAACGAAACGATAATTCATAAGTCATAAGTTGTACCTCATCTAAATTCAGGTTTCCCTTTCCATAAGGCTCCAAGAGATATTTCTATAAACTTCCAATATTGGTTATTATTTAGAATTGGCATGCCAGGATATAGTTCAAAATTCAACTGCTCATGAATCAAATTATTACATGAAAAAAAGGCAATAAAAAATACCTCATTGTAACTTATAAATGAACATTGGAGGGCCTTCTCAAACACCTAAGAATAGACAAACATATCATCAGATTGTAACTTTGAGGTATAAAACATAACAGAAATTAGCAATATACAAACAAAGAGTTGGAATTTAAGTATGAAATCTGCAGACATGCAAAAGAATAGGTTCACATTACAAATATTTGAACAAACATGTCCTTAATTTTACATTGACTAGAAAATCAAATTAGTACATGTTCAAAGTCAGTAGAAAACTATTAGTTTATTTCACCATCTGTTCTCTTTTTTTGTTTCTTGTATGTTTTCCTTATCCATTTTCCTCTCCAAAGAAAAGCAGAGAATCTATTCACTTGCATATCCTCCAGTTCAAATTAAAATCTCAACCCATATGCCTTCTTTTGTTGCCATGTACTTTGGGTCTTTGGATAAAGTTTCCTTTGCCCCAAACTCGCTTCACAAAGAGAAAGATATGACCAAGTATTTGAACTATGAAAGATATATCAAGTACTGCTGGCGCATCTATAGTGCATTTGATGCCTTAGTTTCTCTAAAATTGACTTTCCAATTTTCTAGCATTATTCATACCTCCTCCTACAATAAGTGACATGAAAAGGCGGGAATCAAATTCGTTTCTTAATGAAATTCATATGATTGATTAAATATCATCACAACAATTTCGAATCAAATCCATTTATTAATGAAATTCAGATGTAAAATATATATGAACTCGTGTAAAATGACACTAGAGATGATAATATGTAAACATAAGTATATACCAATATGTATATGTACATATAAGTTATAAATATAAATAGCTATCAATAAAGTTACACACAAGTAAACCAAATGATCAAGTGAAATAACGAAAGTAATTAGAACAATAAAGGATATTAAAGAAGCTAAAAAATATATATAATGAAAATGAAATGATGATGAATAAGAGACAAGGGGTGTGGGGTACTCACCAATGTCCTAGGTAGATAAGAAAGAAGAAAGAAAAAGACAAAGGAAGGAAGAGTGAAAGAATTACTTACTTGTGTCACCTAATGAAAACAGCTGGCAGCAGCTTGGTAAAGGAGTATGATGACTCATTTAAGGACAACATAATCATGAGACAAGTATACCCCAGTATAGGGGATAAATGGGACTAGCTTTCTCCAAAATTTCAGGAGGAAATGAGAAGGAAAAATAGGAGCCCAGTTGAAGAATAAAGTAGCGCAGGTACATGCAGGTCCTGCCTTCTTTGCATTTCCTTGGGATTTTAAGCTAAATTTAGTTCTCATTTCTTGTAGGGATCAACACGCAAGTAGTGGAGTGAGGAATTCAAGGGACGAGCGCGAGGTTGGGGTAGGAACGTAAAGGAAAAGAAGGAGAAATATACTAAGGTACCTCTATAGCTTCTAAATCTTCTATAGTAATCGTCTTTAAACAAATATAAACGCTCGTAAAGAGGTGAGACAAGTTTATACAGATTTATTATGAATGAAGTATGTAAAGGAAAGTAGGCATATAATGGCCGCGAGATACTAGCTTAAGCAAACATGTATATAGATGACGATATGATTGTATCATAATATGTACTTGATCATTGATATATTTAGTATTGATAGTATGATATGTATGTGCTTATATAAATGTTAATAAATAGCTTGTACACCAAATACTGGGAAAAGGGGAAACCATATAAGTGTCGGCTAAGATAGTAAGCCAGATGTATGATAAGAAAAGTTAAGCATACGAAAAGTATGAGGTATGAATGCTCGAACTGACGAGCAAGAAAACATTTTGATAAGTAAGATGGATAAGCTATGATGATATGGGGACATGTCTTGGAAAGTTTAACAAGCGTAACGAATAAGGAGACGACGGTCTCCAACTGAAAGAAGAGTAAGCAAAGAATAGGCAGTCTCTCCTTTCCCGAATACACAAAACTAGCGCACCATAGTAGGGATAATTACGAATTGTGACATAAACGTAATTAAACAATTAATTAATTATGTTCACTAGAAGCTTTAACGCTTGAAATTGCCTTTTTGAACAGATTCCATGTTGCCAGAAATAAATTAAAGACAGTTTCCAACTTGCAAATCAACGTATTAGCTATACGGGGAGGTCGTATTTTGTAACTATAAGACATATAGTACCTTATAACTACTTATGCTTTCATGTAAATATATATACCTATGTAAATGTATGTATGTATGTTAGCCTACCAGCTCAAACATCGCTAATTATAATCTTCGAGAACATAACATATCTACAAGTTAGTCGCTCACAACATCGTGTAGAATTGGAAAAGAAGTTGATGACTTGTAGAGACTGTTATAGATACTGTTATTCCTCACCGGGGTCTAAGACAAGGGGATCCTGTTTCTCCTTATCTCTTCTTACTTTGTGCCGAAGGATTGAATGTTATGCTTAAGAAAGCTCAAGATCCAGATATAATTCACGGCATTTATGTAGCTCGAGGAGCTCCTTCGATTACTCACCTATTTTTTGCTGATGATAGCATTATTTTTTCCCATGATAATGACCGAGAAGTGATTGTAATTGCAGACATCTTAAAGAAGTATGAAGATCTATCGAGGTAAAAGGTCAACCTTGACAAATGTGAAATCTCATTCAGCAACAATTTGGATGGTAATCTTCGAGACTCAACGAAAGCTATTCTCGAAATGCGTGAAGTTGAATGGCATGACAAATATCTAGGCCTTCCTACTCTTTTAGGGAGATCTAAGAAGGTGAGTTTTGCTAGCATAAAGGATCGAATTTGGAAGAATTTGCAAGGGTGGTAGGAGAAGCTTTTATCTCGAGTCGGAAAAGAAGTGCTTATTAAGTCCGTTTCCCAAGCCATTCCAAACTATGCCATGAGTTGCTTCAAATTACCAAGTACTTTTCTATCATGAAATGGAGAGTATCATTAGTAATTTCTAGTGGGGTAATTCAGGATCAAAGAAGGGCATACATTGGAAGAGTTGGGATTTTATGTGTAGACCAAAAGAGGAGGGAGGGCTTGGATTTCGTGACTTGGAAGCCTTTAATGAAGCTCTTTTAGCAAAGCAACTTTAGAGATTGTATGGCCAGCCTCGGTCCTTGCTTTCCCGTATCTACAAGGCTCGCTATTTTCCGCATGCGAGTGTGTGGGATGTGGAGCTGGATGCATCGCCGAGCTATGCTTAGCGTAGTATTTTTGGAGCCCGCATGCAAAAGGGAGTTAGGTGGAGAATTGGGGATGGTAAAGGTGTTAATATATGGAGGGATAGGTGGCTGGGAGGTGAGGGCTCTGGGCGTGTTATTACTCCAAGGCGAAAGCTCCCTGAATATGCGAGAGTTTCAAGTCTGATTGATGATAATCGTGCCTGCTGGCGTGATGATTTGCTTCGAGAAGTGTTTTTTGAGGTGGATGTGGCCAAAATAAAAAAAACATCCACATAAGCAGTCGTCTTCCGGTATATGAGCTTTGTTGGATGAGGAGTACGGATGGTGTCTTCCGGGTGCGAGATGTGTATAGGCTGGCTATAGAAGATGACAGCATTGAATCTAGCTCTGTGGGTCATGATCCTATTTGGAAGCATATTTGGAGCCTTAAAATTCCCACAAAAGTGAGCAACTTCTTGTGGAGAGCAGCGTGGGATGTTCTTCCTCACAATACCAACTTGAAGATGAAAAGAGCGATTGAGGATGTTCATTGTAATCTTTGTTGGAGCTGATGAGAATGCGCTTCATATTCTCCGCGATTGTGAGTGGGCTCGACATTTCTGGAGCCTTGATTGGGTAATTTGGAGATGTGCAACAACAACGAACTTCAAAGAATGGTTGGCTTGGGTTTTTGAGACCTTTCCAAAGGATAAACAAGAGGAGTTCGCAATACGGGTGTGGCAAATGTGGCAGTGTAGGAATGACGTTATCTTCCAGCAAATAACCTGCTTACCTCAGCTAGCGTGGACTAGGGCTCGTGATTTGTTAACCACCTACAGGAAGTATAGTGTGAAGAAAGGGTCTAGTGAAGGTCGGTCTAAGGCGCGCTGGTGCCCTCCTTCCCCAGACGAAGTTATGTTGCATTCTTAATAAACACTAATAGAGTTGGTCTGGGGTTGGTGACTCGTGATGATAGAGGAGAGGTGATAGGAGCTATGTCCTGTACCTTGCTACAGGACTGGTATGTGGAGTACGCCGAAACAGCAACGGTTTTGTGGGTTGTCAAGATGGTGAAAGATCAGGGGTGGGTAAGGGTGGTAGTGGAAAGCGATGCTCAGTCGATTATTCGTGCCATTCACAATTCGTGTTAGAGGAGAGGGGACATTCAAACCATGATAGAACATACACGTCACTTGAGTTCGGATTTTGATAGCATTAGTTTCTCTTTCTATTATCGTGCATGTAATGAGATAGCTCATCGCGTTGCTAAGTGGGCTACCTCTAGCTATTGTGATGAGGTTTGGCTTGAAGGAGGTCCTTCTTGGATCTCCGATTTGAATGTATCAGATTATCCGAACTTTATTTCCTAATAATATAGCCTACCTTTCACTTAAAAAAAAATTAACAAAATTAAAATTCATTTACTTTATAGTAGGGAATCCTAGTTGACTTTACAGTTTGGGATGATTCGAGTCGGTCATTTCGTGTCTGTCGGGTTTGGGTCATTTTTGGGTCTCATATCAATTTTAGGTTGCCAATTTTGGGACTCGGGTCAATTTCGAATTGCCATTTTCAAGGCTCTTGTCAATTTCAGATTGCCATATTTGGGTCTGGGCCCATTTAGGATCACCATTTTCGTGTCTGACTTGGATCATTCTTGTTGCGTCATTCAAATCGGGTCAATTTTGCCAGGTTTATTTTTCATCTATAGATACCAAACTTGTCCAACATCTGAATATGTGATACATAAAATACAAACTTGAAAAATATTAATAGTATTATATACTTGTGTTCACTATAATAATTTTGTTGGGTATACCTCGTAAGTCCCACATCGGAGGGATAATGAGGGGTTACCTAGTTTATAAGAGCTCACCAACTACGTTAGTATAAGGTCTTTTGGGAAGGAGGCCAAAAACAAATCCGTATGGATTAGGCTCCAAAGTGGACAATATTATACTAATGGTGAACCTTGAACTCGTTATTGATAGATAATGGACATTTAATCGCAGATGAGGGATTAGTTGCAAACAAAAGTCCAAATGAAGTCAACATAACAGAAAGGATTTTTTGATTTTTACCACCTTATAACTAGCCCGAATTACACTTTACCATCTTTTGTATTTTTTTTTTTTCAATTTTACCACCTTTTACTTGCCAACTCACTAAAAATCACCGCCTAACTCGTGCTCCGGGCAAAAATTTTGGCGAGGGGGCCCACATTTACGGATTACAATTTTTTTCCCTCCTTTTTGACTATCTCTCTCCCCGATTTCTTTCTCTTTCTTCCTTTTCCATTCTGCTTTCATCTATTACCTTCAATCTCCCTCCCTAAAATATTAAATTCCTCCAACAAGCTATCTGTAAAAGTCATCAACTCCTCTCCTCTTTGATTTTTACATAGAATCTTTTTCTTTCTCTCTCTCCTCCACTTCATCCAAAATTCCAGAACACCAAACTTCTCTCTCTCCTCGTTTATTTCGAATTTCGCAACAAGAGGACAATTGTGGTCATGTCCACTCTGTCTGATCATCATCAATCCACCTAAAATAATCACACCCCCTTCTATTTGTTCCTTGTTCCCACAACTTGCAAGTCATGAATCTTCGCCCTAGTTGTCAATGGTCCATGATTTCAGTCTAGCAGCAAAAATTTCACAGTTGCACTTTTCGTGGTTTTGGGAAGAAGTTTGAGACATCATGTGCCTATAATAATGAAGATAAATGAGAACCAGAGCAAGCATGATGATAAATGGAACCAAAAATGCCTCAATTTGGTCCCAATTTACCAAAAAAATCAATAATCAAGGAATACCTAAAATTTAATAAGAACCCTAAATACGAAATTGGGCTGAGAAATCATATCTTTAGCAGTTGCGGATTCTCCAATTTCTCCTTTAATTGAGGTCGAATTTTCCAGAAAATGGTAAACCCTAACTTAATTTAGGTTTCCATCAAAGAATTTTGGAATTTTAGTGGAATTTGGAAGCAAAGTTGGGGTTTTAATGAAGAGGAAATGAAAAATCGAGGCTCTTGGGAAAGGGGGGGAACTAAACTTAAATCAGTTATGTGGGCCCCCTTGCCGGATTCTTCACCGGAACTGAGTCCAGGTGGTGATTTTTAACGAGTTGGCAACTAAAAGGTGGTAAAATTGAAAAACAAATAAAAGGTGGTAAAGTATAAATTGAGCTATTTATAAGGTGGTAAAAATCGGAGGGATAATGAGGAGTTACCTAGTTTATAAGAGCTCACCAACTACATTAGTATAAGGTCTTTTGGGAAGGAGGCCAAAAACAAATCCGTATGGAATAGGCTCCAAAGTGGACAATATCATACTAATGGTGAACCTTGAACTCGTTATTGATAGATAATGGACATTTAGGGTGCGTTCTCTTCACCTCAAAAAATTAAGTTTCAGGTCTATTAAGTTCAGTTCAATTAAGATAAGTTCAGTTCAGTTCAGATAAGTTTCAATCAGGTCCAATCAGGGTAATAAGTTTCAATCAGGTCCAATAAGTTTCAATCAGGTGCAATAAGTTCCAATCAGGTCTAATAAGGTCCAATAAGTTCTAATTAGGTGCAATAAGTTTCAATCAGGTCCAATAAGTTCCAATAAGGTCCAAATAGTCAATGATCAATAAAATTTGTATTATTGTCCATTATTTTATTATTCATATCACTATTAGCTGATTATGTTATTATTAGAATTTTAATTAAAGTACCACAATGATTATATCGTATTATACTTGTATTATTGTCTTTTATTTTATTATTCATATTACTATTAGCTGATTATATTATTATTAAAAAATATTATAATCATGGTTAAATAAGGTTAACAATAATAATCATCATAATTACAATATTTTGCAATTCGTCTTTAAATAACTAGAGATAACATGTTTTCGTTACTAATAACAATGAAAGATATAAATGTTATCAATTGATTGCTTCATTATCATCACCGAAGTATCTTTCTTCATCTTCTACATCCTCCTCTTCAATCAATACGTTTTCTTCACCAACATCCAACCATATTTCATCTGCAATTTTTGCCCGAGTAATCTCCATATTCTTTGTTCTCGTCTTGTCAGTCAATTTAAATCAGCTCTTGGTTCCATGGTTTCAAATACTTGCGAAATTGGAATCCCTAAGGGTGCGTTCTCTTCAACTTATTGGACCTGAACTGAACTGAACTTATCTGAACTGAACTTATTGGACCTGACCTGAACTGAACTGATTGGAACTTATTAGACCTGATTCAACTTATTGGACATGATTGAACCTGATTGGAACTTATTGGACCTGATTGAAACTTATTGACCTGATTGGAACTTATTAGACCTTATTGGCCCTGATTGAAACTTATTATACCTTAATGGACCAGATTGAAACTTATTAGACCTTATTGGACCTAATTGGAACTTATTTGACCTCATTAGACAAAAAAATTGACGAGTAATAACATAAATATTACCCCATAAATATTACTCCTAACATTAATACTACCCCTCAAAATTTATTATGAAGTAATAATTATTAACATTCGCCCTTTAAAAAAAATAATAATTATTAATTATCTCTTATGATAAACAATTTAACAAAAAAAAATATACTATTTATATACTTGCCTATACATAACTTTCACCACTAATATATCTAATAGTCTTGTTTTGATTTCATAAAGCACTAGTAGAAAACCAAAAGTTGATTAACATTTATTGCTAACAAGTGAGAAATTGCCACATATGGAAAAATTAACATGCACGCTACATATTTTTATTCGTTTACATGATTTAGGGATTCCAGTTTCGCAAGTAGTTGAAACCATGGAACCAAGAGCTGATTTGGATTTGACTGACAAGACGAGAACAAAGAATATGGAGATTACTCGGGCAAAAATTGCAGATGAAATATGGTTGGATGTTGGTGAAGAAAACGTATTGATTGAAGAGGAGGATGTAGAAGATGAAGAAAGATACTCCGATGAAGAAAGATACTTCGGTGATGATAATGAAGCAATCAATTAATAACATTTATATCTTTCATTGTTATTAGTAATGAAAACATGTTATCTCTAGTTATTAAAAGACGAATTGCAAAATATTGTAATTATGATGATTATTATTGTTAACCTTATTTAACCATGATTATAATATTTTTTTAATAATAATATAATCAGCTAATAGTAATTTGAATAATAAAATAATAGACAATAATACAAGTATAATACGATATAATCATTGTGGTACTTTAATTAAAATTCTAATAATAACATAATCAACTAATAGTGATATGAATAATAAAATAATGGACAATAATACAAATATTTATTGATCATTGACTATTTGGACCTTATTGGAACTTATTGGACCTGATTAGACCTGATTGAAACTTATTGCACCTAATTAGAACTTACCGGACCTTATTAGACCTGATTGGAACTTATTGCACCTGATTGGAACTTATTGAACCTGATTGGAACTTATTGCCCTGATTGGACCTGATTGAAACTTATCTGAACTGAACTGAACTTATCTTAACTGAACTGAACTTATTAGACCTGAAACTTAATTTTTTTAAGGTGAAGAGAACGCACCCTAAATCATGTAAACGAATAAAAATATGTAGCATGCATGTTAATTTTTCCATATGTGGCAATTTCTCACTTGTTAGCAATAAATGTTAATCAACTTTTTGGTTTTCTACTAGTGCTTTATGAAATCAAAACAAGACTATTAGATATATTAGTGGTGAAAGTTATGTATAGGCAAGTATATAAATAGTATTTTTTTTTGTTAAATTGTTTATCATAAGAGATAATTAATAATTATTATTTTTTTAAAGGGCGAATGTTAATAATTATTACTTCATAATAAATTTTGAGGGGTAGTATTTACGTTAGGAGTAATATTTATGGGGTAATATTTATGTTATTACTCATCAATTTTTTTGTCTATTAAGGTCAAATAAGTTCAAATTAGGTCCAATAAGGTCT
Organism: Beta lomatogona; assembly: GCA_947646795.1. Classification (NCBI taxonomy): domain Eukaryota; kingdom Viridiplantae; phylum Streptophyta; class Magnoliopsida; order Caryophyllales; family Amaranthaceae; genus Beta; species Beta lomatogona. The sequence goes on along the minus strand of CANSNZ010000796.1, from coordinate 115,296 downwards.
ATTAAGTTTCAATCAGGTCCATTAAGGTATAATAAGTTTCAATCAGGGCCAATAAGGTCTAATAAGTTCCAATCTGGTCAATAAGTTTCAATCAGGTCCAATAAGTTCCAATCAGGTTCAATCATGTCCAATAAGTTGAATTAGGTCCAATCAGGTCTAATAAGTTCCAATCAGTTCAGTTCAGGTCCAATAAGTTCAGTTCAGATAAGTTTAGTTTAGTTCAGGTCCAATAAGTTGAAGAGAACGCACCATGTTCAGTTCACCTTATTTTTGCTTATTTCAGATCAGATCAGATCAGACCAGAGCAGATCAGATCAGATTAGAAAAAATAAGTTCAGATCAGATCAGATTAGTTCAGATTATGCTTATATTTAAGAACTTATTATTATTGTTATTATTATCATGATTATTAGTATTACTAATGCTATTATTGTTGTTATTATTATTATTATTATTATTATTATTATTGTTATTATTATTATTATTATTATTATTATTATTATTATTATTATTATTATTATTATTATTATTATTATTATACAATTACTATTACTGTTAATATTACTATTTACTAGTACATTTGTTCAAAAAGATTATTATTATTGTCGTTGTTGTACTTATTAATTATTAATATTGGTAAATGTCATTGCTATTATTATAAATGTCATTGATGTCACTATTTGAAGCTATTTGTGTTCAAGAATAAAAATGTTCTTTTGGCATTTGTACGTGTTCTTTTTTTATATTTTATCTAATTTATAATTTTGATATGTGATGTTCTTTTTGATGTTGTACATGTAACAAACATGACAATAGTAATTAGTATGTGATGTTTATTTTTTAAAGCAATTTTGGTAGAATAATATAAATTATATATTACTAGTTTATATAAAACATGAGTAGCATGTGATAACCTAATGGTGTTGTCATCACGTTCAAAAGTTTCCCTACAAAGGATTTCAACTTATCTTTAAAAACAAAGTTTATATAGAACAAGACAACGATATAAGAAGAATATTTAACCATTTTGTTCTAGATCATATGATTATATATTTCTAGGTTTATTTATAATAAAAAAAGAATAATTTATTGATATAACAAAGAACATGTTGTTAGTTAAATCCAAACATGTCATCATTATAAAAATAACATCTATCTTTTATTTTTAAAATGTGTTTTTTTAAATAGATCTTGTATGCTCTTTCAGTATATGTTCTTTTTTTGATGTCATTATATGTTCTTTTCATTACTACCTAAATTCTTATTATTAACGGACCTTGAACATGAACAATTTTTTTTCTTGACCATGAACAATATGTTTTCTTTACCTAAAATGTGTGTTCTTTTATTTTTAATTTTTTTTGGGCCCCTTTCGGGAACCCCGTGGTAAAATGAATTTCCTCCGCTACGCTTGCGCACAGGGTCACTCTCCTAGAGACCCAACAAGCTCCAACCCCCCTTCCCCACCCACAACAATATTGAAATATATGCTTCCACCAAGATTTGAACCTTGGTCTCCTATGTAGGAGGTAAGAAGTCATACCATTGGACCCAAGAATCCTTAGTCTTTAATTTTTAATTGTATGTTCATATACTAATGTGTTCTTTTTCAAAAAAAAAAAACTAATTATGCTATAATAATAATAATATTATTATTTATAATTGTATGTTCATATAGATAATAATAATAATAATAATAATAATAATAATAATAATAATAATTACTATTATTATTATTATATTATTATTATTATTATTTTATAGAATTATTATTATTAAAATTATTATTATTATTATTATTGAAAGTTCTACATAATAATAAAATGATTGTAATAGTAATACTAGTAATGAAATACAAAGTAATAATAATATTAGTAATAATATGTTTTGTAAAAGATAAGTTCAGATTAGATCAGATTAGTTCAGATCAGATCAGAAAAAATAAGTTCAGATCAGATCAGATCAGAAAAAATAAGTTCAGATCAGAAAATTTCAGGTGAACTAAACATAAGCTTAATCGCAGATGAGGGATTAGTTGCAAACAAAGGTTCAAATGAAGTCAACATAAAAGAAAAACAAAAAAATAAAAACATAAAGAAAAGGGCAATCGCAGATGGTTTATGGTTTATGGTTTATGTTTAACCTTATCAAGAAGCACACAGGTGGCATTTTTACATGGAAGAAAATTAGCACGAGAACAAACAAACAATGGTCCTCTTCCCTTCCAACATACACATACTATTACTTGGTATCAATATCACTACTTTTTTGGGTTTTCGCTTTTATTACAAGCAGTTTTTTGGATCGGATTTTCTAGCTGAGCAGTGTTGGATTTATTTTTAATTGGGTTTGGTGAACTTTGAAAGAAACTTCCGAAAAAAACTGCAACAACAACAACAACAACAACACCAACACCAACAACAACAATCACTGCTACTATTTCTGGAGTTTTTTGGAGAGAGAAAGAAACAGAGTCAGTGAAGCAAAGATAGCCTCAGATCTGGGTAATAAATCTTGTTGGACTTTTTTGGAGTGGACATTCTTGTGATTTCTTTACCCCCTTTTTGTCGTTGTCTTTTTCATGACTCCCCTTTTTTCTGCTTTCTTTCTCCTATTATAAATTTGATTAACTTTTGCTTTCTGGGTCGTTGGAAATTTTTCTGGATCACAAGTTTTTGAAAATTGTGCCTTTGTGTGTGACTTAGAAAGAAAGAGGGAAATTAGGTATTCTTTGCTTTATCATTTTGTTGGGCGGGTTGTTCATTGGTGAAATATTTATCATGGGAGTCTCACTTTGATGGTTAGATTTGGGTGCTCCACTTATTGCATCTTCATCTGCTAGTTACTTGTATTAGGGGACTAAATTGTTTTGGTGATTGAAACCCATATATATGATGTTGTGTAATTCTTGTTATACAGATATTAGATGCTGAGAATCAGATTTTATCAGTAGATTTAACTGAATAGTTTTCTGTTCTTGTAATTCACTGTTTGTAGATTCTGGGATTGGTCAACTTTTATGGTGGTTCTTGTTGGTGATTAACACTTCTGGCTGTCTAGAATTTGGTGTTTCTTGTGTTAAGTAAGAGACTATGGTAGGAGAGGGAGAGAGAAAGAGGTAGAGGTAGAGACTGAACTGAGGTGTGCTTCAGTTTTGGGTGGGGGGTTGGATAGTCAGATTGATCAGTATGGGAAAACGTGATTCAATCGACGACATAGCAGGAGCGATGAGTTTGCGGTTATTTGTAATGGGTACGCTATTCATTAGTGAAGTGAAGATACTTATAGCTTCTAGCAGATCACTAGGCCAAAAGGAAATCTAGTTTTAGGTTTTTGTTACGAGGTTATTCTACGATGATGCCCGAGGATTCTTCTTTGATGGGGGAAGATGGCTCCAATTGTGAAAATCCAGTAGCAAAACTGGTAGTTGTGAAGGAGCCCTTGTGTGATAAAGAGAATGACAGGGTGCCTGATTCTTCTGGAGGGTTAACTGAAAATGATAATTGTTGTGCTTCTGGCGATAACATGGATCAGGAAATTGGTGAGGAAGGGTTATCTTCAAGTTTTGAACCTTTGAGTAGTGAGATAAGTAGCATCAGTGGTGAGGAGGTTTTGGCATTTGAGTCTAATTTTGTACCCCATTCACGGGCTGAGGTGGATCTGGATAAGAGTGTTCAAGAATCTGGAGTCACAGCTGATTCTAGTACACCTGTTAAAGATGTATTGGCAGTGGCAGAGGATCTTGATGTGGAAGATAATGAAGTACGTGACTCTACCTTGTTGGCTGGAGATGAAGTAAACCATGAAAGAATAATCAGAACAATGAGCAGCCAGTGTGCTTTTGACATGGAATCTGTGCCCCTGTGGGGGTTCACATCAATCTGTGGTAGAAGGCCGGAGATGGAAGATGCTCTAGCAGCTGTGCCATATTTCCATAGAATTCCTGCCAAAATGTTGATGGGTGAAACTGTATTGAATGGAATAGCTGAAAGCTTAAGCCAGTTTGCGCACTTGTATGGTGTATATGATGGACATGGGGGATGTCAGGTACATAGTTATCTCTTCCCTTCAATTCTCTTCCCGTGTTACCTGTGTTTTGAATTGTTTACGTGTAGGAACTCTTTTGCTAAAGAAAAGTTAACTAGTATTTGCCTAGGATACTTCCAAACCTAGAGCCAATTTTAACAAAATGAATACATGTTACATTTTTGTGTGAATAGCTTCTTATGTTTTGCTACTTGCATCTTAGGTTGCGAATTATTGCCGTGATCGCTTGCATCTAGCATTGGTGGAGGAAATTGAAGCTATAAAAGCGAACATCCTAACTGGAAGATCTGAGGAGAATTTGCAACAGAAATGGGAGAAGGCTTTCTCACGTTGTTTTCTTAAAGTTGACGCTGAGGTTGGGGGGGTCACACAAGGGACTTCTGGAGGAAGCAACAATGTCTCTGACGCTAGTGTGGAGCCTATTGCCCCGGAAACTGTTGGGTCAACTGCGGTTGTAGCGATTGTCTGTCCAACCCATATTATAGTTGCTAATTGCGGTGATTCTAGGGCTGTTCTTTGTCGTGGAAAAGTACCCATGCCACTGTCTGTTGACCATAAAGTAGGTGTTTCTTCATTTCTATTCCTTTTAATATATGATTATTAGCTGTAGATGGTTTCACAGATTCTTAAAGCTAATCTAGATTGTATTGTTTACAGCCTGACCGAAAAGATGAATTGGACAGGATAGAAGCTGCAGATGGCAAGGTTATACAGTGGAATGGCTACCGTGTTTTTGGTGTTCTTGCAATGTCCAGATCAATCGGTAAGCATTTCTTAACTGGAAGTCTGCTCTGATTTTTGTCTATCTTTTATATGATGGTGCAAGAAGATGGCCTTGATGATAACGTGCCGCTATAAGTAGGGATTTCAATATATTATAAGTTCAGTTCCTTATAATATGATCTCTCATGAATATTTATAAATATGTAAAATCCGTACTGTTGTGAGGTTAAATATACACCTGTATCTAGTTGTGATTTGTGATGACATATACTGCTTCTTTCTATGTTTAGACAGTAACAACAACCCAGTTGTGGGATATTTTTGAGATTTTAGTGGTGAATAATATGGTATAGCGCCCATATGCTATAGGTGAGTAGCAGTATAGTAACATCACTTTGTGGATGGCAAGCTTAGATGATTATATATGTCTGTTTCATGGACGAAAAGGATTTTATTGTTCATTGATTAAGTTTATTGTGGCTCTGGTTGCACAAGGTTAGGCTTTTCTTTTTTAAGATGAAATAGGATCAATTTATATCAGTATGTTAGTTGTGCAATGTCTCTCTTGTGACAAGTTAATATGTCGGTGCTAATCTAGTGTGACAATTTTCTTTGATAAGGTGATCTCATATTTAGTTACTTGGATAAGAGGAGTGATTCTAGACAAAGATGTTGAGTGGTGGGAGCCATTGAGATGACGAGATCTCTTATATGAAGATGTAGACATAGGATTGGACGCATGGTCTTCCAAAATTTGATATTCCAGATATTTTGTTACCGTAACAAGGCCTGATGGCCCAATAACTACCAGGAAGGGTCAATTAGCTAATGGCACCTCATGGGATAAGGTTCAGTCTCTCGTGGTTTATGTAGGCTTTTCTGGATGACTGGATATATCATCTTGATATGAATTTCCAATAGCTTTCTGCCTATGTACGGTATGTTTGTTTTGGAGAGAGGACAACAATTTTCATATTCTTAGCCCATGAAATAGTTACTTTTTAAGCAGTGTAATGGTTTTGACTTTTGGGTGCAGCTTGAGAGGTTCATTGAAATGGTTTTCACTTTTTAAGCAGTGTAATTATTATGGCACCTGTTTGTTTATCTTGCCTGGCTGTGACTTTTTATCTGGAGCTTTCACAGGGTATTGCATCGGATATTCTATGTGACTGACACCCACTATGTCCTTAGAAATCATTGGTCCATCCAGGTCATTTGACCATATTTCTTTTTAACAAGGGAAAGCATGATATATTTGCGACCAATGTGTAATCAAAACATGAATAATGGAATAAGTCAATTTCCTACTGAGTACTGACACCTCATGGTTATAATGTTATGCTTTTTTTCTAGACTGTGATTGAGCATTCTTAAGCTATGTTCTTGAGACTTGGAAACTTGTATTAGACATATATGTGTCTAAGTGTTCGGCTTGGCTTTTATTTTTGTTTTTTCATATTTTAATTCCAAAATGAAGTGTTGAGGTGTCTATATATTTGTTAGAGTATTATTGATAATCTGACACATGTACTTGAGATAAAATGAAAAGGCCAAGTAACATAGTTCTTAAGCACTTCCTTGCTGTCCATCTGTTTCTGTTTAGTGTTTAGATGCTAGAACAGTTAACATGTTTTATTCTGTCACATTTATGTTTTAATGACAGTTGCCTTGTCCTGAAGAGGATTTTCTTATATCCTAAATAGGCTAGTATATACTTGTATTTCATGTTGCTGCTGTACATATTTTAAGAGATCCGGTTCAGTTATGCGGTATTAAAAGATTTGGCATTCTAAGCAGTCTACATGTGAATAGATTTTGACTCTGAAGTGTAAAAGTAAATTAGTGACTTCATCTCATTAGGCAATAGGATTTAAGTTGATCACAGTTCACAACTTGTCCACATAATCGGGTGGCCTTAGCTGATTGCAGTTTCACTTGCAATTCTGTACAAGAAGAAGATACTACTTTCAGAGAGCAAACACTGCTGGTTCTTGTGTGCTTTGCGGTGCTAGTCAACTGCAACACTTCAAATGCAATGCCAACTTGAATAAGTGGCCATATACAAGTATGTTACTAGGATGCTAGGTATCTATTGGGATGTGGAGCAGCTTCAGTAAACATGATTGTTTGATTGGAGGCCTAGAGCTTTACTTACTAGGTTTGTCAAGATCTAATACTTCAGCATTGGGACACGACGGAATTGTGAACAAGTGACTTACGAGTGATCTTGTCAACTCTGATCACTGCAGTTCTCGGGTTGACAAGATCACTCGTTAAGTCATAATGTGTACTGCGAATTGCCAAGACCCTTGAGTAGAAAGGCATATACTGGAAACCGAAAAGCTGTCTATCGGTGATTATTTCAAATTATGCAACTTGGAGCATGGATATGATTATCCTATCATATTAACTTTATTTACATGTCATTAGATGCATTAATGTCTATGAGCAGCTGTTATTGATTATTCAGTGAAAATTATCATAGGTTCATATCTTATTTTACCTTTTTTCAGGCGATCGTTATTTGAAGCCATGGATTATACCAGACCCAGAAGTGACAATAGTTCAACGGGCTAAAGATGATGATTGCCTTATTCTTGCCAGTGATGGTCTATGGGATGTCCTGACCAATGAAGAAGTCTGCGATGCAGCACGAAGGAGAATTCTTCTCTGGCATAAAAAGAACGGTGCTAATATCTCTTCTGACAGAGGGAACAGCGTTGATTTGGCAGCTCAAGCAGCGGCAGATTACCTCTCTAAGCTTGCTCTCCAAAAGGGAAGCAAAGACAACATTACTGTCATTGTGGTTGACTTGAAACCTAATAGGAAATTTAAAACCAAAACATGAAAGGTAAAAAATGTTGCACCACATTTTGGCAAAATGTCAATTCTTTTCTTCTTTTTTATTTCTTTTTATAAATTTTTTTGCCTCTCTTGACCTGTAGTTATATGAGGTAGAAATATTTTTCAGCACTCAGGAACATTACATAATCATGGACTGTAACATATACTTGTAAGCCCATCTTTTTAAAATGGGCTGATTGTAGCTCAAGAACATGTATAGTATATTTCAGATAATCCTCTTAGACCCCAGAGCCAACAAGAATATACTAGCTTCTGTTGGAGACTGAGTCCTAACTAAGATCAATTTATGAACAGTTTATAGTTTTAGAATATTTCTTGTCGTGCAAATGTGCATAATTACTGGCTGTATGATGAATGTTCTATTGATTTAGCTGTATTTACCAGGAATTCTTCCCTGTTATGAATCCACTTCAATCCTCTGTTGGTGATCTTCGTCACGAAAATATGATGTATATATTTATATGATAGTTTGTCATTTGAAATCAGTTCTACTCCAAATATTTCATATTTCGTTGTTTTCATTTATTGGAGTAGTTAGATTTGTGAGAAAGAAATGAAGAGAAATCAAAGAGGAACGCTATTATCACTTGTGGACATGTTTCCCGGATCCATGCATGAATCATGGATGCCTTTGTTGCTGATCCTTGAATTCTCAGTTTCTCACCAACATGTTGGGCCAATTCTACCTCAATTTGATATCTCGATGTTTGTCTGACTATTTTGTTTATATGACTTGGTGTGTGGAAGATCTGTTTAAACGGAGTATATATGCTCATTACTACCAGTCTACCACCAGGAAAACTTTCCCAAGTACTACAGACATTTGCATGGTATCACAGCCATCCAAAATTTTGGATTGATCTTTGTAGGCATAATTTTTTTATATTAAATGCTACATCATCATTTTCGCGATTTGAAGTCAAACATTGACTTTTATAAAAGAATATAGATGATAAGTAAAATTAATTAATTTGGGCCTATGATTAAATTTGGTCTATTTTAATTGATTATTATATTGTCAAAGTTTAATACTTCCTCCGTTTCGTTTTAAACGTAACAATTTCCCTTTTTGGCAGTTTCAAATTAAATGAAACAAAAAAATTTCTTTCCATTTATGGTATGGTTTTTTTACATGAAATTACCAAGATGTCCCTCATTAAAAATTGAAACCTCATATTGTATACCCTAATTGATTAGGTATTAACAAAATTAATTTAAGTTTTATTACACTAACCTCCTCCACCTATCACATACTCTCTCTCTCCTCTTCTACCACCTACCCCACCCTCTATATCATCTTCTACCACCACCATTTCCACCCAACAATTTCCAACAATAACTTACACAACCAACCACCACCTCCTCCACCCTTATCGACCCAACCACCACCATGAGCCTTGCAACCACCGCCGAACTTCTCGCACCGCCTCGACCAAATCTCTTCTTCTTCACTTTCTGCGGTTAACTTGGGGTTTCGAATTTCACCGCTAAACTCTAGATCTCACTTCTTCATCTCTCGAATTTCGCCACCATGAACAAATCTCACTTCTTCATCTCCCTTTCTTCGATCTCTTCACCATCACATCTCTTTTTCTTCTATTTTTTTGGTTGATTTGGGGTTCGAATTTCTGTGGTTGGGGTTGTGGTTTGCGAATTGTGGTGGTGTTTTTAGGGTTATTTGGTGAATTTCGGTGGTGTTAGTGGTGAATTTAGGGTTTGGTGGTGGATTTCGGTGGTGTTGATGGTGAAATTGGGGTTATTTGATTGATTTTGGTGGTGGATTTCTGTGGTGTTGGTAGTGTTTTGGTGGTGGTGGCGATCCGGTGGTGTTGGTGTTGCCTCGCTCGTGTTGGTGCTGCCTCGCTGGTGGTGATGGTGTCTTGCTGGTTGTGGTGGATCAGGTGGTGGTGGCAGTAGGTGGTTGGTGTCGTAGACTCGTAGTAGTGGTGGTGGTTGCTAGTAGTGGCAGTGTGTGGCAGTGTTGGTTGGAGTGGTTTGTGGTGGTGGTATAATCACACGCCCCTTTTTTTTCTTTTTGGCCCCAGTTTCTCTCTGCACTTGAATATAATCACATGCCCCTTCCTTCTTCTAATCACCTCTTAAGAAATTTCAACTAGGTTTCCGTGCAATTCCAATTGTTGCCTTTTAAAACGAAACGGAGGTATAAGAATTGGGTCATTTAAATGATGACGGTCATGAAACCTAGGGGAACTACTAAAAAAACCCCAAATCCTAGAAAGCTCTATGTATAGAGTCCTTATATATCATTATGAGGAGAAAACAGACGGCAAATCTTAAACTCTCAAACACTGTGTACATCGAATCAGAGGATCAAAATGTTAGAGATTGTAACCTAAATACAAAGATCAATAAAATATTACTTTGTTCACATATTTTGATTCTATTTTGGAGATATAAGATTTGCGTTTATAAATTTGACACGCTCGGTGGGACAATTTCTACCTCTAATCTCTATCTCCAAAAATCAATATCAGGCACCTTGAAGGCGTAGAAGAATGGTGATTAAACAAGCAAATCCAACCATGGTGGATGATAAGACGTCATGAAATTAATGGCTTCAAGTGTAGCATCTCTAATCGGTCCACTAAACAAGGAGTAAGAACTATAGATTGCTTGCTAGAAAAATGGAAGAACTTCTTCCTCTCTCTTTCTCTATTCTACACGACCAAGGGGATTTTTGGAGAGCATTAGGGTTTTTGCTTTTCTCTCACTTGCCGTTGGTTATTCTCCTAAACTTACTCTACTTGCCTAATTGTGTGACTTATGTTATGTTTAGTTCACCTTATTTTTACAGATCAAAACTTATCTGATCTGAACTTATTTTTCTGATATAATCTGATTTGAACTTATCTGATCTGATCTGATCTGATCTCAACTTATCTGATCTCAACTTATCTGATCTGGTCTGATTTGAACTTATCTTTTATAAAACATATTATTACTAATATTATTATTACTTTATATTTCATTACTAGTATTACTATTATTATTATTATTATTTTATTACTATGCACAACTTTTAGTAATAAAAATAACAACAACAACAACAACAACAACAACAACAATAATAATAATAATAATAATAATAATAATAATAATAATAATAATAACATAATTAGTTTTTTTTTTTTGAAAAAGAACAAATATGAACATACAATTAAAAATAAAAGAACACATATTTTAAGTTAAAAAAATATATTGTTTGTGGTAAAAAGAACATATTCTTCATGTCTAAGGTCCGTTTATAAGAAGAATTTAAGTAGTAATTAAAGAACATATAATGATAATAAAAAAAAAACATATATTGAAATAGCATACAAATATATTTAAAGAACACACTCTAAAAATAAAAGATAGATGTCCCCTAAAAAAAAAATTAAAAGATAGATGTTATCAATATATTGATGACATGTTTGGATTTAACTAACAACATTTTTTTTGTTATATCAATCAATTGTTCTTTTTTCATTATAAATAAACCTATAAATATATATAATCATATGATCTCGAATAAAATTGTTAAATATTCTTCTTATATCGTTGTCATGTTCTATATAAACTTTGTTTTTAAAAATAAGTTGAAATTCCTTATAGGAAAAATTTGAAGGTGATGCCAACACCATTAATTTATCCCTTGCTACTCATATTTTATATAAATTAGTAACATATGCTTTATATTATTCTGCCAAAATTGTTAAAAATAAATAAACATCATATACTATTATTATGTTCTTACATGTACAACATCAAAAAGAACATTGAATATCAAAATTGTTAATTAGAACAAATATAAAAAAGAACACGTACAAATGCCAAAATAACATTATTCTTCTTGAACACAAATAGCTTGAAATAGTGATATCAATGACATTTATAATAATAGCAACGACATTAATAATAATTACCAATATTAATAATTAATAAGTACAACAACAACAACAACAATACTAATAATCCTTTTGAACAAATGTACTAGTAAATAGTAGCAATATTAATAGTAATAATAACGTATAAAGTAATACTAATAATAATAGTAATAATAATAATAATAACAATAACAATAATAATAATAATAATAATAATAATAATAATAATAATAATAATAATAACGGTTTTTTCACCATATACCCCTGACAAATTTTTTTTGCACCATATACCGTTTCAACTTTCCAAATTCACTATATACCATCCACTTTTCAAAAAATACATCCACTTACCCTTTTGACCGACGGTGTTAGAGTTCCGTTAGTCATTAGGCCCTAATCATTCCCTAATCCTAATTAACTAACCTAAATCAAACCCTAATCCTAACCCTAATCATAATATAATACACTAACTTAGGCCCTAACCCTAACCACCCCTCCCCGCCCCTTACCCCACTTGCCACATCACCCCCTCACCACCACCACCCCTCCCCTTCTCCCGCCGTGACCCCTTCCCCTTCCCCCGCGACCCCCTCCCGTCACCACCACCCCGTCACCACCACCACCCCCTCCCCTTCCCCGCCGGGAATGTGCCTGCTGGTAATTTAAACCTCAACTTCCTCTATTTCAGTTGATTTGCTTAATTAGTGTTGATGGATAACTGGGAAAGCAAGGAAGTAACATGTATTTTATCAAATGCGGCTTTGCATAGGCCGAGTGATGAATTTTAATATGCGAACAATCCGGGTTTGTGTGGAGTTGAGAGTTTGTACCGATTCGACCACCAAAGAAAGAACAAACCCGAAGCTTTTACACCGGGTTTTGCTTTGGTATGCGACTGAAAGATATACTCGAATCGGCGAGTCTTACTCTCACGCCTCCGGCGACAGGCGAAAAGCATCCCCCTCTAACCCTAATCGAAGGTGGCGCAGACTACTCGGGAACAGGCGCGAGCAACGCGCAAAGATATGAGAGGAGATAGAAAGAGCAAGAGGGCAAAGAGGAGGTGTGCGGGTAGCTCGAGACAGGGGCAAGGGGAGAGTAGAAAACAGGGTCGGCGGGGAAGGGGAGGGGGTCGGCGGGGAGGGGGGAGGGGGTTAGCATGGGAAGGGGAGGGGGTGGTGGTGGTGCGGTGGGGGGTGGGGGGCTGGTGGGTTGGGTTAGAGAGAGAGTTAGGATTTACTTAGGGTTAGGGTGGGGGAGGGGTGTTAGGGTTAGGGTTAGGGTTAGGGTATTAGATTAGGGGTTAGGGTTATATTTAGGTTAGTTAATTAGGGTTAGAGGGGGGTTTAGGCCTTAATGACTAACGGAGTTTAACGCCGTTAGTCATTAAGGGTAAGTGGACGTATTTTTTGAAAAGTGGGGGGTATATGGTGAATTTCAAAAATCGAAAGGGGATATGGTGCAAAAAAAAAAATTGTCAGGGGTATATGGTGAAAAAACCGTAATAATAATAATAATAATGATAATAAGAATAATAATAACAATAACAATAAAATAATAATAATAATAATAATAATAATAATAATAATAATAATAATAATAATAATAATAGCGTTAGTAATACTAATAAATTATAATCATAAAAATCATGATACCAATAATAATAATAACAACAATAATAATAAATTTTAAATATAAGCATGAACTGAACTTATCTGATCTGATCTGATCGGAAATAAGCAAAAATAAGGTGAACTGAACATAGCCTTAATAGGATTTAGATATTTTAGCAATAAATCTAATCCAGTTAGGATTATAGATTGTAATTGGTTTCTAACAAAACACTACAACCACCTAAATATCTAAATTAATTAATCTCAATAATTATCCTACATTCTATTACTAGTAATTGCTTAACTTGATCAAATTACATATTCCTTCAGATAAAACGCCACCACCCATAGCTCTAAGAGGAAGCAAACTAGCAACAATCTTTGATTGTATTAATGCTCTAAGAGCGCGCCACGTAGGATTGCCATGTCATTAATTTTAATTTTTATTTTATTACAAAAATAGAGTTCTACATAGATTTAAATACGTATAAGGAGTTTTGGATAAGCGAAAATTAGAGTTTGGTTTTGAATGAAAAACTCAAATTATTATATTATGTTAATTGTGTATAACTTTTGCTACGTGATTCGAAATATTATAATTTTTGTACCATTGGATAGTGCTCGAAATATGCTCCGAAATAAGATCCATTTACAATATAGTTCTACAACTTCGGGAGCATAGGGAGCTCCTCAAGATTTCGAGGTCATAGAGCGCGCCACGTAGGATTGTCATATCATTAATTTTTATTTTTATTTTTTTTACAAAAATAGAGTTCTACATAGATTTAAATACGTATAAGGAGTTTTGGATAAGCGAAAATTAGAGTTTCGTTTTGAATGAAAAACTCAAATTATTATATTATGTTAATTGTATATAACTTTTGCTACGTGATTCGGAATATTACAGTTTTTGTACAATTGGATAGTGCTCGAAATATGCTCCGAAATAAGATCCATTTACAATATACAACTTATGAAATAGAGAGCGCCATGTAGGATTGCCATGTCATTAATTTTTATTTTAAATATTTTAAAAAATAGAGTTCTACATATATTTAAATACATAAAAGGAGTTTTGGATGGGGAGACATTAGAGTTTGGTTTTGAATGAAAAACTCAAATTATTATATTATGTTAATTGTGTATAACTTTTGCTACGTGAATCGGAATATTATAATTTTTGTACTATTGGATAGTGCTCGAAATATGCTCCAAAATAAGATCCATTTACAATATAGTTCTACAACTTCGGGAGCATAGAGAGCTCCTCAAGATTTCGAGGTCATAGAGCGCGCCACGTAGGATTGCTATGTCATTAATTTTTATTTTTATTTTTTTACAAAAATAGAGTTCTACATAGATTTAAATACGTACGTATAAGGAGTTTTGGATAAGCGAAAATTAGAGTTTGATTTTGAATGAAAAACTCAAATTATTATATTATGTTAATTGTGTATAACTTTTGCTACGTGATTCGAAATATTATAATTTTTGTACCATTGGATAGTGCTCGAAATATGCTCCGAAATAAGATCCATTTACAATATAGTTCTACAACTTATGAAATAGAGAGCGTCGTGTAGGATTGCCATGTCATTAATTTTTATTTCAAATATTTTAAAAATAGAATTGTACATATATTTAAATACATAAAAGGAGTTTTGGATGGGGAGACATTAGAGTTTCGTTCTGAATAAACAACGTAAATTATTATATTAAGTAAATTGAATATAACTTTTGCTACCTAATTCAAAACGTTATAATTTTTACCATTGGAGAGTGCTTAAAATATGCTTCAAAATAAGATCCATTTACAATATAGTTTTACAGATCATGAATATATATTTAATTAATTAGATGAATGGTAAGGCATCATTTAGTCTTTCTTTTAGATGAATATAATAATAGCTATATGTATAGTGTACTATATGACTATATGTGATTATAGCATTTTATCATAGGTCCAATTTACAAGATTAAACATATTATCTTTTAAAATCTCAACCTTACTCAACTGAACCAAAACAATTTAGTATTGCAACAAAATTTATTAAGGAAATGTTGTTGTTAAAACTGTGTTAGCTATTGTTAAATATACCAATTATCGGGTTACCATTTAAAAATAGACTTAGCTACAATATTCAATTGAATATTAAAAAATATAAAATATATATATATTGCAATAACAAATCTAGAAATTAGAGTACAATGACAAATACTTTCTCCGTTGTTTTTCTACTGCAACAATGAGTTCGGGCATGGTTTTTAAGGAAATGAGAAGAATGGGTAGTTTAGCATAAAGATACCCCTTTGATTAACTAGAGTAAGGGATAAGTAAATCCTTAATAAAGTAAACGCAACTATATGAAGCAATTTGAGTAATTAATGATGATTAATTAACATAAAGTAAAGACAATATTGTCAACTATAGTTGCTTTTTTTTACCATAGAGTGGAGTGGTCCTAATAGATGAAACTACCCAAAGTGGTAATTAGGAATGGCAACGGGTCGGACTTGGACCGGATTATGCATAATCCGACTCCGACCCTACAAGAAGTCGGATTTTAAATCTGACTCCGACTCCGATAATCCGAATCCGATCCGACTTAAAATCCGGACATCCGACTCCGATCCGACTCCGATCTGACTCCGACATCCGACTCCAATAATCCGAACATCCGACTTTTTTTTTTGCACAATTTTATATTGTAAAAAAAAACTTGTATAATACAAAAAATCTAAGCAATAATTTAAGTTTAACTAAGCACATAAAATCAAATAAGCAAATACATGATTAAAAACAAAAGTCCATAACTCATAAGGTTTATAGGGTATTACCGTATTAGACTATTAGGATGGCCCATCATCAAATTGAGTATATATAGGTTAGATCTTGTCTAATAAAAGTATACAATATTTTTAAATGATATCATAATTCATAAGCATATGTATTATAAGTTTGATAAGAGTGTCAACTGTCATATGAGTATATGATAGTATGACACATACATACTACATTGGAGAGTGTCATGTCATGTGCCACCAACCCATCTTTCCTTTGATAGAAACGTCTTTGAATATAAACTAAGACCAATTGCTTTGAAAGTCAAAATCAAAGTTAGAGTATACATATGTAATACATTAATATATAAAAAATAAGACTAATTGCCTCAAAGTCGGAGTCGGAGTCGGATGTCGAGTCGGATTATGTCGGAGTCGGAGTCGGAGTCGGACATCCGTCGGAGTCGGATCGGAGGTGTCGGATTTTTTATGAGATCCGACTCCGACCCTACTCCTACTCGGAGTCGGATTTTTTAAACGGAGTCGGATGCGGATTTTTTTTTTCTCGGAGTCGGCTCGGATTTTTTCCCGGACTCGGAGTCGGACTAGGGTCGGATCCGGACTGGATTGCCATCCTTAGTGGTAATTGTTATAATTGAAAAAGAATGCAAGAAGTATGTAAATACAATGGTATTGAAAAATCTCATTTGACAACAACACAAAATCAACAATGTTAACAAAAAAATTTGCAAAAGAATAAAATAAACAACAACCCGTGCAACGCACGGGCTTCAAAGCTAGTTATGATATACAAGGGCACAACGCTGTGCAGCAGGACTTGATATGAGAGTGACTTGTTTTATAAGTTCTTTTAATAGCATTTTCTAATTGTACCTTGAACAAAAACTTTTATATTAAATCACAAATATTGTATTATTTGAACCAAGGCATCAAGCATCATATGTCATATTAGCTATATTTAGAAAGTCTTGATTAGACCTGGTTATTAGAAAGTCAATTTTATAGGGCTTTTATTGGACAGGATTTTAATGGACAGGGTCATTATAGGGCGATAAAGTATCCCAATCATTTTAAAAAACATACTAGTTTTGAAGCCCGTGCGTTGCACGGGTTTTTTTTATTTTATGTTTTTCCAAATTTTTTGTTAACATTGTTGATTTTTTGTTGCTGTGAAATGAGATTTTTCAACACCATTGTATTTATATACTTCCTCCATTCTTTTTCAATTGCAACAATTACCACTTTGGGAAGTTTTATCTATTGGAACCATTCCACTTTTGGTAAAAAAAAGCAACTATAGTTGACAACATTGCCTTTACTTTATGTTAATAAAACCATCATTAGTTACTCAAAATGCCTCATAAAGTTTTATTTACTTTATTAAGAATTTACTTATCCCCTACTCTAGTTAACCCCTCTATGCTAAACTACCCATTTTTTATTTTCTTAAAAACCATGCCCAAACTCATTGTTGCAGTAAAAAAAGACAGAGATAAATAATTATACTTTAATTTCTAGATTTGTTATTGTGAAATATATAAACTTATATTTTTAATGTCCAATTGAATATTGTAACTAAGTCTATTATTAAATATTATCCCAATAATTGGTATGACTAACAATAGCTTACACAATTTTAACATGTAATACCCGAACGGTATTTTAAGAAAGTAGAGGGTAATAACTTAATAGATGGATGACGAAAAGAATAGATAAAAAAATTGAGTGACATCCACAGCTTGAACTTTTAATATAGTACGTAAACACTAACACATATAGAATAGAAGATGGGAAAACCAAAAAGAAGATCATAATGATTGTATCATGAATAAAATAAATTAAATATTAAACTAACCTCTATTAATAATAAAAAATACTATTTAAGAGAAAAAAATATCTTCATTAATCTTTACCATATCAAGATTTATCAAACTTTCCCCTTTTTTTGATTTGTGACCTTAAATTGTCTAGAAAATCGAACCTTGATTTCCCAATTAGTCTTAGTTGAATTAAGATCTGACATATAGATATATGAAAAAGAAAAACATAAATAATTAAGTATACAACAAATATTCTAGGAATAAGATAATTAGTCAATTGCAGAATACCTGTGCAATGTCGTTGACAAACTTTCATTTGATTCTTCATGTAATGTCATCATGGTATGCTATAGGTTCAAAACTGTATGTATGTATTTTCTATCTTTGTATAACTTAATTTTTAAAAGTATGCTTTTAAAAGACATAATTGTTATTGTTACATATAATACGCTATTTTTATAATTATTCTTATATGTATTTAAAATAAAGAATAAATAATACGTTATTGTTCATCTAAATAAATATATTTTCATAAGTTTTAAAACTATATTGTATATGGAACTTATTTTGAAACATATTTCGAGCACTCTCTGATGGTAAAAGAATTATAATATTGCGAGTTATGTAGCAAAAGTTATATTCAATTTACATAGTTGAATAATATAGGTTGTTTATTTAAAAACAGAGTGTAATATTCACTTATTAAAAACACCTTATATGTGCTATTTATATCTATGTTAAACACTATTTTTTTAAAAAAATAAAAATTAAAAAGAATGACATGTCATGCTTAGGTGGAGCTCTCTATAATATTCTAAGGTGTTTTTTAAAATCATACTCTAATTTTTTTTCATTATCCAAAACTCTAATATATATATGTATATATATGTATATATATATATATATGTATATATGTAACTTTATCGCTATAGATTTTAATTTTTGTTATAACAACAAATTTTTTTCTTAATAAATTTTGTTGCAATACTAAATTGTTTGGTTCAGTTGAGTAAGGCTGGTGTTTAGAACTCTACAATGTAGAGTTTGAGCAATATCAACCATTGAATAAAAAATCAATGGCTCATATATTATCTTTCCAAAAACCCCTCTATTTTTTCTCATTAAAATCCACCCCCTTATTTCCCTCCTTCCACCAATATCAACCCTTAATTTTAAAATATATGGTTCATATACAACTCTACTTTATAGAATTTTATGAAAACTCTAGAGGATCCGGACTCGTAAGGCTGAAGTTTTTAAAGATAATATGTTTAATCCTGTAAATTGGACCTATAATAAAATGCTATAGTCACATGTAGTACTACACTATAGTTATACTATTATTATATTTATCTAAAAGAAAGGCTAAATAATGTCTTACCATTCATCTAGTTAAATATATTTTCATAAGTTGTAAAACTATATTGTAAATGGATCTTATTTTACTATAGTTTTAACTATTATTATATTTATCTAAATGAAATACTAAATAATGTCTTACCATTCATCTAGTTAAATATATTTTAATAAGTTGTAAAACTATATTGTAAATGGATCTTATTTTGAAGCATATTTCAAGCACTTGGTAAAAAATTATAATGTTTTGAATTAGGTAGCAAAAGTTATATTCAATTTTCCTAATATAATAATTTAGGTTGTTTATTCAAAAAGAAACTCTAATTTCTCGTTATCCAAACTCCTTTTATGCATTTAAATATATGTAGAACTCTATTTTTTAAAATATATAAAATAAAAATTAATTACATGAAAATCCTACATGGCGCTATCTATTTCATAAGTTGTAGAACTATATTGTAAATGGATCTTATTTCGGAGCATATTTCGAGCACTATCCAATGGAACAAAAATTATAATATTCCGAATTACGTAGCAAAAGTTATACACAATTTACATAATATAATAATTTAGGTTGTTCGTTCAAAACCAAACCCTAATTTTAGCTTATCTAGAACTCCTTATATGTATTTAAATCTATTTAGAACTCTATTTTTCAAAAAACAAAAATAAAATTTGATTACATGGCAACCCTATGTGGCGCGCTATATATATGGACTCAAAATCTTGAGGAGCTCCCTATGCTCCCGAAAAGTTCTTCATTTATAGGGTTGTTGCTTATTTTATCTTTTTGTAAATTTTTTGTTAATATTATTGTCAATTTTGTGTTGCTGTGAAATGAGATTTTTCAGCACTATTGTATTTATAACTTTCTCCATTCATTTTCTATTACAACAATTACTACTTTGGGTAGTTTCATCTTTTGGAACCATTTCACTTTTGGTAAAACAAAAGCAACTATTGTTGACAATATTGCCTTTATTTTATGTTAATAAAACCCTCATTAATTATCTAAATTGCCTCATAAAGTTGCATTTACTTTATTAAGGATTATTTATCCCTTACTCTAGTTAACTAAAGGGGTACCTCTATGCTATATCACCCATTTTTTATTTCCTTAAAAACCATGCCCACACCAATTGTTGTAGTAGAAAAAGAACAGGGAAAGTATTTGTCATTATACTATAATTTCTAGATTTGTTATTACGATATATAAATTTTATAATTTTTAATATCCAATTAAATATTGTAACTAACTCTATTATTAAATGGTATCCTAATAGTAGGTATGACTAACAATAATTAATACAGTTTTAACATGAATAATACCCGAATGATAATTTAAGAAAGTAGAGCGAGGGTAATAATTTAATAGATGCAGAACAAAAAGAATAGAGAAAAACATGAGTGTCAGCCACAACTTCAACTTTGAATATAGCACATAAACACTAATGCATATAGAATGGAAGATGAAAAAGCAAAAAAGAAGATCATAATGATAGTTTCATGAATAAAATTAATTAAATGTAAAACTAACATCTATTAATAATTGAAAATACTATTTAAGAGAGAAAAAAATACCTCTTCATCAATCATGACCATATCAAGACTTATCAAACTTCCCCCTTTTTTATGATCCGTGACCTTAAACAGTCTAGAAACGCGAATCTTGATTTCCAAATAGTTTTAGTAGAATTAAGTTGATGGAGAAAAGAATAAGATCTTATATATAGATATATGGAAAAAAACATAAATAATTATGTATGCAATAAATATTCTAGGAATAAAATAATTAGTTAATTGCATAATACCTCTGCAATCTCGATGGCAAACTTTCATTTGATTCTTCATGTAATGCCATCATGGAATGCTATAGGTTCAAAACTATGGATATGAATTTTTTATCTTTATATAACTCAATTTTTAAAAGTATGATTCTTAAAGACATAATTAGTATTGTCAGGTATAATACGCTATTTTTATATATTTAAAATAAAGAATAAATAATATGTTATTGTTCATCTAAATAAATACATTTTCATAAGTTGTAAAACAATATTGTATATAGATCTTATTTCAAAGCATATCTCGAGCACTCTCCGATGGTAAAAAAAAAAACTATACTATTGCTAATTATGTAGCAAAACTTATAATCAATTTACATTGTATAATAATTTAGATTTTTTATTTAAAATCAGACTATCGATTTTACATTGTTGTTTATTTTATTATATTTCATAAGTTGTAGAACTATATTGTAAATTGATCTTATTTCAAAGCATATTTAGAGCACTATCCAATGGCACAAAAATTATTATACACAATTTAGATAATATAATAATTTAGGTTGTTAATTCAAAACCAAACGCTAATTTTCGCTTATTAAAAGCTCCTTATATGCATTTAAATCTATGTAAAACTCTATTTTTTAAATATTTTCATGATTTGTGACCCTATATTGTAAATGGATCTTACTTTGAAGCATATTTCAAGCACCCTCCAATGGTAGACGAATTATAATGTTTTGAATTAGGTAACAAAAGTTATACACAATTTACATAATATAATAATTTAGGTTGTTTATTCAAAATGAAACTCTAATTTTCCCTATCCAAAACTCCTTTTAGGTATTTAAATATATGTAGAACTCTATTTTTTGTAATATTTAAATTTTAAACTAATGACATGGCAATCCTACGTGGCGCTCTCTATTTCATAAGTTGTCGAACTATATTGTAAATGGATCTTATTTCAAAGTATATTTCGAGCACTATCCAATGGTACAAAAATTATAATATTCCGAATTACGTAGCAAAAGTTATACGCAATTTACATAATATAATTATTTGGGTTGTTTATTCAAAATGAAACTCTAATTTTCCCTATCCAAAACTCATTTTAGGTATTTAAATATATGTAGAACTCTATTTTTTATAATATTTAAATTTTAAACTAATGACATGGCAATCCTACGTGGCGCTCTCTATTTCATAAGTTGTCGAACTATATTGTAAATGGATCTTATTTCGAAGTATATTTGAGCACTATCCAATGGTACAAAAATTATAATATTCCGAATTACGTAGCGAAAGTTATATGCAATTTACATAATATAATTATTTGGGTTGTTAATTCAAAATCAAACTCTAATTTTAGCTTATCCAAAACTCCTTATACGTATTTAAATCTATGTAGAACTCTATTTTTGTAAAAAATAAAAATAATAATTAATGACATGGCAATCCTACGTGGCGCGCTCTATGGCCTCGAAATCTTGAGGAGCTCTCTATGCAACCGAAAAGTTCTTCCTTTATATATATATATATATATATATATATATATATATATATATATTGTAAAAATAATTACATGTATGGATTCCTATTCAATTATACTCACTTTTGTCTCTCTCTGTTCATTATTTTTCTTACCCGGTTGTCGACCCGCCCATTATCGGCCCGTTATCGACCAACGACCCGCATTGACCCGACCTGCTAGCGACCCCTTATGATGTGACCCTTTTATGACCCGACCGGCTATCGACCCACACGGCCCTGGCCCAACCCACCCAATAACCAAGTCTAGTCTTGATGAAGCTGATATCTTGGTTTGGTTTCAATATACAACATTTGTGATCCGATACACAACTCAGAAAATCATTATAGATGAGAAATGTTTACAATTATGAACCTGACAGACCTCAACCTAATACCAACAAGAAATTTACCATAACCGACTTTGCAAACAAAACAACGCATTAACAAATTTTGGCATATTAAGAGTCACCAGAAAAGAGTTGGGTGATTTAAAAAAGAACACAATAATCAGGAATCCAGTAGCGAGACTGCTGACCTGGGAAGTTAATGGCCAGCAAGAAAACATTTACACCATCAATAGTCTGGTTTCACGCACTGAGTTACGCCCAGGATTTAGCTTAATAGTACATATGTGCATGAAAAATTGACAACAAACCAATGCCTTCAGAAAATAAAATCTTTAGTTGGTAGGTACTGCAATTGGACACATGATCGTATTCATGCTTTAACTGTATCAATCAGAAACTCCTACCCAAAATATAAAAGGCTTTTTCTCATAAACAAAAATACATCTCCTCGAGTATCAAAAATCTTTGTAACATTAGAACCCTTCACGAGCCACCAACTTCTCAGGTACTGTTTTAGGTTTTGAAGAATATGATTCCACATCTAGCTTCTTTTGCACTGATAGGACGCTGTCTTAAATTTCAGAGCTTTATGAAAATTTGTACCTAATAATTCAAGTTCAAATTTCACAGAAAAAAGAATTACTACAAGGTAATAAATGCATTTAGCTGCCATAAGCGATAGTAGTTGCTTAATACAATTAGGGATCTTGATGACCACTCATATAAGCTATTTCTTCTACATGAGGTCACTCTTGCTAGAGAAATGCACCGTTAACTATTGAGTGAACATCAGCAAGTGATTGTTTTATAGTATCAAATCAGAGACTTACCAGAACTTATCCTACAAGGTTGTGAGTGGAGATCCAGCATTGGTGAAGTATGAAGCTAAATCAATATGCAAATCATCGTACATACTGAGGAAAGGATGTTCCTGAATTATCATTAAGCAAGACATAAATTCATAAGGGCTGCCAGGAAAACTGAAGGGAGACAGTAAACCAAAGAATAAATTATACGGTAAATTAAACATATACTTCATTTATTTTGAAACGGCCCAAAATGGTAAGTGTTTCATTTATTTTAGAATGGAGGAAGTATATAATTTGAACTATTGGTGGTCCAATAGTGTACGTAAACAACTACTGAAATACACAAAAATAATACAAACTATGAAGTTCGTCAACCAAAGGATAGCAAACTAAATATCCAGTGGAACCTTTGGCCCGGTAACATACCAGTTTAAATCTGCTTAGGTTGAATTTGCATCTTGCTTAGGTGGAAAAGGATGGTTCATTATTTTATTTTGTTATTTCACTCATATGATCCATCGCAGCATGTCCCATTTTTTTCTGGTTTGATTCGTCTATCTCTCGCTTTCTCATACTCCATCATCATCATCTTCATACTTCTCTAATTTCTCTCATCTCTTTTTCCTCACCATCATGGTTAAAAAAATATCTTCATGAGATGGGATAATTAGGTGACAGTAATGGATTAATCGGATCTTCTGTCAGCAGTCCACACTCCACCATGAGTCCATGACTGTACTGCAGAGAGTGTATTAGAGCGAGGCAGTGAGTTTGGTTTTTTTCAAGGAGATTTGAATCTAAAAAGATGACCAAATGAAGTTACTTGGTAATTTGTTGTAAAAGTATGTCATGTAAACTGAAACTGTCGGAATCTGTTTCCACCTAAGCAAAACTTAATTTACCAGCAAAAAGATTCCACCAGACATTTTCTTTGATCTACTTTGTTGCAAATTCCATGTTTCTTTGTTTATTTCAATAGTTGTTTATTGCATCACTAATAATTTTGTATTATATATGATTAACTTAAAAATAATATTGAACTTTGAGGAGAACAGAAACTCGAGCCACATACCATTAGCTGTTGAGCAGAATGCCTAGCCTTTGGGTCTTTCTGTAAGCTGAGCAGATGAAAATAAATAGAGAGAATTGATTATAAACCTTATGCAAACTTCAGGAAAGGGTGTAGAGAAGAAGAATTAGCTACTTCAGGATTCAATCCAACCTGATATAGATTAACGCTAATGCCGAAGTATGTTCCAAGTAAATTTCCACCTGAATCAGTGGGTGACTAGCTTTTACAGGAAAGCTCATACTAAATAACTACTGGGTTCAGAAGGGCTTTCTTTGTGCTTATGCTGTATGAACTTAAGACTGCATGAATTAGGCTTGGTTTCAGCGGCAGAGTAGGGAAGTAGCATTTGCTGTTCGGAAAATCATATTTACCGTCTGTTCTATACTCACGGTTTCACATAAAGCAAATGTTCCTCTCCAATCCCTGGAATAGTGTTTTTGTCTTCTCTGTATTTTTTTTGCTGTGTTCTTGCAGGGATATGCCCTGATTCTTTGTACAGAATCACCTAGCTTGGTATAAATTAGCAAAGGTTGGTCTCTACTCCTAAAGGTTTATACTTTAGCGGGAGGATAACTTACAGGCACAACAATACCACAGCTATGCAATTTGAAGCACATGCGCAAAGCGGCTAATCAAAGCCATTGACAAGTCCTGTATGTTATACTTTTTGAGGGAGGCTGAAAGTGAAATAAAAAAAGTTCCTCTAGGCGCTTAGAGACGACAACCGACAGTTGAGTGCTGTAAAAACTGGTGAAGTCACAGCAAGCCTAAAAACACTATGCGGCTTCAGTTCCACGAATCCTCTGGCACCAACACAACACATAAGATCCGTGCTACCAACAGACTGGAAAAAGGAAACACTGGCACTATCACACTGGCCATCAGATATATTATGCAACAGTCCTGGAAAGGTTGGAACGCCAGTTGTTCTGTGCATTTTTAAATGACAACTCTGACACTATTATGCTGGTTGCCATAAAAAAATTCCCGATGTTTTGATGATGGGAAACTAAAATCTTTCTGTCTCAATTGTAAGAGTTTCAAAAAAAATATGGGTTGACAACAAAATCAACAGAGAGAGAGGGAGAGATACCACAAGGATATAAATGAGCAGAACTCAGCAGAAAACCGGTCAGAGGAGGCAGAAGGTGGTGGCTGATCAATAATGGTTTGCATAATTGAAAAATAGTTGATCCAACCATCATCTTCATCTGGAATAGGATAAGGAAATTTCCCTGTTGCACACTCAAGCACAACCAAACCAAAGCTCCAAATATCACTTTTAGCTCCATAGGTATCTTCACTGAATCTCTCTGGCTGCATGATATCAATGCAGAAAACAAAATAGAAAAATCATCAGGGACAACATTTAGAATCTAGAAATAGGAAGAAAAAAAAAGTTAGAACTTCTTATAAAACATCAAATCATATATAGGTCTTACAGCCATATAATAATATGTCCCAATTTTGGTATTAGCCTGGGCAGAAGTACTTGCAACAATTGCACTAACACCAAAGTCCGTAATCTTGACTTCCCCTCTATGATTTATCAACAAATTGGATGGTTTCAAGTCTCTGTGAATGATGTGTTTCTCATGATGAAGATAGTACAAACCTCTTACCACCTATAAGTGTAGAATCAATCAGAAGTTGTCCAAAGTAGATATTCAGAAAACAAAATAGGAGGACATATAGACATCATCTGAAACTATCCACCTGTTTACAAATGGCAGCAAGATACTCTTCCGGGATAGTTCTAACTTTTCTCAGGAAATCTAGAAGAGAACCACCATCCATGTACTCCAGAATTATGGAGAAAGCCTCATTTTGGTAAAAACACTGATAGCAAGCAACAACATAGGGACATTCAAGTGACTGGTTGATTTTCAGTTCTTGTGCTGTCTGTTTGCGAGCAGATTCTTCGATGTTCATCTGAATAACCTGAAAGTAAGATTGCATCAATATATAAACTCCCAATATAAAATAGATCTCACAAATACAAAAGTACTAGCATAGCTGTGCTCAACATAGAGATCTTGAATCAAATGTTAAATCTATGGATTCCAAAAGCTTTAATTTGCCTTATTTCCAAAATGGGCAAGCATGTTGAGGTTGGTCAAGAGAAGAAAAGTTATAACTCCACCTCTTTTCTTGGATTCCATTCGTTGTGAAAAATAATATCCAAGGTCACACAACCCGAGTGCATTGGCACTCGATCATGCGATGCACTCTTGCATTTCTGAAAACAAGGTTGCATGCCTGATGCGTAATGGGGCTTGTGCTCGATAGCAAGACTTTTTGGAAATGAAAAAGGACACTCTTGCCTATTGGTGACGAGTGAAAAGTTGGCATCAATCAGCTTGGACGCGCTTATTGAGAACTAATTAAGTACAAGCGGGCCCAAGACGTCGAAAACAGGACTTTGGAGGCATTAGAAGCTTTCTAACATATGAGGCGCACAAATGTAAGGTTGATAGAACAACTCAAGCGCTAAAGGAAAGGAAACTACTGTTGTAGACTTTTGATCTGATTAATCATTATCCTACAAAGAGGCTTTAATGAAAGCTAGTTGTTTTCCCCTGTTCCTAGGGAAAACATACTGGTGAAAGAAAACTATAAAAGTATAAGTCCTAGAAACATAAAGTAACTTACTAGAAAAAATAAGATACAATGGATACAAAAAGCTAATATAAGGTGGATTTTAACACTGAGCTTCTCAAAGTAACAATCGAAGGCAATAAATGGTAACTTACTTCACTCATGAGGATCATGAGACTACTGGAATAGAGTCCAAAGCGATTTAAAATGCCAGATTGGCAATTGTAGTCGCCTGAACTGGAGAGAGGGGGGGTTCTGTGCAGCCATACGGAAACCAATATAAATAGCAAAACTTAATGGACGGCGTTGAATTAATATTGATCCCCTTGCTGATGTAAGGTTTTAAGAGGTCCAAATCTACGCATATTACCCATAACAAGTCCAAGACCATTAGAGAGGTGGTTTCCCAAAGAAAAGGCAGATTCTTTTAATTGCATAAGAAAGAAGCTTATTTATGTTGGGATGTGGATAGAAGTAAAATCGCGAAGTTTAGGCTAAGTCGAAGTACAGATTGAGTATATGAGTACCAATTTAGAACTGAAGGGAGCCAAACAAGGACGTAGTAACATTAGATAGTAAGGAGGTACTCCTAGGTGAAAAGGTTTAGTAACTTGAGTTGATTTTTCATAGTTAATTGAAAATTTTGGCTAAGATGTGACTCAAATGATTAAGTTTGAGAGGCAATGGGGTATTGTACAATTGTATCATAATTCTAATGTCAAAGGGAAACTTGTAGAGTACAACTATTAGACTAATGTTATTATATGTGCAGAAATGCTAAGCATTTTTAAAAGAACCAATCATATTAAGCAGATGGGTGTAGAACTAATATGTAAGTTGAAATAGATGTGTGGGAAGTGGGAACATCTTGAAGATAGAATTCAAAAAGAAGCTATTCGGAGAAAGGTCGGAGTTGCGGATATGGAGGATAAGATAAGGGAGAATCGGTTACGTTGGTTTTGGACATGTGCAGCAGAAGACAGCAGATGCCCCCCTAAGGAAAGTGGAGAGTTGGGATTGTGGCGATTTGAAAGAAGTCGAGGGAGCCACAGATGGCTTGCTTGGAGAGACTTAAGAATCATATCTCGGAACACTATCTCTAACAATAGTAAACCGAGAAGAACAGGCCTAAAAATTATCAAAAGTATTAATTTTGTACTTTTTTTTTTTTTTTTTTTTAGAGGGGTAGAGGGAGAAGGTGGAGCAGAGGTAAGTAAGATTGAAAAGGAGGTGGAGAAAGAGAGATATGTAAGCAGAATATAATATTATAATGTCCAGCTCAACCCTCAAAAAACCAGAGAAAGACCAGCTCACTGACTTGAAGAAGATGCAAATATGATCAAGATATGAGGCATGAGCGGATGATGCTTTTCTACCACTGACAGAAAAAAGGAATCTGTTCGAAAATAATGAAGCTTTGTGGCTTTCAAAACCCAAGGCCCTTAAAAATGCAACCAGCTTTAGAAGACACTCCAAGAAACAGGCAAAAGAGAAATGGAGGTCTACCCATTTACAGATTTACAAAATTATGATCAAAGAATACAGCCAGATTAAAAAATCACCTACAGGGTTAAATCACTTAAAACTGGGACTGAACCAAATAAACTTAACTGAATCACCAGTAGCACAGTTTCAACTTTCAACTTTCAACATTCTGTGGAATTGCACTAGTACACAAATGCACTCAAGTGCAAGGCGATTTATTCATTCCGCATAAAAGCATGACAACTACATGATGGATCTAGTAAACTGTGCTGACACTTCAAAAGGATACAAAAAAAGGTGCAGAACAGAGTATAAAACACAACTTTGGCATCCATGAGGAAGAGAACAGTCACAAAAACTTCAAAAATCAACAGTAGAAATAGTACAGAACATAAGCAACTTTGTGCAAGTAAAGCACTAAAGCCTAATGACGACTTGGCCAATACCAAATAGTGGGTCAACTTGGAAGTTGGAACATGCTAGTTATTACTAACTTTTGTCACTGCATTGTGAGTCAGAGTGGTTAGAATATGTTGGTAAATCTTGTGTTTCCCAATGTCTATTAATAGATATATACAGCAACCTCTTTCCCAAAGTTTGCAGCACGTTTCACTCAAAGCTCTAAGAGTACAAGAGACACCATTTTTAACATTGAGGAGAAGAGGACATGAAGCATCCAAATATTGGAAAACAAAGGACTAACAAGACAGAACTTATTTCAGACTGCATTTATAAAATATAAATTAGCAATAAAGTTCACATATACAATAGTTAGAACTGTTAGTCTGTTCCTATAGTTGGGATTGGTGAAATGTCTTACATACAATGTATAAACTATTAGATGTCAAAAAAATATAAAGTATCACAAAATTTACAAGGCAGAAGAGGCGAAATAAAAGTATAAAACCATCGCAACCAACATAGGATTATTTTCTTCTTGAATCAACAGCTACACATACAGTCGATACAGACATATGCAACAGTAGATCTCATGACATATTTACAGACACTAGTGGCTCATTAGAATGGATTTTGGTGCCCTGCAACTTTCTGATCCAGTAAATTCACATAATCCTTACCTTTAAAGCAAAGAACTGGTTAGTCCATTTGTGCTGCACCAGCTGCACAAGGCCACCACTACCTTTGCCAATGACCTTAATCGTGTCTACATCAGCCAAACTTATCTGGTTGTCCAACGGCTTGATGGGGGGAGGAGGCTGAAGGAAACAAGCCAGATTACAGTAAGCACTCATAAGATATACACTTTCTAGAATAGTAACGCGTAAAATATCTAAACAATACTACTATTATATACTCCATTACAAATCAACGTCTCGAAACCGGAATTTCGGAACATCTCACGTCAGTTCTTCAGCCAATTCATTTCAAAACCAGATGTTAATTTCCAATGAGCATGCTCATGAGTACTCAGAGAAGTACAATCTCCTACTATATCATAAAACAAAACAAAAATTGCTAACATTGAGGAGAAAATCCTAGCTTCAGTTCAAGAAAGTTCAATCTACTAGCAATTAATTTCAAAAAAAAAAAAAAAAAAAGCAAACTAGCATTTCATAAATTGAAAATTAAGATAAAGAAGTAGAAAACTTACAGCATCAGAATCAATTTGAGAGACAATTCGAATTCCATCGAGATTAACTAAAAGATCGCCGTCTCGAAATGTGCCACTTTGAGTTCTATCAAAAAATCAAAAAAAAAAAAAAAAAAAAAAAAAAAGATGATGATGATGATGCAGAAATAAATCAATGGAGTAAAATTGATGGAAATGAATAAAAAGAAAAGACTAACAGAAATTTAGCGAGAGAAACTTCGTCAGGAGGAACATCGAGCTTGAGATTAAAGCCGCCTTTGTTAGGCATACTTGTTTTATCTTAGCTTGCTGCAAAGAAGAAGCTTGAGATTGAGGAGATAGAGAGAGAGTAGAGAAGAGAGAGAGTGGAAAAGTCGTTGCGAAGTCGTGCTTGTTTATTTGATTTTCCAGCGGAAAAATACGTTGAAAGGTTGAATGAGAACTGGTGGGTTCAACTTCAACATGTCGCAGTAACGCAGCAACGTCTAAGAAAGTAAGAATTAATGTTCGCGGTTGTCCTACTTGGTTGGAGGTATTCTTTCCAATTTACACTTCTTGTGGTAGAGGTTTGAATCTGAATAAATGTCGCAGGCACTTCTTGCTGCACTCAGCACTCGCTATATACCCGACTGTATGTATATTCAAGATTATTTCGAACTTTTTTATTATGTGAATTAGATTAACAACGAGAAAGAAATAGCTTTAAGTCTACCATGTACATATATACACACCCATCCATCCAAGTAAGACGATAAAAGTTGTAGCTTCCTTTCACCATAGTGATGCGGAGTATTGCGGAAAATTATGTTCAAATTTCAATCAATCATAATATGGACTAGTACTCTAGTACTATAGTACATAGAATAGAAGTAGGTGGTAATGCACTAGCGCTCATCACTTTTTCTCAAGTGGAGTGGACTAGCACTTTGCATTAAAAAGTAAGAGTACATTATTCGGAGCATCATACGTTAATCGCGCTAATACAACTCTTAACACTTAAGTACCTAGTTGAGCTAATATTATATTCCCTAATGAACATTCAACTGGCTTTTAAATTTTTTTTTATCAAGTATAATGTCTTGTCTAGCATCAGAATTCTCATTTTTTTAAAACCTTTTTTAAACAATTCAATAGGGTAGAAAATTTTCCATACCTAAATAATATCTTAAAATAAATCAAATAAGTTGTTACATTTAAAAAAGCATGATTTACTCCATTCATTTCTTAAGTTAATATATGTCCAAAACTACTCTTAAAAAAAAATATTGTATTGGTTGAGACACGTCTCAATCGGTAGAATGACTAAGACGACTGACGTCAACCCGTGACTTTAAACCAAATAGAAACCAAGCGCACGGCCCAATTAGACCTCGATAAATACACTTTTATTTTCTGCACATAAATGCAATCCATTATTGTAACACAAAGATCGTTGTCAAATTGAACGCATATGAAATAAATTTGTGTTCAAACTCCCTAATGTGCTTTTATCTTTGGATATCGTTTCTTAGATGTTTAACTATCTAACAGGGTCGGCCCTGAGGTAGGCCAGAAGGGCAGCCACCCAGGGCGCAGCAAGAAAAGGGGCCCAAATTAGTGGCTGTAATTAAACTATCTGACACTAAATATATGAAGTAATACTGTACAATCTTGGGGCAAAACACAATAAATTCAAGCTCAGCAATAAACTAAATACACTTAAGTTTTCATCCGTAGCATTTGATGTTTAAGCATGTACAAGAATTAAGGAGCATTTAGAGCTCTTCCTCGTAATCTTACCATTTTTATGCTAATTGATTGGCTCCTCATATCTCATGTTTTGAAAAGCATTAAGTGTACTCCTTTTTTGTTGTAATCTTTTTCTCTCTCCCTCTAAAAGTTATTTCTTCTTTTAATTTATGTTAGAGGAGGAATATGTCACGGTTTTAGTTTTCTATCTTTCTCATGTTTATCCTTTCAAAAAAAATCTTTCTCATGTTTATTTACTATGTTTTCATTATATTGTTGTTAGTAATTTAACTTTCTAGTTCAATTGTTTAAAGTTTTATTTTAATTTATTTTGACGGAAAAAGTTCTCTTTATTTTGAAGTGATTTAAAGTTCATATATACATTTAAAAAAAAAAGTTCTTATCTAGAAGATGTTAATTGTTAAATTATTCACTTGATGTATATAATTAAGCATTCATAAGGATATTACATGTTTCCTTTTCTTATGAAATGAGGTTGCGTTTTTAATACATATATAAAAGGTAGTATAGAAATAATAGGGTCAATTGACCCCACTTGAGTTATGAATATTTTGGAAATTCGATTTATAAAGTTTAAGAATTTTGTTAGATTTAGTTACAAAATTAATTACATGAACCCACTCTAATTTTTAATTTGAACCCACTAAATATTTTTTCTGGATCATAGGGCCCTTATATAAGTTTTCGCCATGGGCCCTAAAATATCAGGAACGGCCTTGCTCTCTAATATGTTTTTATGTTTGGATTTTGTTTCTTAGATGTTATTTTACAAGTCGTGTTCTTAAATGTTGTAAGACACATTTAGCCTAGCTCGTAGGTGGCTTAAATTTGCTATGTAGTTCAAGCGTCTGACTTCTTTAATTTTTCTCTCATTCTAGTTTTTTTCATTCCATACTATTTTTTATCTTTCATTAGCAAACTTTCCGTTCTTGGTTTCCTTTCACAAAGAAATATTTAAACGCTAATGTCAACTTAAGAAAGGTGGATGACATTTGTTTAATTGTTTAATCTCAGTTTATACATAATTTTCTTTGATATCAGTTAATATATATTCGATATCAACTTATACCTATTTCCTTTTGGTTTACTCAAATTTATATCATTTTGAATCAGTTTATATAATTTTTCTATCAGTCTATACATATTTTTCTTCAATTTATGCATACGTGTTATGCATATTTGTTACTCCCTTTATCCTAGAACAATTTAAACACTTGGTGGACACACATTTTAAGAAGATAAGTTGCAATGTACGTGGCTATGTTTATTATAATGTATAAATCATCAAGAATGGTCAAAGTGAATTGTATAAATAGTGTAGAATTAGAAAATGTGCATATTTATTAAAAGAAACAGATGGATTACTATATAGAGCTGTCAAAAGCTGACACAACATGACAACACGATACGAACCGGATATGAAAAAAATGGGTTAGTGTCAAGCTTTTTCGACGCGTTTATGTAACTGGGTCAACACATGTTTCACTATATAACAAATGAGTTGGGTTAGTGTTGAGATTTTCAACCTAAAACTGACACGACTTTACAGTTTAACTTGAACATATAGGAAATTAAACATTTTAGCACCATTTTAAGGTATAAGTTGGCAAAATATAAAAAATGAATTCTTTTAATCTTTATAATATACTAGCAAGTTATTACCTAAATAAGCATGGATCGATAAATAATGGACATAAAAAATCAATTCATTGTAAAAAAAATTAGGAATTTTGAATAAATAGGTTAAAGAGTCAACACTGATAACCGCTTAATCGAACGAGTTAGGTTAGTGTCAAGGGGTTCGACGCGATTAATAAATGACATGACGCGATCTATTTGACAGCTCTAGTGTTATAGAAATATGAAAGTAGTGTTTCCACCAAAAAGTAGAGTACTATCTAAAGAAGAATTAATATTCATTAATCATATAGATTTTCAATTTTATTTAGAAAAATAATTTACTATACAAAGTAGGAATATAAAACCCCCCCCCCCCAATATGGTCCCTCTTTCCTCTTCTCCATGTGGTATTCTAATAAAGGAATACGTTTTTACGGAAATTGATTACTATTTTCATCATTCTCATATAAGAATTATTCATTTGAATTTATTATAATATATAATGTAATAATATATGCTCTTAAGAAAAATCAACACTACCATTCTCAACCATGGTCTATTTGTAATAAAAGATCCCAAGTTGTTATTATTTCATTGGGTTCAAGTCGAACTTTAGATGTCTCTCCCTTGAACGGAGGTCCACCTTAATTAACTACTAAATTAGTTAAATATGAGACATGAAACTTTTCCATCAGCTTATTTTAGAAGTACAATGAAAGTCTAAGACTCTTTGCATGATGTTAACTGAGCCACGGTTAATTTTATTGATTAAAAAGGTAGATTTAATTTATTAAGACAAAATTAAAGCTATTCTCTATTATTATTATTCTTATAAGCTATTTCTCAGTTATAATTGTTAGGTTAGGTGGAGATGGTGAAGCAAGGAGGGAAGAAGAAGAGCGAAAGAGGAGAGCCAAAGTGGTGGGCCCGTGTGGGCTGCACATGGGCCCGGGCGGGCTATAGCATGGTGGACCCGGGTGGGCGGCATTTGCGAAGCCTAAGGCAAAAAGGGGCAGTTTGTTGTGGATACCCTGCACCCGGGCGGCTCGCCCCGAGAGGGCGGTCTTGGCCTTTTGGTTCTGCTTGCGAGGCAGAATGTTGGCGCATCTCTGCACCCAAGCGGGCGGTGCTTCGGGCCAGGCTGGAGGTTCTTCGAGCCAGTCCAGGCAGCCCAGATCTGCACGTGTTTTTTGCTGCTTAAGTTTTAATCGTTGCCCTTGGATTGCTTTTAGTCCTAGGAGTATAAATAACCTATTTTCTGGTTCTAGAAGAGAGTAGCACACAATCTCAAAGTTCAAACTTGATATCTCATCTTTTCTAGGATTTTAGGAGAGAGAGTAAGTTTGTGGGAGATTTGTATGTTCACTATAGTTCTCCATTGATTCCATAGTGCAAGTTAATTTGTGGGTTTTTCTCCCAGAGCTCGAGTTTTCCACGTTAATCTTGGTGTGTTCTTTCTTGTTTTCTCTCTCTTTGCTTTACTTGGTTGTTGTTTCAATTTCTTGCTTGTTCTTGATTATTGTTGATTGCACAAACTAGTTAGCACTTGTTTCTAAATCACAACAATTGGTATCAGTGCTAAGGTTTAACTTGGGGGAGAGTGGTTTAGTGTTGTGTTGGTGAACTAAGATTTGTAGTTGAAAAATCAAAGTTTGGATTTGTTGGTGTACAAAAATCAAATTTTGGATTTTTTGGGTAAAATTAACAATGGAAGAAGGGAAATTGAGGATCGAGAGGTTTGATGGTAAAGATTTTGGATTTTGGAAAATGCAAATGGAGGATCTTTTATATCAAAAGAATCTTTACTTGCCTCTTGAGGAAAAGAGACCAAGTGGTATGCTTGAGGAGGATTGGAAAGTTCTTGATAAGAAAGCACTTGGAGTTGTGAGATTGACATTAGCCCGGAGTGTGGTTTCAATGTCAAGAATGAGAAAACAACGACGGGTTTGATGGAAACCTTGTCAAGTATGTATGAAAAACCATCGGCTATCAACAAAGTATACTTGATGCATCGCTTGTTTGACATGGAGATGGTTGATGGTAGTTCGGTCGCCGAACACATCAATGAGATTAATTCTATTTTGGGTCAATTGTCTTCGGTGGGTATCAAATTTGAGGATGAAGTGAAGGCATTGATTTTGTTGTCTTTTTTGCCCTTGTCATGGGAAACTATGGTACCCGCCATTAGCAATTCCTCCGGTAAAGAGAAGTTGAAGTATGATGATGTGAGGGACTTGATTTTGAGTGAGAGCATTCGAAGGAGAGAGTCCGGTGAATCATTGGATGGTGCTTATAGTAGTGAAAGTAGGGGGAGAAGTAATCAACAAAGGGGAAATGCAAGTCATGGAAGATCGAAGTCAAGAGGCCATGGTAAACCGAATGGGGGAGCTCATATGGTGTGTTGGGGTTGTGGTGATGAATGACACTTGAAAAGAGATTCTCCAAAGAGAGGGAATAGGAAAGGGAAGAAGAAAGTTCAAGATAGTGATGAAGAAGAAGATGCATCAACTAACTTAATTTCGGAGTACGATTCTGATGCTTTGGTGGTAAGCATGGATGATCCGGAAGAGTTGGTTGGGTGCTCGAGATCATGGGTCTTGGATTCGGGTTCTTCTTATCATTCCTCACCATGCAAGGAGCTGTTTCGGAATTTTAAATCCGGAAAGCTTGGAAAAGTTTATCTTGCGGATGGCAAGGTAGTGGAAGTCATGGGGCAAGGTGATGTGAGTTTGAAACTCACTCACGATGGCTTGTTGGATTTGAAGGATGTCAAGTTCATCCCGAGGTTGCAGAAAAGCTTGATATCGGTGGCTCAACTTGCCACATTGAGTCACAAGGTTGTGTTTGATGGTGGTTCTTGGAAGCTTGTCAAGGCAGCTATGATCATAGCTCGGGGAGTGGAACACTTTACACCATCGGGAGCACAAGAAAGGGGTCCGGAATTGGGGTGGGAATTTCATGGAAGGTGTCGTTTGATCGGAATTCTATCGATAGTGGGCCAAGGAGAAGAACCGTGGTGAAGCGGTATCCTGGTGGCAAATTGACCGGTAAGCGCACAGGGTGAAGGGCGGCACACAAGCATGTTGTGCCGGAAATCCTAAGTGGAGCAAATAGTGTATTGTTCGGGTGGGAGCAATGTGAGTTTGCCTTTAGAACAATGAGAAGCTTCTTTGGCTTAAGTGATGATTGTTTTGTTGGGGTTGAGTTGGACCTCAATGGTCTTCCTTGGTTGAAGAGGAAGTGGTTATATTCCTTGGTTGGAGAGGAATGGTCGTCATTTGGTTGTGGTGCCTCTTAGATGAACCTACCTCCTGAGTTAGGAGGGTGTGTAGGTTTGTGTAGGGATGTTACAATAATTTGGAGGTGTTGTTGTTGAGAATCAAAGTCGGTGTAGACTTTAATGTATTTGTATTGGAGTTGGTGCAAACTTCAATGTCATTTCCTTGGTGTAGAGGAGATGTGTTTTGTCATGGGGATGCTTAGTCTAGGTGGGAGCATGGTGGTAATGTTTGGCTTTTCATCTAGGTGGGAGCATGATCGTGATGGGTTTGTAGAGATGTTGGATCGATGTTGGTTGAGACCTCAGTGTCGTTTCTTTGGTGAAGGGGAAGTGGGATTGGCTAAGGCCAATGTATGGAGAGTTCATGGTGATGGTCATGGGTATTTATGGTAGGATGTTCTCCTGCTTAACCTATCTCCAGGTGGGAGATTGTTAGGTTAGGAGGAGATGGTGAAGCAAGAAGAGAAGAAGAAGAGCGAAAGAGGAGAGCCAAAGTGGTGGGCCCAGGTGGGCTGCACATGGGCCCATGCGGGCTGTAGCATGGTGGGGCCGCGCGGACGACATTTGTGAAGCCCAAGGTAGAAAGGGGCAGTTTGTTGTGGATACCCTACACCCGCGCGGGCGGGGGACCCTCGGTCCGGGTGGGCGGTCTTGGCCTGTTGATTCTGCTTGCGAGGCAGAATGTTGGCGCATCTCTGCACCCGGGCGGGCGGTTCTTCGAGCCTATCTGGACGGCCCAGATCTGCACGTGTTTTTTGCGGCTTAAGTTTTAATCGTGACCCTTGGATTGCTTTTAGTCCTAAGAGTATAAATACCCTATTTTTTGGTTTTAAAAGAGAGTAGCACACAATCTCAAAGTTCAAACTTGATATCTCATCTTTTCTAGGGTTTTAGGAGAGAAAGTGAGTTTGTGGGAGATTTGTATGTTCACCATTGTTCTCCATTGATTCCATAGTGCAAGTTTGTGGGTTTTTCTCCCGCAGCTCGGGTTTTCCACGTTAATTTTGGTGTGTTCTTTCTTGTTCTATCTCTCTTTGCTTTACTTGGTTGTTGTTTCAATTTCTTGTTTGTTCTTGTCAGAGATGGCAATGGGTCCAGGACCCTACCCAGACCCACCCAGACCCTACCCTAAAATTAGGGTATGGGTCTTAATTTTTTTGGACCCTATAGGCAATGGCAGGCCGGCAGGGTATGGGTCTTGGTCCTATCGGGTAAGGATAGGGTAAGGGTCCACTCCTCAAATACCCAGACCCTACCCATAGACCCATCTAAACTAAAATATATATTTTTATTTTTTTAAAATTAAAATAAATAAATCTCTATTATATATGGGAACTCCTCACCTTTTGGTGTCCACCCTTTTTACCCAAAATACCCCTAATAACTAAACAAAACTATTAATTGCTTTCTCTCATTTTTTTTTTAAACAAAAAAAAATCCTTACAATTGCAAAGCAGTTACATCTTACATCTGCACAAGTAAAAACAAAAATAGAACAATATTACTTGAATGACGATTAAATTAAAACTTCCGCAGAATCACTTACACACGATGTCACGCACGCATCGCGTGCAACAGATACTAGTATATATAAACATATCCTTCTAGCAGACTTCCAATAAAACTAAAACCCTCCCTCAGTTAGGAACCCTAGTCGCAAATCGCAATCACGTAAAAATATATTTATTTATATTTTGATGTATGAGACTTTTGGGATGTGCAAAAAATATGTATTGGTACGGAATGTATGTGATATTATATGTGTTAATTGCAAAATTAATATATGAAATTGTGCTTAACGATTATATATACATGTGAGGCGGACTTATTTTTGTGTTGGACTCATTTTAGACCCTAGACCCTACCCAGACCCTA
Source organism: Beta lomatogona (assembly GCA_947646795.1). Classification (NCBI taxonomy): domain Eukaryota; kingdom Viridiplantae; phylum Streptophyta; class Magnoliopsida; order Caryophyllales; family Amaranthaceae; genus Beta; species Beta lomatogona. Next base: position 76,440 of record CANSNZ010000796.1, on the reverse strand, counting down.
TCAGACCCTACGGGTACGGGTAAGGGTCCTAAAAAATTTTACCCTATGGGTATGGGTAGGATATGGGTCTACATCCAAAAGTTAGAGTATGAGTAAGGGTCTAGCCTTACCCTACCTAGACCATATCCATTGCCATTCCTAATTCTTGATCATTGTTGATTGCACAAACTAGTTAGCACTTGTTTCTAAAACAATATGCTTAAAACAAATCTTTGTTCACTAAAACTAACTTTTACTGATAAAAACTGACAATTATTGATCAAGACAAATTTACATTGAGCAGTATTTAAGTGAAAGAGAAGAGGGCCTGATTCAAAAAGATCTACCTATTATACATGATAAAATAATTGGAGAAAGTTCTGCATTTTATACCTGATTTCAAACCTACATTCACTCTCATATCACACTACAGAGTACAGATTACAAAGTACATTTACAGATTACACGTACAATTACAACAAACTCAGCTATAAAATTAATGAAAGCACACTATACAAAGCAAATGCCACTAGTTTGTTCAAGCTCTACCCAGAACTAAGATCCCTCTGCCACAACTTTTGTCACAACACAACAAATAGCCTTACATTGCTTCCATGTAAAGCTCCAGCTCTAAGTCTCGAGCATGTTGAAGGAATATTTCGATAGTAGCTGCGGAATCCCTGCTATAATGGGTCCGTATGTCTACAAACATCAGATATTAGACTTGTCAATCTTGGTTGATTGAATATTAAACAAAACACTACATCACATCCTCAGATGAAAAAATTGTTTACATACAGGAAACCGATATGATTGTGACTCTTTGTACACAAAACATTTGGCCTTTGATTGAAGAAAGACATCGATGAGAGGGACTCTATAAATCAGAACCAGCAAATGGAGATAGTGAAAAGAAGCAGATAATTTGCACATAGTACTTGTGTGAAATAACAGTTTGACACCTAAACCAGCCAAAATTTTACCCAACCTGAAATTCCAAATTATACATGTAGCATTTTGAATACAATATTAGAACTAAAACCAAAAACTGGAAGGTAACGAACCTGAATTTAATCGACCTGACTGACCAATGTGATAAGTTTTATTACCACATTCTAGCAGATTTCTTAGTGTCTCTATCCAGTGCATTAGAGGAACTACAGTGTATACCGTATGGAGTGCAGAATTAGAAGACATGAAACAAGGATGCAATTTCCATGCAAGTAGAAACCACTGGGCCAATGTATCATAGTAATTCGTAAGACGGTGAAATTCCATGATACCTAACTTTTTTTTTTTTTTTTTTTTTGAGGGGCCATGCTACCTAACTTAGAAGTGGTGTTTCAGTTTAAGCTTTCACTTTATCTGCAACGAACAGATTTTTCCAATTTTCTAATAACTGAAAAGACAGCATACGGCAAAGTATGAACTGCAACTTCAGTATCCCAACTAAAAGGCTCTTCGGACATCAAAAGCCCATGCAAGTCTATGCAGTTTCCAGAGGAAAACACTCCAAACCAAAGATTACAATAATAAAATAATTGCTGAGAAGACGTAAACAAAAGAACAGGAAAAGGAAGCTGAAAGGACTAGATTAAGTGCTCAATTAAGACATAAATGAAGTTTTAAGTTCCCAACAGCAGTCAGCAAAATATAGCATACAACCCAATGCCAAATCCTCACAAAAAGCTGAAGTGCTAAACTGTAACAATCTACATACCTTGTGGTTCTCATGAACCTGGCACAACGGAACAGCGAGCAGTTTCAAGTTCTTTGGCACAATGAATTTGCGACTTACAGGTAATTTCACCAAAAAGAGCTTGGCACACTCCTAAATACACGATAGTCAATTCAAATCAGTGAAGTTTACCAGGCACAAATTTCTGTAAAATAAATTTACTAATTGATATGAGTCAATACACACCTTGGGCTTCTTAATATTAGGCGGCAGATATGGATAGAACAAGGTCTCAAAATCCGGCCTCCACCACATTCCAAGGCAATCCCCCACCTAAATTTAGCAATTCAACTAATTAAAGTTGCAAACTTGCAATTATATCACACAATCAAAATTTCTAGAGGTTGTAAACTCCAATATCAAGAGTAATCAACAATTTAAATACCTCCCATTCTATTTCATCACTCCCCTCATCAAGAGATAGCTTCCTTGAAAGCTTGCGTCGCAAACCTTCAATATCTAAAGCAACAGCAGTTTAACTTTTAACAATTGTACACCCCTCTTCAGCACGAAAAATCATTTAGTATGACAAGGTTTACCTGATTCACCCTCCCTTAAACGACCTCCAGGAAGGTTGAAAGTACGATTCCTCACTTGTAGCAATAAGAGATGTGGATGCTTAAACAACTCAACCTGAAAAGCAAAAATTTCATCAATGGAGCAACACATTTTGTACTATGACAAAAGCAAACAACTTGAATAAATTCCATCAATGGATGCTTAATGCTTGTGAAATAGAAAAATTAAAGTTAAATACTGGCTTTTACGACAAGCCAAAAGGTTAGCAACCCCTTTAAGAACAGCTAGTTGGGTATGGGGACAAAAATGGGGATGGGGACGGAAAACGGCAAACATAGGAAGTGACAATTCATAGGAAATTCTACTTCCCACAAAATGGAGGAAATAAATTACCTAGGTGTAATGAACTAACATCACTAAGGTAGATAAAAGAAGAAGATTAAGGAGTAAAACTGATATTTGATTGATAATATGAAATTTGACAGTGAACAAAATAGTAACAAGCATTTGAGAGACTTGTTTCTCTCCCAAAACTAAACTACTAAATCCTCTAATATTTTCTGCATACCCTCTTCTCTCTCTAATCTCCTCTATTTATAGTGTATTTGCCTTATTCCCCAAGCTAACATAGTAACTAGTCTATGTTACTAAAATAACCCTGCCTCCCTAGGCTAGTCTATTACACTAGGCTCCCTAGGTAAGTGGCAATTTCCCTAAAACAAAACTTCCTTGGCATTGGAATTTCCTAAATAGTTACAATTCCTACCTTGAATAAAACGACCACTAATCCCAAACCAAATTTCCCAGAAGACAGCAAATTGCAAACATTGGATAGATGTGTATAGAGCAACTACTATGATCAATAGCACTCAGTAGTCAGTACTCATCTTCACTTGTCAAATACATTCACGAGAGACAGAAATATTCAGCACGGAAGCATCTTCAAAACATGGAATTTGAGATCCAGCCATTTCCAAGCTTCATTAGCACACATACTGGCAAAAAATTTGAATGGACCGGGTTCACAATAACTTATTGTGCACCGGAAACCATATGATATAGTCAATTTTCATTTGATATAGTAATTTTTTATTTGATATAGTCAGTTTTTGTATGATATAATCACTTTTTATATAGTCAATTTTTGTATGATATAGTCAGTTGTATGATGTAGTCCATTTTTTTCTTATATAGTCCTTTTTTGTGTGATAAAGTCGATGTGTTGCACAATAAATTATTGTGAGCCCGATGCACCCAAGACGTTTTGACATACTGGATGGGATTCCACAAACGTAAACGTTTCGAAAACAGGAAAACCTCCGGTCTCATAGGTGTCAAAGCTCGAGGTTCAAAGAAATCAACATGGCAATCAGTACAAAAGGTCTTAAAACAGATATAACACATAACAGGAACAATTCGAGCACCCAATTTTAGATATCAATAAGATGAAAGAAACAGTAAACAAAAAGACGGGCAATATTACCAAAATTACAGCTTGAACGCAAGTCCTTAATCCACGAGCTTCATAACTAGGGAAAAAACACCACCCAAAAAATATTGAAATAATCAACAATATCAATTCAATTGAAATCAAACATGGAGGAGAGAGAAAATAGGAGTCGTACTTAGATTTCAAGCGAAGATTGGATTCTAATAACGTCTCATCTTTGAAAGAAAGAGCATCTTTAGAACCGAAATAGTAACGACTCAAAGGGTAAATATCCATTACATAATTCGCGAAGTTGCTACTGCTACTGCCTTGTTCTGGGTGTTCATTGTATTCGCTGCTATTTGTAAGCAGTACTACTTCTTCTTCAACCTCTATCATATTTTGTGTTTTGAAAATGTTTCCGTTGTGGCAGGAAGAGTGGGGATTTGGGTTTTATTGTGGTGTTGGAGATGGTAGTGGGTGATGGAAATCCCGCGAAGTTTGTGGAAAAAGAGAGGTGTGTCAATGAACATAAGTCGTTGAGTACTTGGGTAGTTGGGTGGTGTGGTGGGAGAAAGGAGGGGGTTCTAGAGGGTAGTCGGTTTTAAAAAATGCTTTTGGGAATTGGGATTGTGACCCTTTCAACTCCCGACAACGAGTTGGTGAAATTTGAACTGGAAGTGAGCATGAGTGTCGAATAAAAAAGCCTTCATAACTACAAGTCTACACCGCTTTATATAATTTCATTTTCTTACACTAACTACTTATAGATAACGATCAATCTTAGGGTGCGTTCTCTTAAAAAAATTAAGTTTCAGGTCCAATCAGTTCAGTCTAGTTCAGTTCAGATAAGTTTCAATCAGGTCCAATCAGGTCAATAAGTTCCAATCAGGTCTAATCAGGCCCATTAAGTTCCTATAAGGTCCAGATAGTTAATGATCAATAAATTAAAATTAAAATTTTAATGAAAGTACCACTATAATTATATAGTATTATATTTGTATTATTATCTATTATTTTATCATTCATATTACTATTAACTGATTATGTTATTATTAAAAAAATTAATGAAAATACCACTATGATTATATAGTTTTATATTTGCATTATTATCTATTATTTTATTATTCATATTACTATTAGCTGATTATGTTATTTTTAAAAAAAAATATTATAATCATAGTCAAATCAGGTCAGCAATAATAATCATCATAATTATAATATTTTGCAATTCGTCTTTAAATAACTAGAGATAACATGTTCTCGTTACTAATTAAATGAAAGATATAAATGTTATCAAATGATTTCCTACTAGTGCTTTATGAAATCAAAGCAAGACTATTAGATATATTTGCCATGAAAGTTGTGTATATGCAAGCATATAAATAGTAGTTTTTTAGTTAAAATGTTAATCATAAGAGATAATTAATAATTATTATTTTTTGAAAGATAAATTTTAATAATTATTATGTCATAAAAATTTTGAGGGATAATATTTTTGTTAGAGGTAATATTTATGTTATTACTCATCAAATTTTTTGTCAAATATGGTCAAATAAGTTCCAATCAGGACTAATAAGTTCTAATCAGATCATTAAGTTTCAATTAGGTCAATAAGTTCCAATCAGGTCCAATAAGTTGAATCAGGTCCAATCAGATCTAATCAGTTCAGTTCATATAAGTTCAGTTCAGTTAAGGGGTTTTCAGGTGAAAAGAACGCACCCTTAATTATCTAATTCATATACAACCTTATAAGATTTTATTTAATACTCAACTCTAACCTGATATCTTTTTATTTAATACTCAACTTATAAGATTTTATTTAATACTCAACTCTAACCTGAAATTATATAAGATTTTCAGTTCAGTTCATATAAGTTCAGTTCAGTTAAAGGGTTTTCAGGTGAAGAGAACGCACCCTTAATTATCTAATTCATATCCAAACTTATAAGATTTTATCTAATACTCAACTCTCACAACTCTATATACTTCAAAACAAAGTTAATGAAACTTTATGTATCCTAAAAATCTTTTTAAAAAGTCTTCATAACTACAAGTCTACACCGCTTTATATAATTTTATTTTCTTACACTAACTACTTATAGATAACGATCAACTTAGGGTGCGTTCTCTTCACCTTAAAAAATTAAGTTTCAGGTCCAATCAGTTTAGTTTAGTTCAGTTCTGATAAGTTTCAATCAGGTTAAATCAGGTCAATAAGTTCCAATCAGGTCTAACCAGGTCCATTAAGTTCCTATATGGTCCAAATAGTTAATGATCAATAAATTAAAATTAAAATTTTAATGAAAGTACCACTATAATTATATAGTATTATATTTGTATTATTATCTATTATTTTATCATTCATATTACTATTAGCTGATTATGTTATTATTAAAATAATTAATGAAAATACCACTATGATTATATAATTTTATATTTGCATTATTATCTATTATTTTATTATTCATATTACTATTCGCTAATTATGTTATTTTTTGAAAAAAAATTATAATCATGGTCAAATCAGATCAGCAATAATAATCATCATAATTATAATATTTTGTAATTCGTCTTTATATAAATAGAGATAACATGTTCTCGTTACTGATTAAATGAAAGATATAAATGTTATCAAATGATTTCCTACTAGTGCTTTATGAAATCAAAGCAAGACTATTAGATATATTTGCCGTGAAATTAGTGTATATGCAAGCATATAAATAGTATTTTTTTTTGTTAAAATGTTAATCATAAGAGATAATTAATAATTATTATTTTTTCGAAGGATAAATTTTAATAATTATTATGTCATAATAAATTTTGAGGGATAGTTTTTTGTTAGAGGTAATATTTATGTTATTACTCATCAAATTTTTTGTCAAATAAGGTCAAATAAGGACTAATAAGTTCTAATCAGGTCAATAAGTTTCAATCAGGTCAATAAGTTCCAATCAGGTCCAATAAGTTGAATCAGGTCTAATCAGTTCAGTTCATATAAGTTCAGTTCAGTTAAGGGGTTTTAGGTGAAGAGAACGCACCCTTAATTATCTAATTCATATCCAAACTTATAAGATTTTATTTAATACTCAACTCTAACCTGATAATCTTTTTATCTAATACTCAACTTATAAGATTTTATCTAATAGTCAACTCTAACCTGAAATTATATAAGATTTTCAGTTCAGTTAAGGGGTTTTCAGGTGAAAAGAACGCACCCATAATTATCTAATTCATATCCAAACTTATAAGATTTTATTTAATACTCAACTCTCACAACTCTATATACTTCAAAACAAAGTTAATGATGTATCCTAAAAATCTTTTTAAAAAGCCTTCATAACTACAAGTCTACACCGCTTTATATAATTTCATTTTCTTACACTAACTACTTATAGATAACGATCAATCTTAGGGTGCGTTCTTTTTACCTTAAAAAAATAAGTTTCAGGTCCAATCAGTTTAGTTTAGTTCAGTTCAGATAAGTTTCAATCAGGTCCAATCAGGTCAATAAGTTCCAATCAGGTCCATTAAGTTCCTATAAGGTCTAAATAGTTAATGATCAATAAATTAAAATTAAAATTTTAATGAAAGTACCACTATAATTATATAGTATTATATTTGTATTATTATTTATTATTCTAGCATTCATATTACTATCAGGGCCGTTCCTTAATATTATTGGGCCCAGGGCAAAAAAAAAAAAAAAGGGCCCTTAACACACGAAATTTAAGAAAAATATGAATGTTTATAGGATAAAAAATAATTGAATATTGATTCATTCACGTGTCTCATCTGTTATTTCAAAAAAAAAATCATCTCACATGGTCAATATCTATTAGTCTGTAAAGCTAGATCAACCAATATCTTGACAAATAAAATCATAATTTCGAAATACAAAATTAAATTTAATGCTTGATGTACTTTATTATCGGATGCCTTATAATAAATATTAGAAATCAAATATAATTACAAATATCAATCAACAATTAAAACTGAAACTGAAATCTGTTGTTCCATCTTCTAGCACACTACTTTGACCATTGATATCTTAGTTATTCATTAGTGTAAAGAAAAGGTATAAATATTATTTTGTCTCTCACAATACAAGAACTTTTATCATATATAATATATGTTACTCTAAGATAGTTTACGTAAATTTAGGGTGGAAGCATAATATATAGAAGTATATCCATAATTATAACTCTAGAGGCTAATTTTTTTTATTGTATTTTTATAATATCAAGTAGTACATGTAATATCATAATGCAATCATATAGATTTAAGTTGGTAACACTAGAAAATTGATAACATAAAATTCCTAATATTAGACTTTGGGTTGTGTACACTATATTTTAATATAGGCACTATTTACAAATATGAAGGTCTATAAGATATAAAAAATCATACTCCTTTTTACTAAAGAAAATGAAATATTATGTACAAATTTTTTTAATAGGTGGTAGATTGAAAGTTAAAGATTTGGGATTTGGTAGTCAATAGAAGATGGCAAGAGAAAGTATGGGTTAAAAATAAATAATAAAAAAGCAAGTACAAGTTATTGTAAAAAGGAAATTTAAAAGCCCATAAAAAAAAGGAAAGCAATAAAGTGAATAACATTTAAGGCAAAGGGAAAAATATGGCGAGGGGATTTGAACCGTGAATCTCTCGCATTCCCACTAACAAAACAAGGAACTAACTTCAAACCACCTCCACCACTAGCCTTCTACTGATAATAGCATGAAAATAGTAAAGTTAAAGTAATCTTGATTTAGGGGCCCTGGGCAGGCGCCCCGCTTGCCCTGGCCCAGGGCCGGGCCTGATTACTATTAGCTGATTATGTTATTATTAAAAAAATAATTAAAGCACCACTATGATTATATAGTTTTATATTTGCATTATTATCTATTATTTTATTATTCATATTACTATTAGCTGATTATGTTAATTTAAAAAAAAAATTATAATCATGGTCAAATCAGGTCAGTAATAATAATCATCATAATTATAATATTTTGCAATTCGTCTTTAAATAACTAGAGATAACATCCCCTCAAAGAACTAGAGATAACATGTTCTCGTTACTAATTAAATGAAAGATATAAATGTTATCAAATGATTTCCTATTAGTGCTTTATGAAATCAAAACAAGACTATTAAATATATTTGCCATGAAAGTTGTGTATATGCAAGCATATAAATAATATTTTTTTTTGTTAAAATGTTAATCATAAGAGATAATTAATAATAATTATTTTTTCGAAGGATAAATTTTAATAATTAATATGTCATAATAAATTTTGAGGGATAGTATTTTTGTTAGAGGTAATATTTATGTTATTACTCATCAATTTTTTTGTCAAATAAGGTCAAATAAGTTCCAATCAGGACTAATAAGTTTCAATCACATCAATAAGTTCAAATCAGGTCAATAAGTTCCAATCAGGTTCAATCAGGTCCAATAAGTTGAATCGTGCCTAATCGGTTCGGTTCGGTTCATATAAGTGCAGTTGAGTTAAGGGGTTTTCAGGTGAAGAGAACGCACCCTTAATTATCTAATTCATATCCAAACTTATAATATTTTATTTAATGCTCAACTCTAACGTGAAAAAGAAAACCTAATACTCAACTCTATAATTAGTTATCACAATATTTGTCTCTCACAAGGCAATATATAAGACATGCGCTAATTTGGGCATCATTCAAGCCACACACTCGTTTGGTTACAATAGTCGAATCTACTCAACTTGGACTATACAAATTAGAATATATGTCTTGTATCAACCTGATACCTACCTCGAAAATATGTTTTTTTGCTATAGTTTAAAATCTAGTAATTTTTCTCCCTTAAAAAAAAAAAATCTAGTAAATTTTTCATTTTCTATTAAAAACAAAAAATCGCTCATGTGGGAAAAACCAGATGCAATTTTTTTTTATGAAATTTTGGTTACATGAATCTAATTTTCATGATTTTCCACAAATCTTTTTTTGTAAATTTTTGGTTACTATAATCTAATTTTCATGATTTCATACCTAATTTGCTCATTTTGTTCCACAAAATTGTAATCTTCAGCCTATTTCCAATTTTATTTCATAATTTTGTTTATTATACTTATTCATTATTTAATTTCCTTTAAATCCACGATCTTTAAAACTAAGGATGAGCGATACTAGGTATTTGGTCAATATTTCCGAAAATGGTTCTAAAAGACTGGAATCGAATAACCGGAACCGAAGAATGAGGAACCTAACCTTCACTCCGGCCTGAAGGGAATCGTTCCGATTATGGATACCTAGTCACCTTGTCACTCTTCTAGAACATTATTTTTATATTTTATAAAGCAACAAAAAATCTAAATAGTTATTTTTTTTGTTCTTATCAAACCTCAAATAAGTTTCTTGAAAATGTTCATTGTATTGTTTTTTCTAATTTCCATATATGGATATTCAGATTTATATAGATGTACTAAATTTGTTGGCATTTTTTAGGTGGGGTCTTAAGTCTTGACTCTTGATGGATATAGAGTAGAAGAGAATGAATAATGGAGAAATCTTTTGAGAGATCGTTACGGCATTGCCAATATAAATGAACTAGTGGAGAGCCTTTACTTTTTTTTGGGTGTGATATATGTCTTAATTATGCTTTTTTTTCCCAATAAAATCAATCACATAAATAAATGAGACTATTAAGGGTTTGTTGAAGAGTCAAGTATCATTATTGAGATTTTGAACCATGGACCTTGGTGGTAAGAAACTGAAAAAGAGTGATAGAGAGACCCTTGATAGGCTATTGAGGCTAATCATTTGGATTTTAATTAACTATATTTTGTATTACGAGTGTAATAGAGGTTTTTTTAAAACTATACTCTATATTTAATTGACATATTTCAAATCTAATACTTAACCATTTTTTAAAAAGATTTACCAATTTTCTTGGCACACAATTTCTAGGAAAGTGATAGACAATGTTTCCTTTTTTTCTTTGAAAAGATTAATTGCAGGACCCGAGGTAAGATCATAATACCTACAAGGATCATTTCCAAGACAATCAACCAAACAATACAACCAAAATTCACCAAAATATTTCACCAAATATAATCCACTAAGCAAACTCAATAATGAACAGCACATATGCGATGTAAGGAAGAATAAAATTGCAATCAACACAAAAGAATTATACATGGAAATCTTTTCGATGTGCAGGATAAAATCCACAGGGTTTGAGGAACAAAATTGAGTGTAAGAGAAACCCAAATCAATCTTCAAAAGTTTCACAGCCTATTAATAAGAACATAACTAAAAGAACTATGGGGAAAAAAATGAAAGATATCACTAAAATGTAGGAATAATGTTCACTCGCAAATCCTGACAAATTGAAGCTCCCATTGACAATTCGAACGGTCATAATGCAGCCTTCTATGTCCCCAACAAGTTGACGACCACTTTATCAGAACTGAACCAGAGAAATCTGAATAGGGCAACAATTCTCGACTCTCTAGTTTTCTCTACTTTCCTTCTAGAGCAAAAGTACACCCTCAAAGCTTCGAAGAGAAGGTACAACATAACCCATACCATTTACGCAAAACCAATAAGCGAAATTAAGACTTTCACTTAAAACATAACATAAAAGACTTACTTGTGCAACAAGTGGGCTGAACCCATAACATAAACACAACAAAGAAGAGGTAAAACTCGAGTTTCTAGCTATTATAACTAATAACATACTGAACACTCTACAATTTTACACTCTCTCTAAAACCCCCTATCTTCCCCCCAAGTTCATTTCCAAAATTTCGTATTATAACATATAACACTTAGCAATACGTTATTCCTACAAAGAAGAGTGATTAGCACTTAAAAAACAAACGAAAAAAAGTAATCAACAAGTCAAAATTTAACCAACTAGAGTTTTTTCATACCATTGTACATGATATATGTGGATGACATCTAACTTTGGTAAAATCTTATGCAAGTGGTACTCAAGACCTGAATTCAAATATCATCTACATCGATGCACTTAATCTTTCATTTACACACAAAAACATTGTACATAACCTCCGGGAGAGGTAACCCGTAACCGCATTGGATTGGATTGTTGGGTCATCAATCTAGTCCAAAATTGCACAAAAAAGTGGGGGTGTGAAAACCATAAAGACAATAAAGAGACGAGTCAAACAAATACTAACAAGTAGCAACAAATGTGTACATACAGCAAGTCGGACTGGAGAAAGCGCTCGTCGACCCCGGTTGTTAATCCGCAACTACCGTTTGCTTTGCTTAGACAGTAGACTTCTTCCTTTTCCAAAATTTCCAACTCCCTAAAATAAAACCTTTGTCTCACTATTAACTCAACTTCCCTTCCTTTCTCTCTCTCTCTCCTCTTTCTCAAGAATTAGGAGAAATCCCAGATACCCAAACAAGACTTTAGCTTTTACTTCTCTTTCTCTGAAGGTTTGTGATGTTTTTTTCTTGTCTTTTTGCCCCAATCTTGCTGCTTTTTTCTTTAGTCTTGGTTTTTCTTTATTAAGTTTTACCATTTTCAATTATAGCTAACTTTGTTGCTGATATAATTGCTTAGAAGGTCATCTTTTATGTTGTTGTTTTTCTGGTTGTTGGTTGGTAGGCAATTCTGAAATTGGCTGTTGATTCTTTTTTTTTTTTTTTTTGTGATAGAATGAATTTAAAAGGGTAAACTTAGAAGAAAATTTCAACCATAATATAAGTTATTTGGGGGAAAATATTGGAGCATTTTGTGCCATTTTTGCAATAATTTAGAAGGGTATTTTTGTTTGAAAATTTAGTATAGTATAATCTTGAACACCTTATGTTATGTTATGTAGTAGACGAATTATATGATGCCAATTATATTCCACGCTCAAAACTGGGCATGTTTTTATGTAGTTATTGATCCGGAATTTTGCCTCCTGTGACCAATAAATTATGTAAAGCTTTAACTTAAGGTTATCCTATTATTTCCTATACTCTCTTTGAAGGTGGCAATTCGATGTTCTTTTCGTTCATTCGATCAATAGAAATCGATGAAATAACCTGTCTGAGTGTCTGTCGAATTTTTATCGAAGTATGTAGATGTTCCTTAAAAAAAAAAGATCTGTAGATATCCTTGGCATATGTTCAGTGATAGTTTTAAGTACCTTTTACTTATGGAGTTGACATTTCTTTTGTCAAATTTTTCTTTTGAGGTTGTTTATATATATAGATTGGCAAATGCCATAGTTACAAGCTGAATTAGGTGAAAGTATCAAAGGATTGGCAAAGTTCAAGATCATATTTCATAGGTCGAATTCCAAGGAGAATATAGAGTTAAGAAGGAGAGTATGTTTAGAAATCGAATATTTGAGTCGAGATGAGTTACATAAACTGCGGAAGTGGGAACTTTTTCAATTCTCTTACATGGATATCATTTTATGAATCTACTCTTAAGCTACTCATGGAGTGCATCTTTTGAATTGGATATCTTAGCTTTTTCTAAATTGTGAGTGATTCTTTATAGATGTGCCTTGTGGAAAACCGAAAGTCCAATAAGACATTAATTGCATTTTGGTTTTGGCGATGCAGATATTGGATGTTCGTGGCTCATTGAGAGTGTAAGAAGCTTGAGATTGCTGGATGTCATTCTCAGTTATGGACAAGAGTATGAAATTTCCCTGATCTGTGAATTAGTAGTGTAATTTGACTTACATGCTCTCTCATTAACTTATTTTGACACCTCAGAAACTATGAAATATTTAACTTTCTTACCTTTAATCTTTCTTGTGGTTTGTTTATCTTTCCATAAACATAGATAAACGGACATAGGGCTATAATCAGTATATGTCTTCTTGTTAGTCATGCACATGTACTTCCTTGTCGTTGTTTAATTCCTTGTTCCCTGGTGTATATAATCCTTTGCTGCCTGACAATTGAAATAATGAGGGTGGGGATGGTGAGAAAGGAACTAGAATATGGTTGGTATTCGACTATAATGAGCTGGCCAAGGGGAAGGATATCATGGGGATTGTCTTTCTAATTCGGTTAGGAGAAGCTTGTGAAGGAAGGTAGAGGAATAGTTGAGGGGAGAGAGAGATTTCAGTGTTATGAGTAAATCGTTATTTTAGTTTGTTTTGTTTACTCTTGGGAGTGCTCAGGCCACTCTAGATTGAAGGAAGAAGAACATGATTCTTGATTAATAATCTGAAAATACGACTGAAAGTTAAAGATAGTTCAAGTTTTTGAGTGGCTTGACTCTTGAGCCCTCCCAAGAGTAAACTAAACAAGCTAAGACAATTTAATGTGATTTTCTCTCCCTTCCAGCTCCCTCTGTTTATAACATTGAAATTCCTGTCTCTTTCTCTAACTGACTCTCTACCTTCATTCACAAGTTTCTCTTGACCGGATTATAAAGATAATCAATGGCCCCTCACCTTAGCCAGCTCATTACACCCACTTTCTTTTTGCGTATGTTCTTCCAGGCCTTCTGAACTGGAACTTGTGTTCTAGAAGGTAACATGAGTTGGCCTTCAATATATATAACCCAAATTGTATAGAGATGGATTTCTGTATTAAAAACTGAAAGGATTTTCCTTTCCTACATAATTTCACATTGAGGTTTCCATTTTTGAAATCATATCATTTCCTTAAATAGCAAAGTTCACATCAGAATGATGTAGATCATCTGAAATGGAAGTATAATACTGATAACTTCATTAATATTAGTTTTCCCAACTAATTTATCAACGCAGACACTAACCACTGATCCTTCTCCATAGTTTTCATACAGTTGTCTTAAGTTTCTTCTCTATAGGTTATTTCCAATATGATTATTTTGCCAACTAAACTTTCGATTGTCTGATTGACTTCCTTTATGTTAGTCACACAGGTTAGAATGGTGCTAACTATGAATTGACAATAAAGACAGAAATTGGAATCCAGTTTTTTTTCTTTTTAAAAAAAGATACAGAAGCTCCTCATGAGACCTAAGCTTTGAGGAGACTCTAGGATTCAGTACTTGGCATTAATGCATGGGGCACACTGATAATTTCCATGGTCCCCAAACTAGCATACATACTTATTGAACATGGGGTTGGTACAACATCTACAAATATTGAATTCCAAAATGTTAAGAGACAAAGATGACTACCTGAACTAGTGAAATCACTTCGATAAGCTTCTAGGTCTTTTGAGACCTCGCTTAATACTCCCTATATAATAAGTGGTTCAAATTAAACATGATCAGTATAAGTATGACTACACTTCAATTTATCATACAACCTATAACATATGACTTCTTACATGTTAAAACCAAAAAGTAGGTTGCTCATACGTGCTTCCTAGCTTTTATTAATATAATTTTAATGAGTGTACAACTAAATCAATAAGTTTTTACTTCAGGAGCCATCTCTCATGTTTACCCAAATAGCTCAACTGCTCATAACCCTTATGTTCTTTCCCTGTAAATGACTGCACTAGAATTCTTAGCCACCAGTTTACTATTTTATCTAAGTAAAGCTTCACCTTGTCAAACTTACATATCAACATGTTGTCTCCACTGCTGTGGTTTGTCTGACTAAGAATATTCTGGCACAGAAATTGTGTTCAGTGAATCTAGTTTAACATGTAGTAATGGATTTTGTAGGGCAAGCAAAGGATGTTGCAGAATATGGGAAGACTAAATATACTCTTATTAAAGATGTTGAAGATCATCAACCCGGAACCTATGAGAAGCGTCTCCCTTGCTTTGGCTGTGGTTTAGGGTGGTTTTCGTAAGCACCACTACTCTGTTTCTTTAATTCAGTATCATCCTTTCCTTAATCTTGCTTGCTATCGTGCTTTTCGAAATCGTTCTAATAGTGTTTCCCTACACAGTTTTCTTTTAGGTTTCCTTTTTCCTCCAATGTGGTATTATGCAACATTTCTCTATTTTGGGAACTACTATCGTAAAGATCCGAGAGAACGAGCTGGTCTTGCTGCTTCCGCAATATTAGTATGTTACTATCTTGAATTTTTGCTTTTTTTTTGACAAGGAGAAAGACCCTACTGGACCGGTACCTCTCTAAGGTCAACCAGTCCAGGTTAGCAGGTCATACTCTTTGGAGTAGGGGGCAGCACTTATGATTGGTTTTAGCATGTCCTTACTTGGCTAATTCCTCTTGTTGCAGGCTTTGGGTTGCTCTGTTGTGGCATTAATAGTTCTGCTCGTTCGGGTATTCTTTTTTTCGTCATCAACAACAATGTAAATACACATCTGCCACAGCAACAGCCATCAAAAGAGGTGGTCACAGAATATAGATGCATACATATGGTCCAGATTGATCAAATTTTGGGAGAAAACCTCCCTTCAGAAATGTTACAACAAAAAAATAAATAATTGCATTAGGCCATTGTATAATACTACTGTAAAGGTTAGAAAGAAAGCAATAGATGAGTTGTGTGTGTTTGAGATAGTCAATGATTTCCTTTGATATGTATTTACACACATTTGATGAATAAAATGATGGAATTGGGAGCGCCGCCTGAGTGGTTTTTGAACTTGCACATCATATAATAGTATTAGTTATATAGATGTGATAGTTTACCATACAGAACTTTATATCTATCTATACCTGTTTTTAGAAAACGAATATCTCAAATGACACATGTTACCTTCTAAAAGATTTTATCAACCGGTTAGAAAACTTGTAATGAAACGGAGGAAGTATAAAGAACCAATGCAATAGTAACCATGTTTGCCTCAACTCGCTTACAGGTTCTTTTAGAACTTTCTCAAAATACTACAATGTGTATCTTTATAATTAACTTTATTACGAGTGTTTCTTCATTAAATGGTGTCTTGTAGCAATAGAAAAGCCTAAAGACTAAAACAAATGACAAGTTTCCGCGTGTTAGCGTCACAAAGATGATATATTTATCATAATGATTGATTTAATGATCCATGTGCATAGGTAGCTTCATGATATTTATAATGTATATGCAGGTTATTCATGATTTTTCCTTGGTCTACAAGCACATTTTGGTAAGAAAAATATTATCTTCTCTCAAGATTATAATCCAATTTACCAAAAGAAAGAATATAGGAAAAAAATACTATTCATGAAGGGGTCTATACCCTGATAAGTCGGGACAAAATGATCTAAAGCTGCAACATAATTTGCTGCATGATTGGCTTTCATATAGACATGTTTTTAATTGACAGTGCCAAAATCGGCCAATTGTTGTTTATCGTACTTCAACTTGATAAGGTATGGTTGAACCATGGTCACATACCTCAATCAAGACTCAAAGAACACTCATGATTGATTCTTTTTTATGTTAAACATACAAAATTAGAATTTACTCGCTATTGCATGTATAGCCAAAATAACAAGTAATATTTCAAGCCTTGAACTAATAAATTTTTACTAAATAAATATTTTAAGTTATGGGATAATATGGAATAAAAAACGTGGTCACAGTACCGTGGAAAAATAAGTACACGTCATCAGTCCAAATCCATTTATAGCTTGTTAGCATAGACATAAATTGTAAACAGTTATCGTGGATAACTTTTCTCTATGAAACTATGACCCATAAATATAGCCAATGACTTGAAATATGAATTTGGACGACTTCTTGTATTCTTTAAAAACCAAAGTATGATTCACTATATATTCAATTCAAAAGAAAACTTTGATGCTTTTTTTTTTTTTTTTTTCATAAATCCGGTATTAAAATGAGATTCAAAGCATATTTTGTGTGAAAGTATAAAAAATATAAACCTCTATTCATATATAGTTTTTTTTCTGATAAACCTAAAAAAGAAATATATGAACATTTATGTAGAACAGGTAGTGTGATGAGATCCCATTTCCAGAGTCCCCATCTTAGCATTCCCACAAGCTAGAACCCTATCATGGTAGAGAATACTAATACACTTGTTACCATAAACTTGGGCATGGAACTTTTGTTACAAGATTACACAATTATCGCCCTTTAATACTACACAGGTCATCATTGTATTGAAATGGTGTGCAATGGAGCAAACACTTGCGGAACATCTAAACAATCGACGTTCAATCTCGTCTTCAATTACTTCCCAGTGTTTGATGCATTTACTAAGTCACTAGTACAGAAGATCCATCATCGTCAATAACAATACATCTTGATCTATTGAATAATACAAAATTCCATTTCAAGTACAAAATTGCTTAGGAATGTCTCTTCCCTTTCAATATCTCAAAACCTTCAGATGAAATAATGCTCAGCTAATCAACAACGGATAAATGGTTGCTTCGTGAATTTGTGTCAAGTCCTTCGGTTTATATATTTCAGCAATACTTTGCATTAAGTTTGTTAAACCGCCAATGTTACACGCTTACCATCAACTACAAATTTTGAACTCGAATTAACCTGCAGTATAAAAGTATTAGATTGTTCACAGTTTTTTGTTTAGTATAAGCAGACTTGTTGAGTACTTGCATGATCTCACCTTGTGCTCAAGAATAGTTCTGAATTCACCCTCATTTACTGCAATGCCAGACTCCCGGAGACTTTTAAACACAAGTTTCTGTAATTTCTTCATCTTCAGAGCTCCGTCTGCAGTCTGTTACCAGTAGGAAATCATGTTTAGGCATCATGATACCAGTACAGCGAAATTGGCACTTCTAAGGGACAAACAGAATATAATCCCTAGTAGTAACTAGTAAGTGTCAATATCTTCATCAAAATGATATAAAGGGGTGGGATCAAAAATTTGATTCAACCTATGCTGAAATTTATTTGGAAATAGCACGAACGAATAAAAGAGTCAAGGAGCAGATCTGAATAACCCTGAAGTTACAGCTCCAAGTTTACTGATTTCTACTTTCTTGTTCTAATTTAAATTGAGATGACTTTTTAGCCTTTATGTGTGACAACCTATGTTACTTAGACTCTTCATTTTACCTCAAACACCCATGCCGGATCCTCAGAACTATCACATGGATAATTGGGTGTGGACACTTTGGTACTTTGTTTTGCACCAAAATAATGGAAAACTATGAAATACCCAAGTCAGACACTTGGTCATGTTTCCACGTCCGAGATGAGTACCCAAGTCAAAGTAACGTAAGATACAACTTTGATTAAAAACTTCCATGCCAACACCATGTCATACATGGATGGCCAACAGTCCTGAAATCAAACAAAACTTTCATCTACTTGAGTACCTCATGTTGAATTAACCACCTCAAGGTACCTTAGTATGTAACAACTATGAGACTTTTGTTCAGTTCGCTTTCTTTTCAGATGGGCAGAAAAATAGGGGGAGGGTTGAAATCCTTTACAAGACAAATCAAGGAGGTTTTTCTTTTCAAAAATATAACTCTCTATACTTCAACCCTTCCCTTACCAACCTCTCAATTTTCTAGTAACAATGAACCAAACAGGATGCAAATGGATTGCGACACTAAAACAGAAAGTTGTCCTGATACTCACAGATTTTAACACTGAGGCAATCAGCTTCTTCCACTGTATTTTCGGTTCAGAACCTTCTTTTCTGGTACTACTTCTCTCAGCTTCTTTCTCTGTTTCAAATTTGGCTTTCTTCTTTGTACTTTTCACCTCCGTTTCTTGCCGAGCTTTCTTTGACTTTTTAGGTGTTTCCTCTGGCTCTGCGTGAGTAACAATACCATTACATACTCCATTTGCACACTTCTCGGTGCCATTCGACGCATCTTTTTTTCTCTTCTTCACGGAAATATTCCCGTTCTCCGCTACAGAATTATTATGTTCTGACACCCCATTTGAAGGACCATTCTCTTTGTCATCCTCAGAACTTTTGTCGTTTGGAACTTCATTCTTAGGAGTGTTTACTATAGGTTTCTTACTAGTTATAGCCCCTTCCTTGCCATTTGGAATTTCACTCTTGGGAGTGTTTTCTGTAGAGGTTTTATTAGTAGTAGCCCCTTCCACAGGTGGATTAGGCTGTTGTTTTGCAGTAAATGCTCGAACCTTTGCTCTGTGCTTCTTCCCATCACCATGCAAAAGCAGAGCCTGCTTGCTAGTGGCTTTGGTGTTGCAGAGACTACAAATTAAATATAAACATGAATTGGCATGGACAAAGACTCATCACAAATGGAACAAATTAGAAAAAAAAAAAATGGTACAAAAAAAAAACTGATTTGACATAGTTTAAGGAAGATTAAAAAAACAAGTGCAAAAGTCAGATATCATCAGTCTAATAATCATTGTAAGACAATCTTCAAGAAAATTTTAAAACGTAAGAACATAGCAAGAAGGAAAATAGAGGTCCATTTCCATTCTACCAAAATAGCAAACAAAGCAGAAGAACCAAACACATGTTAGCGCGACTTAAATTATGTCAAACTTTATGCAATTAAACTTAATTATACTGAGACCACGAAATATGGACAAGAGATTCAAATATCACAAAAAACTTTGCAGCATTTGTCTTTAAAGCAAAAGCCACAAGATGAACATTGTGTTGCAATTGGCAAAACCTTCAAGGAGACATTGAGGTTCTAGCTCGGCGAATAGGTGTCTTATGAGAATATCAAGATTCAATTCTTGATACCATACTAATGGTCTTATGAAGGTAGCAGAGTACGTGAGCTTTTGGTGGTCTGTTTCCAATTTTAGTAGGTCTTACTCTTATTGTCTTTAATCCTTATTTTGTATCTACCTTTGGTAAGTAACCAAAAAAAATTATTTGCTGAAAAGAAAATTATTAAGGTTCATCAAAATGCATAGAGAAGTTCCCCTTCCCAAAGTGATGATAATCACCTTACAAACAAAAAAGACTATGTTCAGGTCAGCATAAACAAAAAAATTCCAGAAGATATTCACCTGCAAAACCATGGCGGTCGTTCAGATAATCCAACATTTATATCAACATCTGGCTTCGGCTTGTTGGGCTTTGCAGGTGTGCCACTTGCAGCTATTGCTTGACCCTTTGGACCATACTTCTCCTGGAAAGAACAAGATACTGAAATTAATTTACATCCTCAACTATAGCATGAAAGTTGTGCTTACAGCATTACTAAGGATCAAACAACTTAAAACGATCCACACAAAATGAGGGCACTTTAATATACATCCCTACATCTGATCTCAATGGAGTGCAATAAAATCGTTGTGATGCAAACGAAATAAAACTTTGAGTAATGGTCCAACATCATTAACCACAATACATCATATTGGAGTGGGAATATGGTTCTCTCTGGTCCCTATCATCTGATAGCACCACCTCACAAAGTTAAAATAAATAGATACCCAACCCCCTCCCTCATTTTTCTCATCATGCAAATTTCACCATTGTCTTCCAAACTAGAGATTTCGGCTCCTAAAAGAAACAAGAGAGAAACCAGATCCATTGAAGTGTATCTCTATGTCCGAGATGACAGGTAAACAGGTAATTAAGTGTAAGTCATACAAAGATAAAACTTTCTTAGGGAAACTCAACATGAGAGTACTTCAAAGCCACTATACCACCCCTTTCTTCATGCAAAGCTAAACATGAGAGTGATTCAAAGCCATACAAAATATCCCCTTTCTTTTTTGCTTACACAATCACTACCTCGCCCGTCAACAATTACTCAAGACAATACTACCAAAATTATCCTAGTCCTCAAAACACACATTCTAAGGAGTCTTAAGATTGAATAATTGCCCTCGTCGCGTAATTGTCCATATTAATAGATGAGAAACATTCAAAACATTCAATTTCAAACATCCAAAATTAGAAGTGGAGAAAAACCAATTTCAGGAAATTCTGAGAAACACCCATAAAACGAAAATTAGAGCACATCGGAAAAAAAAAAACAACCTTAATTTCAATCCAGCAACTTATTCACCCCATTAAAGAAAACCAATCCACCATTTTCACAAGTTTTCATCAAAATTAAAATAATACCCAGATATTAAAACACCCTTAAATAAATAACCCAACTTCAATTCATCAAAATTAGATGAAATAACCTAAATAAAAAAAAATCAAGAGATAGAGAAAAACTTACAGCTTCAGTAATGCATTGAGTGTGCGCTTGAACACGCTGCTGATCAAACATCTCTCCACAATCTATACAAGATAGCTGTTACCAAAAAATTATAAAACATATAACAAATTTTAAGAATATTAATTACAAAAATAAGAAGAAAAAAAGGGGGAGATGATATTTTACCTTAAATGCAGAGCATTGGCGGAAATGATTAAGGAGCTTAGGCTTCTTGAGATTCTCCCCACAATCTTCACATTGAAACCAAACCATTTTTTTGCTGTTCAGAAATCAGAGAGAGAAAAATGGGGGACTGGTTGGTTTGTTAGTGAGGAATTTTTAGGGCTTTAGGTTGAAGAAAGGGTTTAGGCATAATTTCCAGCTATTTTTATGTGCGCAAATAAAACACAAACCAGTTACGGGTACTTGCTTTAGCTAATTTACTTTTCATTGGAATTTATTAAAAGTAAAGGGCGTTTGGTCTAGTGGTATGATTCTTGCTTTGGGTGCAAGAGGTCCCGAGTTCGATTCTCGGAACGCCCCTTTTATATTTCGTTTATTTATTCTAGATTTTTCTTTTTTAAAAAGGAAAAAAAAAAAAGGTACATAGTTTCGGTATGATTCTTGCCAGCTTCCATAAACACCTCTACTTCACCAATATACTAATTTGTTATGTTAACCTGTAAAATTCAGGTTCGGACCGGTAGACTAGAATTCGTAAATTTTTAGTGAAAAAAAAAAATTATATATTAGAAAGTTAGAAAATTACAAACCTACTATTTATTACCTTTAGGAATATTATTATTAAAATTATTGAATTTTAAAGTATTTAATTTATAAATATGTTTAAATCAAATAAAAAAGTTTTTTTTACAAAAATATATATTCTGGTCCAGGTCCAAAAAATTTCCAAATTCCGATCAGGTCCTGGACGGTGAACTCCCCCAGTTGCAATACAGTTAAACATGACTTATGTTCTTAAATAATAAAATAAATTTTTTTGTATATAAAGATTTATCGAAAATGCAGATGATTTTAAAAATACAAATGCACAACCTCTCATTTGAAATACAAGTGTACTATCCAATTAATCTACAATCTCATATTGGTCATTGTGGGCAAAAAAATTATTTAAGGATAAGATAATATTTCTATTTTAAAAAAATTTAAAAGTATATGATTCACATATCTGAAAAAGATTGATGTCTTAATATTTCATAACTTAAAGCTGTAAACTATATTGTTTTAATTTAAGAACCAGACCGTAATAACACACTTGCATGAATCGATTGCATATGCTAAGAGCTATTGAAACAACCATGTCAATTGACGTATGAAGATTATTGTAAGATAATGTAGCAAGGTATTCTTGGCCGTGAGGCATATGAAGGAGTATGCAACTTAAAAAAAAAACGAATTACATGTAATGACTCGGACATCACCTGGGCCAATAACTAGCTAACATTGATTCAATAAATAGCAAACAAGAGTCATATTTCTCTTTCATATTTTTTTATTGTTTTCTTTATTAAGTGTATACTTTGATAATCATGAAATGGGGGCCTGAAATGGGTGTAACAACCCATTGAAATCAAAAATATCTAGGGGCCGTTTTTTTAAGGGGTTTAAAGAAAGGGAAAGGGAAACAACTCTAATTCCCTTATATCTTGTTTGGTAAGCCATTTTAATCATTCCCTTTACCCCTTTGTTACCCCCAAATTCATGTACATTGATTCCCCTCTCCCCCTTAGCCAGTTTCACCTTACCCCCAAACTCCTCTACACCTTAACCAACTTTGAACAACCTTGACCACCCAACTCCATAACACCACCACTATCCGCATAGCACCACCACCACGACCGAAGTCCACCACTAAAACCATATCAATGACCGCCAAGCCACTTGCACCCACCACATGAAGCCACTGCAACCACCACCCACAAGCACAACCACCACCCGCAAGCACAACCACCACCCGCAAGCACCACATGAAGCCACTGCAACACCACCCGCAAGCACCGCACCCACCACTTGAAGCCACCGCAACGACCACCTAAAGCAACCAACATACACTAACCCACGAAATCCACCCACAAACACCACAAACCACCCAACCCAACCACCCCAAAAACCCACCCTCACATTAGAAGACCACCATAAGCCCCCTGCGAATACCATCATAACCCACTCGGAAAAAACCCACCACCTCAAAGATCCACCATCACCCACCTAATACAACCCTAAAATTTCAAAAAAAAAATTGAAGCGTAATGATGGGTTATAGTGATTGCGGCTGCGGCGGTGTGAGAGGGTTGTTGCCGGGGCGGGGAAGGGGAAGCAACAACGGTGTTGGGCTGACGGCGTCGGCGGCGGTGCTGGGGTGGAGAGGGTCAGTGGTAGCACACAAGGGGAGGCATAAGTGGTGGGGGAATGGTGAGAGGAGGACGAGCTATACAACCTTTTTAATCAAAGGGTTTTTGTTTCCTTTCCCTCTGTACCCCTTTCTTGATTCAATTCTCTTTACCATGTGGAACCCAAACGGCCCCTTAATTAAACTCTATCTTCATCTCTCACTTTTCTCTTTCTCTCTCCTCCAATGTTGTTCGTCTCTCTCTTCTTTCACTTCCCTCAAATAATGGCACATTCTCAACATCATCATCATCAATATAACTTACAGAAGCATCCGCAAATTCTTTTGTATCATTAATTTTTATTGCAATGGAGTAATCTTAAAGTCCGAAGATTTGTAGGAATATATAGATGCATATAGCGGAATTTCAGGAAACAATTTCCTAACATCTATCATAGGATTGCAAACATAATCAAACATATGAATCATTCAATAGGGATTATATATCAAACCTTTGTAGCATGATTTCCCTGTTGTACGCAAGCTTTGAAGATCCGAGAGCCCCAAGTGTTGCTCCTCTAATCAGTCCACGAGCACCAGTTGAACACCAACGTTTGCTAGAACGGAAGAGAAAAAATCTCTTGCTTTTGATGGTATAGGCGCCGGTTTATGGAGAATAGATTTAGGGTTTCTCTTTCTCTCTCTAGTGAAAAGAAACTGACTAATGGATTGATTACCTAAACCCTAATATTATATCCTATATATAATAGAAGAGTCATAGGTTAGTTAGGAGAACTAATTCTCCTTCTATTCTCCTTTGGACCGGCCCAATCCTAATCCTAAATGGATTTGGATTGCTTTGTCCAACTTGTGCTACAATGTGTGACCTCATAGGATTAATCTATTTTAGTTATAGGCCCAATCAATATTGTCCTATTAATCATATTTATTCTCTAGCAAGTAAATACGATTACTAAAATAATTAACTTTATTATCTTCATAATAACATTCCTATTTATATTTAGTAATTGCCGGAATGTCTAAGGACATATTCCTTCAATCTCCCACTTGTCCGAAGACAAGAGCGCAATGTTAAATTCCTTAAGTCACTTAATGTCAAATTTGATAACACAATGTTATTCTCAAATTTTGTTCCTTGATCGCTGAGTTCGAACTGATCAAATAAGGATTAACTCCTTAATCCTATTCCGCATGGCCATGCAATTTTCCAGTTCTCGCTCATCAAGAGGCCCAGACACCATTCCTATTTAATAGGAGGACTTATCCACTCTTGTATGACCATAACTCCCACTCAATTCTTAGCCCACCCGATCACTTTGCCTTTATAACCTCCTTTTACGGCGCGGCGTTTAACAGTGTCAAAGTTAAACTAATTATATTGTGGTTATTAAGACATACTCATGTCTAAGGAATCCACTAAATATAGTAGTTTGATTCTACTTTTAGAATCTAATTAGGTCAAGTCTCAATGTATCAACTATACATCCATTTAATCAATTAGACATCTCTATGTCTCCATAGCCCATGGAACTGCGCTATCAATTAATTGTATACTAGTCTTTTAAATAAATCACTTATGTCCAATTTAGTGATTTAGACTAGGGACTTTAAATAAATTGTGATTTTCAGTTCACTTTATAGGGTTCCATTATCAAAACGTTTTCGATAATCCTATTTGAAAACACAAATTATTTGGACATTTTATTTAATACTAAACCAAGCAATTAAATAAGAACGAAATTTTATTGATAAACATTCAAAGCATAATAAATGTCTTTACAATTGTCCCATATGCTTAAGCCCCATTGACCTAGTATGACACTCATGCTTAGGTTGAGCAAGCGGTTTAGTCAGAGGATCTGCTACGTTATCCTCAGTATGAACCTTGCTTACTTTCACATCCTCTCTACCAACAATTTCTCGAATGAGATGGAATTTCCTGAGCACATGTTTAGACCTTTGATGCGATCTGGGTTCCTTAGACTGAGCAATGGCACCATTGTTGTCACAATACAACTCAATGCCATTCTCAATGCTAGGAACTACATCAAGCTCACCAATGAACTTTTTGATCCAAACGGCTTCCTTTCTTTGCATCGGTCTTTGCAATATACTCGGCCTCTGTTGTAGAATCCGCGATGGTACTCGCTTAGAGCTCTTCCACTCACAGCTCCTCCATTGAGACAAAATATGAAACCAGATTGCGATCGGAAATCATCTTTGTCACTCTGGAAGCTTGCATCGGTGTATCCAAGTAACAACCAACTCATCATCTCCACCATATACCAAAAAATTATCCTTAGTCCTTCGCAAGTACTTAAGGATGTTTTTTGCCGCAATCCGGTGCGCATCTCCCGGATTTGATCGGTATCTGCTGCATATACTCAAAGCATATGCAACATCCGGTCGAGTGCATATCATGGCATACATAATGGATCCTACTACGAAGCATAGGGAACATTACTCATACGCTTGATCTCATCGGGACTCGAAGGACACCGAGTCTTGCCAAGTGTTATGCCATGTTGCATGGGAATGAAACCTCTCTTGGAGTTTTCCGGCTTGAACCTTGCAAGAACCTTATCAATATAAGTCTCTTGACTAAGTCCAATCAGCCTTTTCGACCTATCTCTATAGATCTTTATTCCCAATATGTACTCAACCTCTCCTAGGTCTTTCATAGAGAAACAATTTTTAAGCCATTCCTTGATCGACTCAAGCATGGTCTTATCATTTCCTATGAGAAGTATGTCATCCACATACAAGACCGAGAAAAGTAATACTACTCCCACTTAACTTCTTGTATACACAAGATTCCTCTTCATTTATGAGAAAGCCAAATTTCTTGACTGCCTCATCAAACCTGAGGTTCCAACTCCTTGATGCTTGCTTTAGTCCATAAATGGACTTCTTAAGCTTGCATACCCTCCCTGGATTTTGTAGATCTTCAAAACCTTGAGGTTGTGTCATATACACATCCTCTTTCAAGAACCCATTCAAGAAAGCGGTTTTGACATCCGTCTGCCATATTTCATAGTCATGAAAGGCAAAGAATCGCAAGGATTATCCTAATGGACTTCAAGATGGCTACTTGGTGAGAAGGTTTCATCATAGTCAATACCATGAATTT
This sequence comes from Beta lomatogona, assembly GCA_947646795.1. Classification (NCBI taxonomy): domain Eukaryota; kingdom Viridiplantae; phylum Streptophyta; class Magnoliopsida; order Caryophyllales; family Amaranthaceae; genus Beta; species Beta lomatogona. Next base: position 49,308 of record CANSNZ010000796.1, on the reverse strand, counting down.
GTTTGAAACCTTTCGCCACCAACCTTGCTTTGAAAACACTAATGTTTCCATCCTTGTCTGTTTTCAACTTGAAAATCCATTTGCATCCAATGGGTTTTACCCCATCGTGGCAAATCAACCAAGTCCCATACTTGATTTTCGGACATGGAATCCATTTCGATTTCATGGCCTCAAGCCATCTTTCGGAGTCTTGACTATCCAAAGCATCTTTGTAGCTAGTAGGCTCTTCTGATTCTAAAATCGTTATTCCAGAACTTTCAGTCAAAAGGAAATCAATATATCTCTTTGACGGAATGATGGTCCTACTAGACCTACGTTGGGGAACAACGGAAAGAAGTTTCTACCTCACTAGGTTGAGTGACTTCGCATGGAGTATCTCCAAGTGGGACGGTAGGAGGTACGTGAATTGAATGCACCACCTCCTGAGCATTTTCATGCCGGGCCGCCTCTGATGAGGTGTTAACCTCATCCATTTGTTGCTCATCTCGAACTTCTTCGAGATATACATTTCTCCCACTTGTTTTTCTGGAAATAAACTTCTTTTCCAGAAAGACACCATTACGAGCAACAAACACTTTGTTTTCGCTTTGGTTGTAGAAGTAGTATCCCTTAGTCTCTTTTGGGTAACCCACAAAAAGACATTTATCGGATTTGGGTGAAAGCTTATCAGAAAGTAAACGTTTTACATAAGCTTCACAACCCCATATCCTTAGAAAAGACAATTTTGGAACGTTTCCTGTCCACATTTCATATGGTGTCTTTTCCACTACTTTGGATGGTGCTCTGTTAAGTGTGAATGCCGCTGTTTCAAGCGCAAATCCCCAGAATGAAATAGGAAGATCAGCAAGACTCATCATGGATCGAACCATATCAAGTATAGTTCGATTCATTCTTTCAGAAACGCCATTTAACTGTGGTGTTCCCGGCGGAGTCCATTGTGAAAGTATTCCACAATACTTCAAATGATCAACAAATTCTTGAGATAAATATTCACCACCACGATCGGATCTTAATGCCTTAATTTTCTTCCCAAGTTGGTTTTGTACTTCATTTTGGAATTCCTTAAATTTTTCAAAGGATTCCGACTTATGCCGCATGAGGTAAACATATCCAAATCTGCTCACATCATCGGTAAAAGTAATGAAGTAACTGTACCCTCCCCTAGCCAACTTACTCATAGGTCCACACACATCCGTATGTATGAGGGCTAAAAGGTCATTGGCTCTTTCACTTGAACCTGTTAAAGGAGACTTTGTCATTTTCCCCATCAAGCAAAACTCACAAGTATCAAATGATTCGAAATCAAATGATTTGAGAATTCCATCTTTATGAAGTTTCTCAATGCGCTTTGAGCTTATGTGGCCTAATCGACAATGCCATAGGTATGTAGGGTTTGAATCATTTGTTTTATGTTTCTTGCTGTCTATGTTATAGATGTGGGTTTCTAAGTCTAGCACATATAAACCATTTGATAACTTAGCGGAGACATAGAACATATCATTCAAATACGCAGAACAACAATTGTTCTTTATTGTAAATGAATAACCTTCGGAATCCAAAACAGGAATCGAAATAATGTTCTTTGTGATAGCAGGAACATAATAACAATTATTAAGTTATAAGACTAATCCTGAAGGTAAAAGTAGACTATATACTCCCACTGCCAATGTAGCAACTCGTGCTCCATTGCCAACGCGAAGATCTACTTCTCCCTTTCCCAATGTTCTACTTCTTTTGAGGCCTTGCATATTACAAATAATGTGCGAACCACAAGCGGTATCAAATACCCAAGAAGCAGAAGTTGCTAAGTTGATTTCTATAACATACATATCTGAACTAGAAACTCCTTTCTTTTGATCCTTCAGATACTTGGGGCAATTACTTTTCCAATGACCAGCCTTGTTACAGATGTAACAATAGTGCTCATCAGCAACTTTTGGTTTTGGTGTAACGATTCCCAAATCCCTTTCAATTGCAATGAAACGTTCAGCATTCATTTTGTCCTTCGAAAGGACGGAGCGCAAATTACAAGTAGAATTGTTGGTGTTGATATTGTTGTTACTAGACATAATTACTACAACAAATAATAAAGCAAGATTCAATCAATGTTTATCAAGAAAGCAATAATTAAACAAATTTTAATTACTACTACCCTTTATTCAAAGTGAAAGTCCCCTATTGAATAAAGAAATAACCAAGATCCCCTCCCACTACAATCAAACGGACTTTGGCCCTGCCTTCAATTTATAGTAGTTGAGGTAAGTAAACACTTTACTAATTATAACTAATTATAATTCTTGGTAGACGAGGTTAACAACTCCTTGTTTACTCCTATCTCTTAGCTTCAAAACCCAAAACTTTGTCTTTTGATGATTTTGTTGAGTTAAACCAAACATTAACATGTAAGTTTCAAAAACCTACCCTACTATCCCCGGAACTATGAGCAACACCCTGCTTTGGCAGAACCTATTACTCATGATCTAAGGCTTTATAGGTGTTGTTTGGAAAAGCAATTGAACTCAATATTACTTTTGGGGACCTAAGTTTACTAATATGGTCAATTAATAGTGAACACATGAATCAATTAACCACAAAACAAACTTAGAAGCAAGCATTAAAACAAAATAAATGCAAGAGAATTATAAAAGCAGTAATTAAATGATCTAGTATGGCCCCTATACTTAGGAAAATAACTAATCTTCATGAATCCTCCCTTGAATCTCCATGGATCACCATCCTTTAAACTCCTTGGATCCTCATGCTTGATTACATAATTTGAATTAAATAAATAACTAAAATTTAAAGTTACAAAAATACAAACGATTCGCAGATCGTATTTAATTTTACATTCAAATTTAACGATTCGCGAGATCGTAATTACTATCCTAATTTGGGCCATACTAGTCATAATATGCAAAATATAATATCACATATATTATATTAAACATCCACGCATTTATAATATCAAAATAAAATAAACACAAACTATTTACTTATTAACAATTAATAAGCAAATAAAACTTTCCATAATAATTATAAAACTTAACAAATTTAAGCAAGGAATTATTTAGGAAACTATATTATTTTAATTCAATTACTTATTTACATACGGCATTAATCAATATTAATCACAAATTTGCAAAATAGGAAACTTTTGGATTTATGCTCAACTTTGGAAAATCAGATTTTCCTTAAAAACAAATTTTTTTTTTTTTTAAAAAAAAAGGGTTGACCTTTGACCGTTGACCGGCGAAGACAAGGTCGCCAGTCAACGGCCAAACTTCAACACCCAAAATTCACGAGATACTTCACGTGAATTCAAGACCATCACCAACCTCAACATCAACCGGAACCTAACGCCGGCCACGGCCGACACATCACCCACCGCACCGACCGACGGTCTCGGCATCCACGCCAAGAAAATTTCGGCCGGCCCGGCCCACTTTGCCCGGCCACGCGCCGACACCCACCCGGCGAGCGCCAGCAGCCACGCACGTCGGACGTGAGCTGCTGGTTGCGTCTCCACCACCCGGCTACTACCCCTTGGCCGCCGACCAAAACTTCCCTCCATCGTGGCTCCACCGCCGCAGGTGGGGCCACCCAGTCATGGTGGGTTTCCTTTTTGAATTTTGTAACAATTTACCAAAATTCTAATTAATCTTTAATTAACAATTTATTTAAAGATTTAGGATTAAATTAGGGTATTAATAATCCGAAAATTATGGCAGAAATTTTGAATCAAACAACAAATCTTAAAAAAAAATTTAGAATTGTTGACATTAGATTTGAATGAATAATCTCCATTAAACATTAAATCTAACAAGAATTCAAAATTAGGGCAAAAATTCAAATTATATCCAAAATTCAGAAAATTAACAATTAAATTCTAAAAAATTCAAAAATAATTTTTAGGGTGATCTAATGAATTATCTTAACATATAAAATCAGATATTTTAATTGTTATCTTTAAATTTTATGAATAATCAAATTAAAATTAAAATTTAACCATAATTCATTAATAATATGATTAAATTTCAAAAATTTATGGAAAAAATCCGAAAATTATTTCCAGCTATCATAATATTTTAGATCTATGTGGGTGATGAACATTAGATTTATTTAACAAATTAAAAATCAAATCTTTAATTGTTAACAAATTATTTCAATGATTAATCGAATTAAGCATAAATAATTTTAAATCTAACAAAAGTATTTATAAAAATCCGAAAATTTTAGAGTGAATTAAACAATTTATTTCGTCCCTTATATAAAAAAATCGGAACTTTATAAAATTATTTGAGCATAAATCACAAATAAATCAATTATTTACAATTTCCAATTAATTAATATCAAATATCAATTATGCAAATTCAAGCCATAATAAATCCTCCCTTAATTGAATAAAAATAATAACTTTGCATACAATTATATGATCATATGAATATTATGAATTAGGCAAAACTGATACCACTGTAGGAATATATAGATGCATATAGCGGAATTTCAGGAAACAATTTCCTAACATCTATCATAGGATCGCAAACATAATCAAACATATGAATCATTCAATAGGGATTAAATATCAAACCTTTGTAGCATGATTTCCCTGTTGTACGCAAGCTTTGAAGATCCGAGAGCCCCAAGTGTTGCTCCTCTAATCAGTCCACGAGCACCAGTTGAACACCAACGTTTGCTAGAACGGAAGAGAAAAAATCTTTTGCTTTTGATGGTATAGGCGCCGGTTTATGGAGAATAGATTTAGGGTTTCTCTTTCTCTCTCTAGTGAAAAGAAACTGACTAATGGATTGATTACCTAAACCCTAATATTATATCCTATATATAATAGAAGAGTCATAGGTTAGTTAGGAGAACTAATTCTCCTTCTATTCTCCTTTGGACCGGCCCAATCCTAATCCTAAATGGATTTGGATTGCTTTGTCCAACTTGTGCTACAATGTGTGACCTCATAGGATTAATCTATTTTAGTTATAGGCCCAATCAATATTGTCCTATTAATCATATTTATTCTCTAGCAAGTAAATACGATTACTAAAATAATTAACTTTATTATCTTCATAATAACATTCCTATTTATATTTAGTAATTGCCGGAATGTCTAAGGACATATTCCTTCAAGATTTTCATCGCCATAATCAATCCCCTAGCGGTCACCGGACGGAATCGTGGAGGAGAGAGAAAAAGTAGGGGGGAAAAGAGAGTATGAGGGGGATAAAAGAGAAATATATGGAGTAATAATGATATAAGTTTGCTGAAAAATGACATGAAAGTGAATAACAATGACATCATTTCTCTTATAAATGAATGTGTATTTTTTTTAAAGGAATAGGAAGATATTAATAAATCGCCATACGCATATAGAACAGTAATAATCCTTATGTAAAAGATAATCTAAAACATCAATTTGAAATTCTTCATCCAATTTACTAATAGGAACCGCTTTTTTTTTTATATGGTAATATTTCAACCATAAAATTGATTACTCAACATCTTTTATGCCTAATGTTATAGTAAATTGAAATTTGACCTTCATCTTGATATTATTGATCTTCAACCAATAAGTACGATATTCCACATCTTCAAACTTAAACTAATAACCAGAAAACCAAGACTCTCATGGCGAGAGTAGATAGTATATGGTAAGTCAAAGGGAATACGAGAGATGTATAAATATATTAATGGGGCCTCTGCATCTGAATTGTCCTGAACTTAGTTGAATTAAACTAAACTTATTGAAGTTTTTTTATTAAGTGTTATTGAACTTATTAAACCTCAAACTTATTTTCTATAATATGATTATTATTATCCTGAAAAAAAAATTATGAACGAAACTTGTTCAGGTTATGATTTAGAGCATGATTGATTCAACATTTTTTGCTCTAAGAAACGGAATCAAATACCTACTTCTATTTTTATTGTTTGGTTCAACCCCTCCTCAATCCATTACCATAGTTGTTCAAGCAACAAAATGCATTTGTCAGTGGTAATAGTTTCCTTTTCCTTTCTATTCCAAAAATTGAACCAAATACCTAATAAAGATAACAATTTTTATTACTATTCCAAATTTTCGATCCTCCATTTGATTCTATTACGTTTTCTTTCCATGACTCGAACTAAACACACTCTAATGTATGAACTAGGCATTACTAATTCCAATTATCAGATTACCCTCTTAACTCTTTAACTCTTAACTCTTAACTCGTAACTCGGTGAGTCCCACACTGACCACGGACCACGGTATCAATATCCCTGCACTCTCAATTCTAAAGCTTAACTCTCAATTCTAGGGTTTTTCTCTCTCCTCTTTTATCCCCCTTCATCACTACTATTCCACTCTCTCTCTCACAACAACATCAACAACAACAACAATGGTGGCCGCAAGTTTCGAAGTCGGTTTCGTCCCTTTCAACCCCGACGGCTGGGGCCCACCCGAATCCACCACCACCACCACCACAACAACAACAACCCCAACAACCACCACTCCATCACCTTCCTCCACCGTTCCCGTCAACGTCCCCTTCGCCCCCTTTTCCCGCTCCGAAAAACTCGGCCGAATCGCCGATTGGACTCGCAACCTCAACAACAACCCTAACCGTCGCAACAACAATCTCAACGACGCCGTTTTCGACTTCTCCGGCGACGATTCCTTCGCCGCTACTCTCGCCGCCGACGAAGACTCCTCCTTCCGTCTCGTCGACGGTAAACCCCCTCCTCGCCCTAAATTCGGCCCTAAATGGCGCTTCCACCACCACCACAACAACCCCTCTCGTCACCTCCCTCAGCGCAAAGACGAAGAAGTCGAGGCGCGAAAGCGCGAGGCGGAGAAAGAGCGCGCCCGACGCGATCGCCTCTACCACAACAATCGCACTGGAGGCGGCGGAAACCAACGTCGTGAAGCTGCTGTTTTCAAATCCTCCGTTGAGATCCAACCTGAGTGGAATATGCTTGAGCAGATTCCTTTCTCTACTTTCTCCAAGCTCTCGTTTTCGGTCCCCGAACCAGAGGACCTCTTATTCTGTGGCGCGCTTGAGGGGTATGATCGATCTTACGACCGTCTTACCCCGAAGAATGAACGCAGGCTTGAGAGGTTTAAGAATAGGAACTTTTTTAAGGTTACTACTACTGATGATCCTGTTATTAGGAGGCTTGCTAATGAGGATAAGGCGACGGTTTTCGCTACCGATGCGATTTTATCGTCGTTGATGTGTTGTCCTAGGAGTGTTTATAGTTGGGATATTGTGATTCAGAGGGTTGGGAATAAGTTGTTTTTTGATAAGAGGGATGGGTCTCAGTTGGATTTGTTGTCTTGTCATGAGACTTCTCAGGAGGCGTTACCTGAGTCTAAGGATGATATTAATTCGGCGCATTCGTTGAGTGTTGAGGCTGCTTATATTAACCAGAATTTCTCTCAGCAGGTGTTGGTTAGGGAAGGGAAGAAGGTGGCTTTTGATGAGCCGAATCCGTTTGCGAATGAGGGAGAGGAGGTTGCTTCTGCTGGGTATAGGTATAGGAGGTGGAAACTTGATGATAATATGTATTTGGTTGCTAGGTGTGAGTTACAGAGTGCACTTGATATTAATAATCAGAGGCAGTTTTTGACACTTAATACTTTGAATGAGTTTGATCCTAAGTATTCCGGGGTCGATTGGAGGCAGAAGTTGGAGACTCAAAGAGGGGCTGTTTTGGCTACTGAGTTGAAGAACAATGCTAATAAGTTGGCTAAGTGGACTGCTCAGGCTCTTTTGGCTAGTGCTGATATGATGAAGTTGGGTTACGTTTCGAGGGTTCATCCGAGGGATCATTTTAACCATGTCATTCTCGGTGTTGTTGGGTATAAGCCTAAGGATTTTGCTTCTCAGATTAATTTGAACCCGAATAACATGTGGGGTATTGTTAAGAGTATTGTTGATATGTGTATGAAGCTGGGTGAGGGAAAGTATGTGCTGGTTAAGGACCCCTCTAAGCCTCAGGTGAGGATTTACGAGGTGCCTGCTGATGCTTTTGAGAATGATTACGTCGAGGAGCCGTTGCCTGAGGAGGAGCAAGCTCAGCCTCCTACCGAAGATGCTGCTAATGTTATTTCTTCTGAGATCAGTGTGGCTGCTACTGATGTGGAGGACAAGGAGATTAGTGCTGTGCCTTAAAAGGGTATGGATTTCGATCTAGCTTTCCCTTTTATCTTTTGTATTGTGTTTTTCGGTGTTTCTTTCTCATGTATGTTATTGAGATTTATAATATTTGCTCTCTTTGCTGCTTTGTTGGGAAGGCTAGCATAGTGGTAAGCAAGAGGACCTTCTCACACTATTGTCTTAGTTCTAGTTGATTGCATACTTTGAAGTTTTTGGTGTAAAACTTATTGGTACTGATGCGCTATTATAAGCTTACTTACTGTATTGTTTGGTCTATGTCAGCTTGAAATTTTCAGGTTACTTACCCTAAGATATTGATCACCTGTGTCTCTGGTTTTGAATAACCCACATCCTTCAGAGAGTATTTGACAGCTATGATAGCCTGATTTTGGCTATGATTTATGTAGATTTTGTAATAGATTTTTTTTTGGATTCTCCTTTTTTTTTTTCAACTCATGAATTTAACCATGTCAGTATTATAGAGTCATGAAAGTACATCTTTTAACCTTAGAAATGTGATATATTGTATCTTTTACACAGTATCATTGGTTATTTTTCTCCTAGTGTCAGTTGAAGTTCGCATCTGCTAACAAGTTCAGTACTAAAGTTGGGACAACCAAAAGTCTATATCTTAGATTGTTGGTCATATAGCTCATCAATTGTAGTCAGTGTGGGAAAATCTAGTAATAAATAAAGAATTGGAGCTATATCATGCTACACAGGATCTAGTGATAATGCATAGTTACATTGAGTTGAGTATTGTGCCCATATCTCTCAAGAACAGATATTTTGCTCTCTTTACTTGTGAACAGCATTGAAGTGTTATCTACAGAGTATAGGGGATAATGTTGCTGATGATACTTTAGGTTCTGTTCCATTTGCCTAGTTGTTAATAAACTGAAATTGTTTGTATAGATAAAACTGATTTATACGATCCATTGTAACATATATCCCTAATCTCCCCGCAAATTGCAAACCAATAAAAGCGAATTATGGTTGGTTTTGAGCTATTTTTGGCCCATTTGGGTGAACTGCGAATTGGAAAAGCGAACTATATAGAGAATTATGTTACACGGATACGACCCATTATTGTTTTTTGTATATGAAGTAATTGAATTTTACTTCACAAAACTGATTTTACATATTAAAATTTATTTTTGTTGATACAAAGTGATTTTCGCTGAAAATTTCTGTTAAGCCGAAGAGAACTGGGACTTTCACAATTGAGGCGAAATATTGTAATATTAGATGAGAGATGAGAGGTGAGAGGTGAGAGATGAGGGAGGTGATTCAACTTCGAAAACGTAGAATATTACTTCAAGACAATATCAAATCGTGGTCTGGCACTGAGATTATGATATTTGAATTCTGTAAGGTTTAGGTACCTATTAGGACCTGCAGATGGGATTCAAGTGTGAAGGAATGTATTTGAGGCTAGTCATAGATACTTAAGGACTAATTACCTCACTTAGTCCTTAATCAGTTAATCCAATGTTTAGTTTGGTTCCGTGTCTTGTTCCTGTAGTTGTTTGGTGCTATTGCTTAACAAGTAAGGTCTTTAAAGCTGCATTAAGAGCTATAGTTTTCTTGACATTCTGCTCTTTTGATCTATGATTCAAATGTTATTTAAGAAGAGCTAGAATTTGAGCTGTGGTTGCAAAACTTTGTTATAGTAACTCATTTTTATCCTGGCTTTTTATATTTAACAATGGGCTTGTTCTACAATTTCACTATTATTTCTTCATAAGAATATTTAAACATTAATGTGCTCCTAGCTAGTTTGGACTACAATAGCTACTGTTAGTTTTTGTAATCAGCTGCTTATGCATTCACATACATGCTCTAAGACTTCCGAAGTTGCTTAGGCCTTAAATCAATACACTACTTTGGCCTTTTGATTCGCAAACTAGCCCCCCAACCTGAATATTTGATGCAACGAAACGGCCTTGTGTACATTCTGTTCAGGTCTGGGTGGAATACTGTCCCTTTCATAGCTTCTCTACCTCTTATAAGGCGCTAGACAATAAACTATGTGGCTGCATTACCTTTAAAGCCTTAGCCACTGAAGGTCAAGGTCCCTCCATGTAAGTCCACTTTACAAGGTCACAGCAATGTTTCCAGTCATACTACTAGCTTCGAATGCTACTATAACATGTCCTGACCCCCTAAAAATTTGTGGTATAATATCCGTCCAAGTGGAGGTGGTACTGATTTTCTCACATTGTTATCTCTCCCATCTTAACTTTCCATCATCATCTCTTGTGTATCTTAGATGGAATCCCGTTACTTCCTGCAGATCTTGGTATGTTTGACCATGTCCTAGTGCATTGGATGCACAATATATTTGAAACTTTGCTTGCATGAGTGTTCTTTTGGATAAAATGCGTAGCTGAACCTAAGATAGGAATTTATAAGATAGGAGCTTGTTACAGTCGAATACTTGGCATATTTAAAGTGGTTCATGTTATCTGCCCTGTCATTTAAACTACAAACCTGAGAGGAATCTAATATATTATGTGTGCGATGCATGAAATCTGACCTTTATTTAAGGTGCGTAAATCAAGCGGAGCTCTTTTTCAACTCTTTGTTTTTCTAACTCGACCTATATTCTGAGTGTGGACGGTTTGGTTTAAGTTGGAAAGATGAGTTTTGTAATTCTTATCTGAATGTTGGACAGCTATTTATTTATCCCCGACTTGGTGGGTTGTTTTAGTTCTGAACTTGGATACTGTATGGTTTATATGGAGGATATCTAAACATGAGAAATTATGTGAAGTAAATTTTTTTAATGATGGGTTGGCTATTTTGCCTGTTTTATTAATCTAATTTTGTCATTGCTATTGTAGCAATATCGTGTTTTCTTAAATGTATTTGTCAGATTCTCTTTTTTTATTTTTTGTTTGCATGCTCTTCGATTTACTCACTTCTCTTGAGTGATGTATTTGCTAAGTTTGGAAATGATTATAGTGCACCTTTAATGGACATTGCTTGTTTAGTTTATCTTTTGAAATTTTATTTGATATTATGTACTGGTATCTAATTTGGCTTTGATAAAAAAAAATATAAGGTCATGCTTGATTTATGCCTTGTCGAGTAGTTTCTGGGGCTATGTTATGATCGGCAATTTCTAAAACTTGAAATGTAAAAAGTTAGTTCTTCCTGAAAACGTTTCTGATAATTAGAAGGCTCTCAAAGTCTAGAAATATGTTTAGTAAGCAAAGAATGATCGGGCACATATTGTAGATAAAATCCCACTTGTTTCCCACATAATTTTAGACTCTTAACTGCTTCGAAGAGTTTGTGCTCAACTGCTCATATATAGAGAACTGTCTGAATAGGATTAACATGTAGTTCCTCAGATTGACTGTCTACTTGGCACTCAAATCAAATTTTGTCTGGGTGTTTCGTCTGAGTTCTTATGAGTTATTTAAGTGCACATATTGTTTCTCTTTTCTTGTGTGCGACTGGCTGTACATGTTCAGCTACTAAATTCATGGTCTTTTGCATATGATGATTCTTTTGTGGTGCTTTAGCTTCAAGTATGATTTTTTTTTTTTTTTGCCTTTCAAAATAAAAAGTGTGGATCCTTCCCGGTTCATCTGCTTATTTTTCTAATTTCTTCTTCTTTTGAGATGCTATTGAATAATGTTCTTAAAGGTATTCGTTTGAAAAAAAGACTAATGGCAAACCATTTGTTAGCAAACACGAGAGTGGGAGGACATTTAGTTAATTCACTTGTATGGACTCCATCTCATTTTCTCTCATGTTTGCTAAGAAAGTGTTTTTGCAGTTTAGTCATACTCTTGATTATCTTGCATGGGGTCAAGAATTGATGATCTAATATTTGATACTGCAGGTCAGTGAGACGGTGGTGAAGAGAGACATTGCTTTGGCTGTGTTGATTAAGCAGATTACAAAGAGAATTATGCTGGGATTGTTGTGATCATCGGTCCGTGATTTTGTAGTGGAAGTCGTGCTGGGAAATGTCTATTTATCTCCGTTGTAGTAGAGACTCTCGTAATATGTAGAGCTAAAGCTGAAACCGAAGGGTTTTAAAGTAAACCCCAAATTTTGGTTGCTGCGAATAACAGTTGTTTGTGTGTTATCAAAGATATGTGATACTAAATGGTTTTCTAACTTGGATTATATTTATTCTCATAATGTATTTCTTGATTCCATTAATCAGTGAAATCTTGACATTGCTTTATAACTCTATTATCTGGGTCTTCTTTCGTTGTTCCCTTTCCTCTCCTCGCCTTCACACCCACCAGACGCAGCCTGCATCAACAGCACCCAACTACCACTATTTCTTCATAGTCTTTGTTCTCTTTGCTTCTCCTTGCCTTCACGGTCATCGGGCGCAGCCTGTGTTACCAGTGCCCAATTACCACTACTTCATAGTCTTTGTTCTCCCAGCTTCTGCCATTCTCCTTTCATTTCAATATGACCCGAATTAACCTTCAACCCATAGTTGCCAATGATTTGCGACCATCAATTAAATCTAGTGATAGTGGTGAGGGAAGTGTGGTGCAGGTTTCGTCGGCAAGAGAGATTAGAGAAGGCTGGGAGCCAACACTGCCACAGTGTAGAGGTGTGGCTGATTGGTTTTGATTGGGTTCATGGCCAATGCTCCAATGGCAAAGAGAAGTCAATTTAGTGATTACATAATGCAAGTACAATTAAATGCAGCTCATGATTACTTCAATGAGATAGATGGTTTTTGTTTCGGCAAGGAATTTGAATTGATGATTATGGGCTATAGGCTTAAAACTAGTGATTTATATTGTTTACAGACAAAACACATCTTAATTGATTTTACTTGTCATAAACATTTCAAAATTGAAGAAAGATGTATATATATTTGAATGGGTAACTTGTACTTAAGGTTTTGCTACTTGTAAGTGACACTCTTATCTAATTCATTAGGAGGCAGCAAAAACTTAATATTCGAAATGCAAAAGATAGTTGTTTTGAATAAAATTATGTCATATTGATACGCATAGCATGAAAGATTAAGACGCAATTCTAGTTTCTTGAATTCCCATGATTTATAAAAACCTAGCCCCCATCTTTGTCCCCTTCTTTTCCTCTTCCCTTTTGACCTCCCTCTATGTCCTCCTTCTTGACCTCTTTTTGCATCTTCCTCAAGACCCATACTCGATTTTGGCCCTTTTGCATAATTGCATCAAAGAAGATATTTATAATTATTGTTTTTCGTTTCCTTATACTACTTATTTTTAATTTTTTTTTTTTAAAAAATATCTGATGAATACACCTGAAGATACTCGGTGCAACACACAAAGGAACAAGATGACATAATCTTTAATCAAATGAAAAATACAAAGCACAAAATGACAAAGTTACATCTACAACTTTCATTCCTCTCTGAGGATGTCCAACAAAGCGAACACATCATTTCACAAGAAAACTAGACTTCTCTAGAAAGAGGTTTTAAGGCTATTTGAATCATACCAAAATGAATATATCTATATGTTTTTAGATATTTATCTATGTATGTCCTATTAAGTAATTTAATACTTTAAAATTCTTGATTTAAACTTGTAGTTTCTTCATAGTGTTTAATAGAGAAAGCAGTTTTAAAGTCAAGTTTTCCTATTTGATAAATTGTATCTATATGTTTTTTAAGTATAGTCCAGTTTTGAAAATTAATCGGAAAATATATCTCCTTACTATGTACTATGTTTGAGTTATTACTATCATGTGAGAACAACTTTCTACAAAAAGTAGCTATAATCTTAAAGCAATATAATTTTATTGCATAAAACAGTTATGTAGATGCATATGAATGAGACCAACGAGACCACCTTTATCGGGACCACCTTTTCTCCTCTTAACGGCTGACCAACGGATTTAACAAGGGCTGACCAACGCCTGATCAACACTTAGTGCAACTTCTAAATTACTAAACCCACAAAATTATATACTATACGATGTAGGTAACTTTTAGTGATAAGTACTAACACTCGATAGCTAAACTAAACTTAGTACATATAAAGTTAATAGATTTCCTTTTAATTAAACAAAACATAAGCTATCCTAATAAAATATAGTAGCATGTATCATGAATTGCAAATGAGTTATGTGTAGCATTTATGAATATAGTCTAAATCTATTTGAATTTTTTTTATAACATTAATAGAGGAAAAAGTCGGTGGTTTCATGGCTGAAGAAGTAGGTGAATTTGAATTAGTAGAAGATTCTCCTACTGGTTCAGGTATTGGGTTTTTATAACGAAATTTTGAAGATCCCTCAAAATGAAATTTTTTAGAGGTAGATGTTTGAGGACTATTAAATGAGTTTTCTTCATATGAAGATCAAGTATTTTCATAAGAAGTTGATGGTCTAGCTTTTTCAAGATTAGTGCCTGTTTGGACCCCTGATCTTATCCAACAATGTTACGCAAAGCCCATCTAAAGAGTCTGACCTGTGTGCTCCCAAGGAGCCCATCGCCCTTTTTAGACAAAAGCAACTTTGCCATAAAAGGGAGACAACTTTCCTACAGTCATGGATGCTCCCCAATAGGGTTTCCTGTCTGGGGAATCCCCAACATTATAAAAGCAGCAAGTCCAATCAATGAACAGGTATTGAATTCTCACCTAACAAAACTAGAGCATCTCTCTCTAGAACTGTTCACCTTCTCTCTCTACCTCAATCTCAACTAACTTGAGCGTCGGAGGGGCTTTCCCGAAAACACCCCCGGGCTAGGTTTCTTTGTTTTGCAGGACCTCGGTTGACAAGACTCGGGATTATATTCCAACTCGGGAATTTAACCTCTCTAAACACAATTAACTCATTTGACTAGTTTCTAGGCAGAAACAGTTTGGCGCCGTCTGTGGGGAAACAACATCTCAAAGCTACGTACCGAGAGTAACATGGCACCCCGAAGGAAAACAACCCGAGCCTCAGTACCTTCACAACCGACCCCTATTCGATCCCAACAACCCAACATGCTGGTCGAGTCACTTGCCATCGACGATGAGGGATCTACTCATCGTAACGAAGAGCAAACCGGACCCCGGGAGCAATACCATGCTGATCAACCCCCTATCCCCATGGCAGACATAGAAAGAATAGCTCAGCAGTTGAACGCAAACATGCAACGCAGCTTGCAGGAACTCATAGCGGGAATCCCCCAACTCAACCAGGGGGTATCCCGAGAATTGACTCAAGGAGAGCCACGACCCAGGGGAGATCCGAACACTCAAGTTCCTAACCGGGACGGGCAACGAGTGCGAGGAGAGAGGTCCCACCAGGCCAACTCCCATCGGACATCAAATTCAGATGCCCGGCGGATCATCGAGGAGAATCGTAGGCGTCGGATGGAGCAGGACGCTCGGAACTTGCTCAATGACAAGCGGAGGGCCAATCAGGAGAAGACTCGCCAAGAGGAGCAAGCTCAATCCAGAACTCCCCGACGGGGGCGGGAAGGATCCCTCCTCGGGTCAAAGAAAACCAAGACTGAGGGTGAAGGAGACTCGGGACCCCCAAGAAACAAGAGTCCCATCTTGGTGAACAGAGGAGTGTTGAACTTCATGACACCCTTCAGTCGGGAGATCATGGAAGTCCCTAACCCAAGCAAAGTCAAGGTCCCCCAGATTGAGCAGTACTCGGGAAATAGCGACCCCGACGATCACATGGCGGCCTACAAGGCCCAGATGAGTGTACAAACAGGGTGTGAAGCAGCGTGGTGTCGTTACTTCCCGACTACCCTTAAGGGACTAGCACTCAGCTGGTTTTCGGGACTCTCCCCTGGCATTATCACGAACTTTTCTGTGTTAGAAGCATTATTCCACCAACATTTCATTGCCGGGCATCGGCACAAAAAGACAAGCATCCACTTGATGTCAATCAAGCAGCAGGAACATGAAAGCCTGGCCGACTACATCAAACGCTTCAATGAGGAATCCCTCAAGATCTCTGACCTTCAAGACGGGGTAGCGTTCACCGCCTTGATGTCGGGACTCTGGCCAGGCAAATTCAGATGGTCCTTGGCCGAGAATGAAGTCACCACGTTCACTGAGGCCATGAGTCGGGCCCAGAAATTCATTCAGGCCTCGGACATCTGCAAGCCTGTTGTGGAGAAGTCAAAGAAAAGAAAGGAAGAAACCCCCTACCGGGAATCCAACAAGAGTAGTAAGAGCAACCAAAGAACTCCTCCCGAGAACTACGAGATAATGGAAACGACCCCCGCTTCAACGAAATCGGCGTGAGATCTACTTAGATCCGAAACACAAGTCTGCATCGCCCATCCCTCCCCTATAAGGACCTCAAAGGAAAGAAGGGATCAACGACTGTGGTGTGAATATCACCGAGAATGTGGCACACCACTAAAGATTGTCGGGAATTGAAGAAGGCCTTGGATCACTTGGCTGATCAAGGAAAGTTGAACAGATATATCAAGCACTCTCGGGAAGAGAAAGGGAAGGAGAAGGAAGGAAAGAATGACAAATGACAACACCGATGGTTATGTCGGGGTAATAGCAGGGGGCATGCCTCGGGAGGCTTAACCGGCCCGAGCTCGCAAGGCTCACTCCGCACGCCATAAAACATCATGTCTTAGAAATCGAGCCAACGCAGGCGGGGTGTCCTGTCATGACATTCGGGGAGCCTGACCGGCACATTCATACCCCCTATGACGACCCCATCGTCTAAGAGATGAAAATTGCCAACTCAAGGGTCAAGAGGATATTGGTCGACAGCGGTTCATCAGCGGACATCATCACACTAGAATGCTTACAGAAGCTGAAATACACCGAGAAGGACGTAACCCCGACCAGTCAGCCGCTGATAGGCTTCGGGGGAGGATATGTATACCCCCTGGGGTTCGTAAAATTGGCTGTGAGGCTCGGGGAGAGGGGTAAGGGAAGAAGCCTACCAGTCGATTTCCTGGTGGTCGACACCCCACTCCCTTATAACGCTATCATGGGCAGGCCCACTATGAACAAGATAAAGGCAGCCATCTCGGTATATCAGCTACTCTTGCAATATGAAACAGACGAGGGTCAAGTCGGGAAGATATATGGAGATCAACAAACAGCCCGGGAGTGTTACACAAACAGTTTTAAAACACCAACCTCAGAAGAAAGACCAAGGAAGAGAAAGAGGGAAGACCCCGCGGAGACCCCTACTGGTCTCGGGGTCTACCTAGCAGAAAACCCAAAGTTATACGAACGACCCCAACCGGTCGAAGAGGATGAAGAAGTAATGCTTGATGAAAGCCTCGGGAGGGGAGTAAGGATTGGCAAAAACCTCATCCCCGAGATCAGGGAAAAACTGATCAACACCTTGCGGGAATACAAGGACGTGTTTGCCTACTCCGCCTCTGACATGCAAGGGCTGGATCCCAAGTTCGCATCCCATGAGCTAAATATCAAGGAGGGATTCCGCCCCATCAAGCAAAAATAAGGCTTAAAGGGCCCGAGAGAAACGCAGCAGCAGCAAAAGAGGCCAAGAAGCTGCTAGAGGCGGGTATCATTGAAGAATGCCAATACACCGAGTGGTTGGCCAATGTTGTTCTAGTTAAAAAAGCTAACGGAGCTTGGCGCATGTGCGTCGACTTCACTGACTTAAACAAAGCAAGCCCCAAAGACAATCATCATCTACCTAAGATTGATAGACTGGTCGACTCAACGGCTGGTCACGAGTTGTTCAGCTTCATGGATGCCAACGCGAGATACCACCAGATCCCGATGGCGGAAAAGGACCGAGTACATACAGCATTCGTTACAGCCCAAGGCGTGTACTGCTACAAGATGATGCCCTTCGGGCTAAAGAACGCAGGGGCTACTTATCAACGAACTATCAACAAGGTCTTCGAGGAGCAACTCGGGAGGAACATTGAGGTCTACGTAGACGATATGATCGTCAAGAGCAGAAAAGCAATTGATCACGTCGGGGATTTAGCAGAAACGCTGAACACCCTACGACGCCATAGCATGAAGTTAAATCTCAAGAAGTGCGTATTCGGGGTCAGAGGGGGGAAATGCCTCGGGTTCTTGGTAGATGAAAGAGGAATTGAGGCCAACCCCGACAAAATAAACGCAGTGTTAAACATGTCCTCACCAAGGAATGTGAGAGAAGTTCAAAGGCTAACAGGGTGCCTAGCAGCGCTGGGACGCTTCTTGTCCTGCTCGGCTGACAAAAGCTTGTTATTCTTCAGAGCGCTGAAGAGGAAGGAGTTTGATTGGGACGACGAGGCTGAACAGGCATTTCAACAGCTGAAACAACACCTAGCGACGTTGCCCAAACTCATATCACCTTTGCCGGGAGGAACTCTCTATATATATCTCTCGGTATCAGAATATGCTCTCAGTGCGGTACTCGTGGCTGAAAGAGAGGGAACTCAACACCCAGTATATTTCATCAGCCACGCTTATAGAGGAGCAGAAGCACAGTACAGCCAAATCGAGAAGATGGTTTTTGCTCTGGTAATGGCGAGTAGGAAGTTGAAGCCATATTTCCAGGCGCACCCCATCAAGGTCCTAACCGGACAACCCATCAGGAAAGTAATCGAAAGCAGAAATCATTTGTAACACCCCGATAATTCTCTCTTTTCATAAATACCTTTTAATATAAAACATAGAGAATTACCAAAGCATTATCGCCCGTGTGATAACGTATCGGCTTATTCAGAATTTTTTGCAGCAGAAAACATCTAACTAAAACTTCATACTTTAATAACATAAATAGATAAATAAGTACTTTGAAACTAAACATTCTAAATATGTCTATTCAAACAACTTATTAAAGTACGTTCCTACTAATGCTGAAAATAAGATATACTAGATTACACATTCTCTCCATTCCTAGATTCCCAATGATGCACATCTGCGAACCTGTAAATGTCAATGCTTTAAAGAATCTGCTCACCAAAATGGATCATCACAGGATCAATAAGGCAAAGCCATGATCAACAATCACAAACAAAGCACGTAATCAGCAAAGCTTAGTACTACATAATAATACATAAACATTCCTAACATGTTACTAAGAAATAATAAACATGTATAAATAATAATATAACAATCTAACATTCTGCAGATAACTTCTACTGAACTAAACTTTAATCATCTTTTTAATACTTTAAATGGAATAGTTATTGGACCGAGTTGTCTAACTAAAACCAGCCTTCCCTAGGAAGACGAAATACGGGTGCGACTCCGTATTCCATAATGACTGCGATATCGAGGAACCTTTGAATAAAAAGAGGAACGGTGATCAATCCAATTCCCGAAAAAAAGCCATGGCACGCTCACCATGTACCCCAACTCCCGATTGTCCAACTTCGGACGTGCACCCGTCTAAAGTTTATTGCTATCCAAGTTACACTTTACGTGATTTACAATTTATTACTTATTATGACACACAAGTAATACGAAATCCCAAATCGACATTCACAACCGAACTTCTTTTTATCTTAGGATTAAAATAAGTGGTCACACAACTTACAATCCAAGAGTAATCCCTTTTTAAATTTCAATCCTTCTTATTTGTTGAACCTAGCCAACAATCAACTTACCTTTCAAAGGCATAAATGATCAACTTACCAAATAAGGCCAACAATCCTCATAGAGTAGTGAACATAATAATATAAGGGAACACATGATTTAAACATGATCCAATTCATAAATATATTAATTCCCCCATGTGAATTAATAAATAAAGTTCTCAATCCAATTAACATGCTTGCATCAATATTCCATACAAACATGATATTCTACTCATAATCAAATATTATAATCAACATGTTTGCACACAAGGCATAAACACATGTAAAATCCAATCATAATAGAAATCATATATGAACTTACAAAGTTCCTATACATGATACTACAACTTTTCATTCCTAAAATCATGATACTACTCACATAACACATATGTATGTACGTACCTTGTGTAGACAAATTGAGAGGCCACTTTTCTACTCTAAAAGTTGCCTAGGGAATAATCTCCGCCTAACAAAATACAAAACATTGGTATATCAATATACCAATAAATTTACAACAATAAAACTTCACTTAAAAACGTGTCAAAACCTTTTCTAAAATTCTTTTGACACCAAAGACTAAATATTTCAAACCCTAAAATATGGTACTACTAAAATAGGCTTTTAAAACCTCAAAAATCAAGACTTTAATATTTAAATCTCTCCTTGAACATAAAATATTAAATCTGAATTTTTTTTTTGCTTAAGAATATGAAACATATAATCCGAAATAATTAAAGATACAATCTTTAAACAATAATTTAACAAAATAATACTTTGAAATATTAGATCAATATATATGAAATCAATATATAAGAAAACGAGGAAAAGAATCAATATAAAAAGGGAGAAAAATAGTGAAATACCGAAATCGCGAGTGAAATATGGCAGCAAAATTGCGAAAATTGCAGAGGCCATAACGGATAGAATAATAATCGGAATCGAGTGATTTTTGAGCCTAAGTTCAATAACTTTTCGAGATCTACAATTTCTCAGAAGGAAGTTTTGGCTAAAAATAATTGAAACTATGAGAAATCTGGACAATCAGATTCGGGTGAGAGAAAAAAACGAGTGAAGGGAGGGAAAGAGGAAAGAAGAATTAGTGGAAAACAAAAGCCAAATCTGAAAATATGAATCATGGGAGGTTTAATGAAGTATTTATAGGTTCCCTTTCCCTAATCCTAGTAGAATTAGGAGTACATAAGAATAAGAGTCTTATTAGGAAAAGAATTACTCATTTGGGCTTTCAAATGGGCTCAAAAGGCTACAAATTGGACTCCTCAACCCATAAGCTTAATTTAATAATTAAATATACTTTAAATACTACCCTTTAAATAATTAAAGTTCCACTTAATGAAACATTTAATTAATTTAAGAAATAAAAAACCATAAAACACTTTTAACTCCTCAAAATAGTCAAACATTAAAATAATCCGACTCATAAAATATTAAAATCATTTATACATATACTTTAAATATATTTATAAAATTCATAAAATTACGGGGATTACAGTCTATCCTCTTAAAAGAAGTTTTGTCCCGAAACTTGGGCACGAAAATCAAAACTTTTAAGAAAACTCTCTTTCAAAACTTTAAAGTAGGCAAACTCGGAGATATTTGCGACACAACATGTGTACACTATTCCCAAAATAACTTGATTGCGCCACATAGTGGACACTAAACTTTGCACCAACATGTGCAAAACTCAAAACCAAGCATAAAAATATGAAAAAATACCATAAAAATGGACAAAAGCGCGAAATTCTATCGCATTCTACCCCTCTTAAAGAAAACGAGTTACGCCCTCGTAACTCACCTCAAGGAACAAGTTTGGATACTTCTTTTGCATCTCATCTTCGGCTTCCCTCGTTGCCTTTTCGGACTCGTGGTTAGACCAAAGTACTTTCACGATGTGGACGTCCTTATTGCGTGTACTACGCACTTTCCTCGTCGAGAATCTTGACAGGTCTTTCCTCATATGTGAGGCTACTACCGATTTGAATCCGCTCGGGCTCTAGGACATGATGCTCATCGGGGATGTAACGCTTAAGTTGGAAAATATGGAACACGTCATGCATCTTCTCAAACTCCATTGGCAATGCCAATCGATAGGCTACTTTCCCAATTCGCTCTAAAATCTCATATGGGCCTACATACTTAGCACTTAACTTGCCCTTTTTCCCAAATCTCATGACGCCCTTAGTGGGTGATACTTTCAAGAACACCTTATCACCTATAGCAAACTCATCCTCGCGTCGTTTCAAATCAAGCATAACTCTTCTACCTATCTTGCGCAGCCTTGGATTCTAGCCTCGAATTAGTCCGACATTCTTGACGGTTTCCTCAATAAACTCTGTCCCCAAGACTATATTTTCACTAAAGTCATTCCAACGAATGGGGCTTCTACACTTCCGTCCATATAATGCCTCAAAAGGTGCCATCTTAATGCTCGCATGATAACTATTGTTATAAGAAAACTCAATCAGGTCTAATTGGTCCTCCTAACTACCTTGAAAGTCAATAGCACATGCTCTCAACATATCCTCCATAGTCTGGTTAGTCCTCTCAGTCTGACCATCAGTCGCAGGGTGAAAGGTTGTACTCATCTTCAATGTTGTCCCAAGATTTAATTGGACCTTTTTCCAAAATTTCGAAAGAAACCTAGAGTCGCGGTCGGAAATAATATCCTTTGGAACTCCATGTAGTCTCACCACATGCCTAATGTAATTCTTAGCGAGTTGCTTCTTTTTCCATGTCTCCTTAATAGGTATAAACACAACGGATTTGGTCAATCTATCCACAATAACCCAAATAGTGTCATTTCCACTCCTCTTAGGTAAGTCAGTCACAAAGTCCATAGAAATAGAATCTCACTTCCATCCAGGAACCTCTAAAGATTGAACCTTTCCCATGGGTCTCTTATGATCTATTTTCACCTTCTGACAGGTTAGGCACTTAGACACATACTCAGCTACCTCTCGCTTCATGTTTGGCCACCAATAGATACCCTTAAGGTCTTTATACAACTTGTCACCTCCAGGGTGCACAGAATATGGAGTATTATGCCCCTCATCCATAAGGCGTCTCTTAAGGTCATTACACTTCTGTGGTACACACCACCTCCCTTTAAACCTTAGACTCCCATCATCATGAATCTTAAAGTCAGCTTCCTTACCTTGCTTAATTTTCTCCTTGATCTTATCTAGGTGCTCATCCCCAACTTGACCCTCTTTAATCTCATCGAAACTGACAAACCCAAAGAAAGAGTACTAAGTCTTGCCTCACTTTCCCTAGGATTTAAGATCTCTAGGCTCAGCCTTTGCATATCTCGACACAACTCCTAGGGACTATCAAGGCACTCAAGCTATGACTCGATTTTCTACTCAAGGCATCGAGAACCACATTTGTTTTCCCCTCATGATACTCGGATATCTAGGTCATAATACTTAATCAACTCCAACCATCTTCTTTGCCTCATATTCAGGTCTTTTTTTTTTGGGTGAAAATGTACTTCAAGCTCTTATGGTCTGTGAATATCTTACAAGTCGCTCCATAGAGGTAATGTCTCCAAATTTTCAATGCGAACACTATGGCAGCTAACTCTAGGTCATGGGTAGGGTAATTAGCCTCATAAGGTTTCAATTGGCTCGACGCATATGCAATTACCTTCCCATTCTGCTGTAGCACACATCCTAGACCATTCTTCGAAGCATCACTATACACCTCAAATCCCTCATTCCCATCAAAGGGTCAAAACACGTGTAGAGGTTAAACGATCTTTCAAAATCTGAAGAGCTTCTTCACACTTTTCACTCCACTCAAATTTTGACTCCTTTTTCATCAAGTTGGTCATAGGCCTCGCTATCTTCGAAAAATCTCTCGCAAATCTCCTATAATAGCCAGCTAGACCTAGGAAACTTCTGATATCTGACACGCTCTTTGGAGTTGGCCACTCATTCACAGCTTGAATCTTAGCAGGATCTACTGAGACTCCTTCCTTAGACACATAGTGACCCAAAAACACTACTTTCTCCAAACGAAACTCACACTTAGAGAACTTGGCATATAATTGGTTTTTCCTCAATGTCTCCAAAATGATCATCAAGTGCTCATCATGCTCAGCTTCATTCCTCGAGTATGTCATCAATGAAAACCACCACAAACTTATCTAGAAACTCATGAAAGATCCTATTCATTAAATCCATAAATATAGCAGGAGCATTGGTTAACCCAAATGGCATTACGAGTGAACTAATAGTGACCATAACGCGTTCTAAAGGTAGTCTTAGGTACATCCTTATCGCCTACCCTCAATTGATGATATCCCGAACGTAAGTCAATCTTTGAGAACACACTCGCTCCATTCAACCGGTCGAATAGGTCATCTATTCTAGGCAAAGGATATTTGTTTTTGATGGTTACATTATTCAACTCCCTATAATCAATACATAGCCTCATGCTACCATCCTTTTTCTTCACAAACAACACAGGAGCTCCCCAAGGTGATGCACTAGGCCTAATATAACCTTTATCCAATAGCTCTTGTAATTGCATTTTCAGCTCACTCATTTCAGGAGGTGCCATTCTATAGGGTGCCTTAGATATAGGTGCAGTTCCAGGAACTAAGTCTATGGTGAACTCAACAGCTCTAGAAGGTGGCATACCTGAAATCTCACTCGAAACACATCCATAAACTCATTCACAATTGGAACATCCTTAAGCTTTACTTCGACTCCCTTACTCACATCCTGCACACTATAGAAGAGTAATTCACACCCTTTTCTCATTAATTTCCTCACTTGCATAGCAGAGATAACTCCAAATTTCTTAGGTTTCCCAAAACGTCTATAGGAGGTCAATTTTCCCAAATGGTTTCTCAACACTACCTTATGAATCTCACAATCGATATTAGCCTTGTAAAGACTTAACCAGTTCATCCCAAGAATCACATCTAGGTCTCCCAAATTGAATTCTATTTAGTCGATGGAAATACATAGTCTCCTATCTTCAAAGGTAAATTTCTAAACAACTTGGTACACCTTATGATCTCTCCAAGAGGTATACTAATAGGCAAATCAATCAATTCAAAATCTACTAACCCCAATTGAATTTCCTCGATCAACCTTGCTCAAATCACTTAGCCTTTAACTCCTCGGTGGCTATTACCTCAAGTGCAAACCTAGACAATGCTATGAACTTGCTGTAATACTCAGAGATGGTCATACTTCTCATCCTAAGGTTTATGAACTCCTGGGCCTTTAGTTTCCTAAAAAAAATCAGGGTAAAATTTTTCTCTTAAAGTAGTAATAAAGGATTCCCCATTAAACTCTTCCACAACACTAAGTCTATTTCCATTTTCTTTTCACCATAAGTCAGCCTCATCTTTCATATACAATACATTTTGACCTACTTTCATACCTTCAGGACAGTTCACGCCCGAAAATCTTTTCAAACTCCCTAATCCACTCTTTAAGAAGGTAGGGTCAGCTTGCCCCTTATAGTACAACGATTTAATCTTAGCTAGTCTCTCAAACATGTCCCCATCGAATCGGGACTCTCAATTCTTTCGTGAGTCAATTTCTCTACCAATAAGCGAATAGCGAAGCTAAGGCATCATTGTTGTTTGACACTCTTCTTCGCGACTGAAATTTAATGTAACTCTACTTTGGTTTCGATTCACACTTACTTGCCATTTCCTACGAAGACAACATTTGATTTGACCATAAAGATCGCATCAACAAACAATTTCTCATGAAGTTACTGTAACACTAAGTTCACACATTATGAACCATAACAATCATATATTCACGCATGAATAAATATTCACATTAATAATCACATAAGGATCAAATGAAACCAATCATAATAAAAAAAAAATATTTCGCTTTTCGCGTACTAAAATATATTCTCACTCAACTCAACTAACTGAATAATAACTTTTATTCCTCGAACGATAACAAGAATATTTTCCAATCTAAAATAACCAACTTATTCCTCAACAATATAAATATGCTAAAGAAGGAAATTTAAATCATATTAGCTTGACTACTTTCCAACAACTAATCTTAAAGCATAAATAAATACTCTTATGGAGTTACATTATCATTCCTATCCTTATTTCCTTTATGCTTTTATGGAGTAAACATTTCATCCTCAAAGTCTCCAAAGTCTTCACTATAATAATAATAATAATAATAATAATAATAATAATAATAATAATAATAATAATAATAATAATAACTGAATTCCTAGATCTAGTAGATCTTCGAATCCTTTTGGGTTGATGTCCATTTCCATCCATCTCTAAATCACTAACATCGCTCGAATAAGGTCTCCAAGTAACATTATAAATGTCCTTTCAGGTTTGCGCTCTAGTACGATCAAACTCTTGAATTACTTCATATCGCTAACAGGGATGCCTACTTTTAACACATAACGCATAATGCTCTTTAAGCTACTGTAGCTATCACTTCCAGGCTCATGACATCTAACATTCTCATCATCACTCAATACAATTGGGTTATGATGGCTTCCTACTCTATTAACTTGCCTGACAATTCTATTAACTTGCCCGGCGTACATGGTTAGGGATCTACAACAAATAAACCTATTCAATAAATATACTTATTACTCTACCTGAACGCATTCCCAATAGTAATAATAAAAAGTTGCCATTATATCATAGGCACAAGAATGTAACAATTAGCAGGGAAGAAAAATATAAACAGTTAGCAGGAAAGAAAAATAATCATGAATAGTTAGCAGGGAAGAAAAATATTAACATGCTGAACTAACTATTCAATGTAGGCATATAATATTTCTATCCTATATGCCCTTCCTATACTACCCATTCTCACAATGCAACAAGTAAAACTTTAAAGGCAATAAAAAATAATGCAGACACTCCTTATAATATAATAATAATTAAGTGTCGAACTAACTAGAAAAAAAATTCGACTAATAAAACAAATTCAGACTTATAAAATTCGAAAGAAAAAAAAATTTCAACTCTAAAAAAAAAAATCGGCTAACCTAAAAAAAAGAATTTCAAACCATCATAATTCGAAAAATAAATTCGACCCTTAAAAAAAATTCGCTCTAAAAAAGAAAATAATTCGGCCCCTAAAAAAAATTTCGGACCCTGTTTTAAAAAAAAAATATTTTTCGGTCCTCTTAAAATATATATATATATATATATATATATATATATATATATATATATATATTCTTATAAAGAATAAGTAGGAGCAATTCTAAGAGTTTATTCAAATAACTAGTAACTTAATTAGGCGCCTAAAAGTTTTGAAAATAACCTAAAGCTCCCAGATACCACTTTGTAACACCCCGATAATTCTCTCTTTTCAAGAAATACCTTTTTAATATAAAACATAGAGAATTACCAAAGCATTATCGCCCGTGTGATAACGTATCGGCTTATTCAGAATTTTTTGCAGCGGAAAACATCTAATTAAAACTTCATACTTTAATAACATAAATAGATAAATAAGTACTTTGAAACTAAACATTCTAAATATGTCTATTCAAACAACTTATTAAAGTACGTTCCTACTAATGCTGAAAATAAGATATACTAGATTACACATTCTCTCCATTCCTAGATTCCCAATGATGCACATCTGCGAACCTGTAAATGTCAATGCTTTAAAGAATCTGCTCACCAAAATGGATCATCACAGGATCAATAAGGCAAAGCCATGATCAACAATCACAAACAAAGCACGTAATCAGCAAAACTTAGTACTACATAATAATACATAAACATTCCTAACATGTTACTAAGAAATAATAAACATGTATAAATAATAATATAACAATCTAACATTCTGCAGATAACTTCTACTGAACTAAACTTTAATCATCTTTTTAATACTTTAAATGGAATAGTTATTGGACCGAGTTGTCTAACTAAAACCAGCCTTCCCTAGGAAGACGAAATACGGGCGCGACTCCGTATTCCATAATGACCTGCGATATCGAGGAACCTTTGAATAAAAAGAGGAACGGTGATCAATCCAATTCCTAGAAAAAGCCATGGCACGCTCACCATGTACCCAACTCCTGATTGTCCAACTTCAGACGTGCACCAGTCTAAAGTTTATTGCTATCCAAGTTACACTTTACGTGATTTACAATTTATTACTTATTATGACACACAAGTAATACAGAAATCCCAAATCAGACATTCACAACTGAACTTCTTTTTATCTTAGGATTAAAATAAGTGGTCACACAACTTACAATCCATGAGTAATCCCTTTTTAAATTCCAATCCTTCTTATTTGTTGAACCTAGCCAACAATCAACTTACCTTTCAAAGGCATAAATGATCAACTTACCAAATAAGGCCAACAATCCTCATAGAGTAGTGAACATAATAATATAAGGGAACACATGATTTAAACATGATCCAATTCATAAATATATTAATTCCCCCATGTGAATTAATAAATAAAGTTCTCAATCCAATTAACATGCTTGCATCAATATTCCATACAAACATGATATTCTACTCATAATCAAATATTATAATCAACATGTTTGCACACAGGCATAAACACATGTAAAATCCAATCATAATAGAAATCATATATGAACTTACAAAGTTCCTATACATGATACTACAACTTTTCATTCCTAAAATCATGATACTACTCACATAACACATATGTATGTACGTACCTTATGTAGACAAATTGAGAGGCCACTTTTCTACTCTAAAAGTTGCCTAGGGAATAATCTCCGCCTAACAAAATACAAAACATTGGTATATCAATATACCAATAAATTTACAGCAATAATAAAACTTCACTTAAAACGTGTCAAAACCTTTTCTAAAATTCTTTTGACACCAAAGACTAAATATTTCAAACCCTAAAATATGGTACTACTAAAATAGGCTTTTAAAACCTCAAAAATCAAGACTTTAATATTTAAATCTCTCCTTGAACATAAAATATTAAATCTGAATTTTTTTTTGCTTAAGAATATGAAACATATAATCTGAAATAATTAAAGATACAATCTTTAAACAATAATTTAACAAAATAATACTTTGAAATATTAGATCAATATATATGAAATCAATATATAAGAAAACGAGGAAAAGAATCAATATAAAAAGGGAGAAAAATAGTGAAATACCGAAATCGCGAGTGAAATATGGCAGCAAAATTGCGAAAATTGCAGAGGCCATAACGGATAGAATAATAATCGGAATCGAGTGATTTTTGAGCCTAAGTTCAATAACTTTTCGAGATCTACAATTTCTCATAAGGAAGTTTTGGCTAAAAATAATTGGAACTATGAGAAATCTGGACAATCAGATTCGGGTGAGAGAAAAAAAACGAGTGAAGGGAGGGAAAGAGGAAAGAAGAATTAGTGGAAAACAAAAGCCAGATCTGAAAATATGAATCATGGGAGGTTTAATGAAGTATTTATAGGTTCCCTTTCCCTAATCCTAGTAGAATTAGGAGTACATAAGAATAAGAGTCTTATTAGGAAAAGAATTACTCATTTGGGCTTTCAAATGGGCTCAAAAGGCAACAAATTGGACTCCTCAACCCATAAGCTTAATTTAATAATTAAATATACTTTAAATACTACCCTTTAAATAATTAAAGTTCCACTTAATGAAACATTTAATTAATTTAAGAAATAAAAAACCATAAAACACTTTTAACTCCTCAAAATAGTCAAACATTAAAATAATTCGACTCATAAAATATTAAAATCATTTATACATATACTTTAAATATATTTATAAAATTCATAAAATTACGGGGGATTACATCATTCAACTCGGATGACCGAGTGGGCAGACCAGTTGGCAGACTTCGGGTTGGAGTATGAGCCCCGAAGAGCAATTAAGGCACAAGCATTGGCGGATTTCATCAGTGAGTGCAGCTCCCGACCCCTTGACCTGGAAGAAAGGGAGTCGTGGGAATTGCAAGTAGATGGTTCAGCCACCAAGGCCGGCAGCAGAGCAGGGCTCGTGATCATCCCCTCAGTCGGGGATAAAATGGAGTATGCCGTCAAATTTGATTTCCTGGCCTCAAACAATGAGGCTGAATATGAAGCCCTGATCTTGGGCCTTCAAATCTGCATAAGCTCGGGAGCCCAGTATCAGATTCGCAGCTCGTAGTGGGGCAGGTCTCGGGAGAGTATGAGGCCAAGGAAGACAACATGAGGATGTATCTCAACAAAACCCGGGAGCTCATCAAGAAGTTGTCATCATTCAACATACAACACCTTCCGAGGTCAGAAAACCAGCAGGCCGACGCCCTGGCCCGTATGGCAAGCTCCGCAGATGGACTGACCCCTCGAACCATCATCTGGGAGGTTCTACAGCAGCCAAGCATTAATTCCCTCAGATCCACGCCTTGGACAGAACCGATACATGGATGGGGGAAATCATAAGCTTCCTTAGAGATGGCACACTACCCTCGGGGGAGAAAGAAGCTGAGGCTATAAAGAAGAAATCCAGTTGGTTCATCTGGCATGAGGGGATCCTCTACAAAAAATCCTACATTCATCCACTACTGAAGTGTGTTACACCATTTGAAGGCAATTACATCCTTCGGGAAATTCACGAGGGCGCATGCAGCAGCCATCAAGGGGCAAGGACCATTGCCGGGAAAGCTCTGAGAGTCGGGTACTACTGGCCCACACTGAAAGCTGATGCTCGGGAGTTGGTGAAGAAATGCCCCAAATGCCAACTCCACGGAGATATCCCTCGGGCTCCCACGAATCCCCTGACTGCCATACAAGCAGTATTACCATTCGATAAGTGGGGAATGGACCCGATAGGCCCATTCCCAGCAGCCTCGGGGCAAAGAAGGTTCCTCCTAGTGGCCATCGACTACTTTACTAAATGGGTCGAGGCTGAACCACTAGCTTCAATAACAGACAAACAAGTGCAAAATTTCATCTGGAGGAACATCATCACCCGTTTCGGGATCCCAAGGACCCTCATATCAGACAACGGGAGACAATTCAACAGCGGGCCAACCCGGGATTATTGTTCCATATTCGGGATTCAAACACGGTTTTCAGCCGTCTCCCGACCCCAGACCAACGACCAAGCTGAGGCAGCAAACAAAGTGGTGCTGAATGGGATTAAGAAGTCACTGGAAGGAGCAAAGGGGTCATGGGTCGATGACCTCCCGGGTGTGCTTTGGTCAGCAAGAACAACAGTAAAAGAAGCAACGGGAAACTCGCCCTTCAGCTTAGTCTATGGCAGCGATGCCGTCCTTCCAGTTGAAGTCGGGATGCCTTCCCCAAGGATGCCATTCTATGAATATGACAAGAACGAAGAAGAGAGGAAAGTCGAGCTAGACTTACTGCCGGAGTCCCGAGGCAATGCACTACTCAAGTCAATTCGCAACAAGCAAAGGGTTACCAGACAATTCAACCTCAGGGTGAAAGCTAGGCCGATCCATGTAGGTGATTGGGTGGTCAGGAAGGTCGAGGCCACAGGGCTGACACACCTAAAAGGCAAGCTGGGGCCTAAGTGGGACAGACCTTACAAGGTCACAGATGTGATCAAGCCTGGAACATACCGACTCGAATCACCTGAAGGCACACCACTGGCCCGACCTTGGAATGCAGATAATCTGAAGAAATACTACATTTAATTAGAAGCCCAGGCCACACTTGAGCCTCATTTCGTAAACCACAACTCGGGGCAACCTATTAGAGTTGGCGGGACTTCTTGGGCTTAGGCCACACTTAAGCCTTATTTTGTAAACCACAACTCGGGGCAACCTATTAGAGTTGGCGGGACTTCTTGGGCTTAGGCCACACTTAAGCCTTATTTTGTAAACCACAACTCGGGGCAACCTATTAGAGTTGGTGGGACTTCTTGGGCTTAGGCCACACTTAAGCCTTATTTTGTAAACCGCAACTCGGGACAACCAGTTGGTACCCTATGCGAGTTGGCGGGATTCCTTAAACTTGGCTATTTAAGCCGACAATTCATTTTGTTAGACACAACTCGGGGCAGTCAGTTGTACCCCATAGTTGACCGGAAATATTGTACTCGGAAAAGTATGAATGAAACAATTTGGTTCATAGCAGTTGTATCTAAACAAAACAACACTGTACTCAAATAGATTCGGGAAATACTTGAAACTATTCATTTCATTTGGGCGAAAATACAACCAAAAGGTCCCGGGAACAAAACTCCCAAGGGGCCCAAAAATCTAAGTACAAGCATGAAGAAACAGAGCTAAGCAGCTAAATCCTTGTTATGGGAGCTGTCAGTGCTACCCGTCCCGTCTTCCTCATCAGAGGTCTTACCAGAACCGGGACCCTCGGGGTCAACAAAGATCATTAGTCGGAGTCACAAAGCTCGGGGCAACTCCAGCAGTTGTAGAGGTCTGAAGGGTAGGCACCCCAGCACTGACAACGGCGGGCTAGGATGTGGCTGAAGCTGGGGTAACAGGAGAAGCCTTAGCTTGGGCCGCATCTTCCTTCTGCTCCTCTACAATACGACGATCAAATTCAGCTTCAACGTCATCCCAGTTCAGAGCAGAATCGGGGCCAGCAAGGATCCCTTTGAGGCACTCCTTTGTTTCCCGAACCGCCATGCGGTAAGAGTTGGTGGCCATTTTACCCAGAAAAGCCAACCCCTCGGGTGACCTCTTCCACTCCTGCAGGAACTCGCCCCGCACTCTCTCAAGCTTAGCCTTGATTTTCTTCAAGTTGTGCTTGGAGGCCTTGGCTTTCTTTTGTGCCTCCACCAGCTGGGCCTGGACATCCTCAACGCTCTTAAGAGCAGCGTCACGCTCAAAGACAAGTGGCATCGAGGGAAGCCTCGGACTCGCTTCTTAGCTTCCTTCAAAGACGTCCATATAATTGATGGCCTTTCGGGCTTCCTCGAACGTGGCCTTCGACCATCAAGCTCGGTGGTGAGCCTTGTAACTTCGGCCTCTTGGTCCGCGACCTGCTTCTTTAACGCATCCACCTCCTTAGTCAAGGCAACCACGCCTTCCTCGAACTGAGCCCGACGATTGATCACCGAGGTCATCCGAATGGTAGTCTACATAAACAAAGTGTTAGTCGGAAATAAAGAAATAGGTCAAATACGAAGCCGGGGTAACAGCTAACCTCGAGCCAGGAATCGTAGAAGGCGTTGACCTCCCCGTGCCCAAGGGCCAATAGCGCCTGGTCATCAGCATCTGTATAAATTGCCTTGACGACATTCTTGACTCGGGCCAACTTCTGTGGCCTGGTGAGAGCCGTAAAGGGGACACTGGACCCCGCTTGAACGGCCTCGAGGTCGTTTGGGGAGGAGGTTCATCAAAGACCTCAACATGACCCCCGGGCTCGTCTTCGAGCCTCGACTTACCGCCCGTGGAAATGTTTGATGAAGCCTTTTCGCAGGCCTTGGAGGCCGCTTTCTCCAAGGCCCCGGGCCTTCTCGGTATCCCCCTTCACTTGCGGGATCTTACATGAGGCTTCCCGACCCTCTTCGGGTCGGTATCCCGCAAGAATAAGAAGTTAGCGAGATGGAGCACAAATAATCAAAGCAAAATAACAGACCTAGTTTACCTTTGGAGGAGGCGGGATAGCCATAATCTCAGCGTCGAGCTCATCCAGGATCTTTGAGGCTAGAGGAGCACTGTCGACGAACCTCTCAGCCATTGCAGGGTCCAATCGTTGTCGGGCAACAGGTGAAATAAGAAAAATGTCAACTTTAGCATAAAAGGCAAACGCATACACTTGATCAAGGGAAATTACCCTTGTCACAGCTAAGACTCAAACCCGCCGCCGCCAAGAACATTTCGTTCCGCATCTCGTGGCGGGTCGGTAGCCAGTTCTTTGGCACATAAGTGAGAGCACCAGTCGACGTTTTCGGGGTGGTAGAAAGATAAACCCCCACCACCGCTTCTTCCCGGGACATCTCGGGAACTGTTTGATTAAGCCTAAAGCGAGGCCCCTCCTCGGGGGGAAGGATGGGGATCCCCCATTCACCACTTGTGTAAACGTGGTAGAACATCCGTCTAAACCCTTTCTGGTTGGAAGGGGGATCACAAACGACCTTATAACCTGCCCTACATTGGAAGCGGAACCACCCCGGGCCATGAAGATCGGCAGGGCTCAGCATCAGTGTGAAGACATTGCGCCATAAGCGCACACTCGGGGTAACACCGAGGAGTTCACAAACTGATATGAAGCCGTTTATGGTCAACCAACTGTTAGGAAGAAGGTTGGTAAGCGTCAGCTGATAGGCGTTCAAAAGGTCCTTAATGAAGGAATGCAGGGGGAACCTAAGGCCCATTTGCATACTCTGATGATAGACTGATACGCACCCCAGCGGAGGAGTCAACACCGACTCAGTATGCTTTGCTCGAACTACGAAGTAGGGATCCTGAATCCAAAATTTAGTCCCAACGTACTTGGCATTCCTCTCCATATATGCCATAAAGGTGGGTTCGGGATAATAAGTATGGGGACCACCCTCGGGGTCCAATGGAGGGTACTCTTGACCCGACGTAGTCGGGACCTCATCCTCCGCTTCTTCGGAAACCATAACTACCCCGTCTGAGAGAAGTCTGTCAAGGTAGCTAGCACTGCAAGGCCTATGGGCCACGGAAACGTCAAAAGGTCCTGGAACCACCCCCTCGTCTTCTTCACTAAGCGAATCCGAAGGGCTAGGCAAGGGGATCGCCTCGGGAACCAAAGAGGGGTCCTCACAAGGGATACGGGTGCTAACTAGAAATCCATCGACCCCGCGTATCTCTTCCGACAGCCTGTGAGGAGGGGAAGTGGGAGCATTCGGATCGGACTCGGGATCCATCCTAGGGATCTCTAACTACCAAAACAATGAAATACAAATGGAAGAGCGTACCTTCTCGGGAATTCTCGGTCTCGGGAGTGTAACAGGCACAGGCACTCGTGAACTCGGGATTGGATCAAGTTATTGAGAAAATTTAGAGAGAGAAAGAAGAGTGAGAGAGAGGAAAATTCGCAAATGATTTAAAAGTACGGAAAAACAACTCTCCCCCTCTATATGCATCCATCTTCTCGTCCGCGCCACGACAACCTCTGGACCACCCTAGGTGGGCTCCTAAGACCTGGGCCTACAGTAAGGAAAGCCCAGGTAGCAAACTTCGGACCAAAAAGCCCAAATTGGCACAAAGGTACCAAGTCAGGAAAGTCAACGGTCAAACACATGGAAGTTTGACTAAAACCCAGCTCAGTTCTCCAAGCTCAACACTTAGCCAATATTTGGCTAAGTACCTTCATGACCAACTCGGGACCTCATGGAAGGGCTCATTAGCCCCCGAGTTGGTGCACCCCCTCCTCGGCCTTACCAGGGGGCTCAACACTTGGCCAAGATTGGCTAAGTACCTTCATGACCAACTCGGGATCCCAAGGGAGGGCTCATTAGCCCCCGAGTTGGTGCACACCCTCCTCGGCCTTGCCAGGGGGCTCAACACTTGGCCAAGATTGGCTAAGTACCCTCATGACCAACTCGGGATCCTAGGGGAGGGCTCATTAGCCCCCGAGTTGGTGCATACCCACCTCGGCCATGCCAGGGGACTCAACACTTAGCCAAAAAATGGCTAAGTACATCCACTACCAACTCGGGGTACCCAAGGGAGGGCTCATTAGCCCCCGAGTTGGTGCATACCCACCCTGGCCATGCCAGGGTGCTCAACACTTAGCCAAAAAATGGCTAAGTACATCCACTACCAACTCGGGGTACCCAAGGGAGGGCTCATTAGCCCCCGAGTTGGTGCATACCCACCTCGGCCATGCCAGGGGGCTCAGTACTTGGCCAAAACATGGCCAAGTACTTCCACTACCAACTCGAGGTTCCCATGGGAGAGCTCATTAGCCCCCGAGTTGGTGCATACCCACCTCGGCCATGCCAGGGGGATCAACACTTAGCCATTTTTTGGCTAAGTACATCCACTACCAACTCGGGGTATCCAAGGGAGGGCTCATTATCCCCGAGTTGGCCCGTACACACCTCGGCCTTGCCAAGGAGCTCGGGTAGTGAAAGATGAGCACGCTCGGGTTCACCTATGGCATCAAGACGACTTCGATCGAGTCGGGGTTGGCATTCACCCCGGGCCGAAAATCGCCTGGTAGGAAAGATTGACGTTCTCGAGATTTGTTTGAAGGTCAGTCCCGAGTCGGGACTAGTACCCTCCCAAGTCGGGAACCATTCGAGGAAAGAAGAGCATACTCGGGGTCCGCCTAAGCACCACTGAAGCGACGACCAAGTCCGAATCCGTACTCAGGCCTGCACACTCTCGGGTCGGGGTCACCTATCAATATACACAAGGTGCTCTTAGGAATTGGTCTGAAGCTCAGAATCAAGTCGGGATTCGTACCTTTTTGAGTCGGGGCTCCAGTGGTAAAAGGATGGCACACTCGGGGTTCTCCAAGGGCATCAAAGCTATGCCAAACCGAGTCGGGGTTTGCACTCACCTCGGGTCGGTAAACGCCTGGCCAGAACAACGTGACTCTCTCGGGGTTTGTCTGAAGCTCGGGCCCGGGTCAGAATTCATAGCCTACCGAGTCGGGGCTCGCTCCGATGGAAGGGGCCCCATACGTTAAGAAACCCGGCCAACACCACCTCGGGAAGTAGAACCCCCTCTCGGGGTCGCTCGGTGTTGAGCACGATGGCGTCACCTCGGGATTCACCCGGGGCTCGGGAATTCACGAAATCTCCCTCCTTGGGATCTCGCATGCTTTGAGACCCCCGTGCTTGGTTAATCCTAGCGCCACATAGCTAACTCAAGGCATCATTCAAGGAATATCGGCAAAAACATTATTGTTCCGTTAATCACCCGCACTGAAAGTCGAGG
Organism: Beta lomatogona; assembly: GCA_947646795.1. Taxonomy (NCBI): domain Eukaryota; kingdom Viridiplantae; phylum Streptophyta; class Magnoliopsida; order Caryophyllales; family Amaranthaceae; genus Beta; species Beta lomatogona. The sequence goes on along the minus strand of CANSNZ010000796.1, from coordinate 12,811 downwards.
ATCTCACTCCGATTACTTGGCGTGGGGCTAATTGCTGATCTGGTCCAACAGTGTTACGCAAAGCCCATCTAAAGAGTCTGACCTGTGTGCTCCCAAGGAGCCCATCAGCCTTATTAGACAGAAAGCAACTTTGCCATAAAAGGGAGACAACTTTCCTACAGTCATGGATGCTCCCCAATAGGGTTTCCTGTCTGGGGAATCCCCAACATTATAAAAGCAGCAAGTCCAATCAATGAACAGGTATTGAATTCTCACCTAACAAAACCAGAACATCTCTCTCTAGAACTGTTCACTTTCTCTCTCTACCTCAATCTCAACTGACTTGAGCGTCGGAGGGGCTTTTCCGGAAACACCCCCGGGCTAGGTTTCTTTATTTTGCAGGACCTCGGTTGACAAGACTCGGGATTAGGTTCTTCTATTATTTCTAATTTTATTATTACTTGAACATCAGGTTCTTCTATAATTTGATCAATTTTCTTTTGGGCAATATTTCTAAGAGTAGGATTATAATGAATTAGTAATTGTTTCGGGGTAGTGATTTCATTCCATTTTAATTTCTTAGGAGTAAAGGTAGCTGCATTTCCGGTTTCTACTTTTAATAAAATAGTTTCATCTATAGTAGGACGAAGTAAACATTTTGGATTCAGTTGAGAAGACAATAGTCTAAAATAGACACGAAAAATTAATGCGAAATTTTCAACATATTCTCTAAACTGTACTGTTGAATTATTTGAAAGGTGGACATCTAAGACTAAACTGTCTAGTATCCACGGATTGTTTAAGTCTATTGTAAAATTTGAACAACAATTAAAATAAATTGGACCATTACAAATATTAGTTTGAATTAGATTAATTCGAATCAAATAATGATTACATGTCTAACTGTCCAACTTTTACTAGAACTAGTTACCACCTAAATACTACTACCCTACTAAAAATATTTAAATGGACCCGGTGCACACTAGCTTAATGTGCACCGGGTTGATAATTGATATTAACTTCATATAGTAAGTTTTATAGAGATATAGTGAATTTATATACATTATAGTGGATTTTATTAACGGAAAACATATAGTTAAATTATATATAATATAGTGGAGGATTTAATTTTAATGTTTTAACATGCAGGAAGATATAAGTTGTGTAGTATATATCGTGACACGTGCTTTAGCATATAGAAAGATGTAGTTTCTGCACGATATAGTGAGTATCTACATGATATAGTGAGTGTCTGAATGATATGGCTTGTTCAGAAATAATGTAGTGCATGATATTGTATATTTATGAATGATATAGTGAGTTTCTTCATGATATAATTGGTTTCTGAATGATATAATGGATTGTTTAGAAATGATATAGTTTCTACATGATATATTATGTTTATGAATGATACAGTGGGTTTCTGCATGATATAATGGGTTTTTAAATGATAAAATAGATTGTTCAGAAATAATACGTGCTTTTAGCCTGGTGCATGCTAATGTTAACGTGAACCGGATCCACGCAAGTCAGATTGCTACCCTACAATTCTAAATAAACCACTTTAATGATCATCCAGGTAATCCACATTCCATACGAGAAGTAAAGCGTGGCGGTTTCTCATCCTTCCAAACAATTTACAACAATCTTCCATCCTCTCTTTCCTCATAAAAATATCTTTCACCTTCTTCCCTCCTTTTTCTCTGAATTATTCTCTCTCTCGAAATTTCGTGTTTTTTTCTCCTCCGCCATTTTTACTTCAATCTCGAAAGTGCGCAAAAACTTTGAAGCTTAAAATGACAGCTGCAATTGCTAATCTTCAACAACTTAATTTTGATAGCAGGGGTATCATTAGTTTCACTGCACCAACTCTATCATTTTTCCCTCCTATGAACTCTTCTCATCACTCTCTTTTCAGAGGTTTGTATTTTTTTTATATAGTTGCACATAATTTATGGCATTTTTATGTTCAATTTTGGTCTGCCCATATATTTTAATGTATAATTCACTTACTTGGTTGTCAAAAATGGTGATTTTACATGTGATTATTGTGGTTGGAATACTTAAACATTTAAGGGTCCTTAATGTATGTTTTTGGTTTATTGTAGTTGGAATTACTTCTCAAATATGGGGCAAAAAAGATACAAGTTTGAGGAAGATGATGTGCAACAAGAAATTGTTGTCTAATAAATGTGTGGTTACAAGATGCAGTGGTAGTTCTGGATCTAATGATACTTTGGGAGAGTCTTCAAGTCAAGATAAGGCAAGTATATTGTTTCAATCTAGCCCTTTTTTTTGTTTTATTACAAATTTGTTTCTGATAATTTGTATGGGTTTTGTTGGTTTGCATATAAGGATTAAATATATCGCAAAATTTACCATACACCCGGGTCTAACTTGAGCATGGTACATCCAAGACTATTTTTTTTGCTCATTGCTCATCTGAAATCATCCAAATGAGCTAAATGTACTAAAAAAGAGGAGTTCCAAATGAGCAAATATTAGTCTTGGGTGTACCATGCTGTACATCCACATATATGATGAATGAACTCTTTAATATATTTCTCAAAATGGTATTTAGTTGGGATTTTAGGGTAAAATCATTGGGTTGTTTGGAAAATTCTCATTGTTTGCCCCGTGTTTTGGCTAATTATATATAGTAATCAAGGAAATACTTAATTTTATTGAATGACTCTGTATTATTGTTTATTCTATGGAGCGATAATGATGAATTTTTTGTTGATTAAACTATTTGGAGGTTAATTAATGTTAAATAAATTCATTAGAGCACAGTATTACACGAAAAATAACTTGGCCTTCTTCCGTTTGTTGGTGTGGCTTCAGGGGTTGGGAGGAGGGGTATCCTTTTTGTTTGGAGCTTTGCATTGTGGTTGCTCTCCCTTTTTGTTTCTTCATTATGCTTGGCAGAGAACATGAAGGCACTCTGGCTTAGCTGCTTGTCTACTAAACTTTATATCGGCATGTAATTTTGTGAGATTAAAGAGATTTTTTTGTGAGATTGAGGGTTTTGTACTTGTGTTTTTCGAAGGGTGAGAAGGTTAATTGTCAATAAGTTGTCAGCGATGGCGATTTGGGGAAGGAGCAATTCTTGGTGGGTGGCAAAAGTTGCTTACAAACCAAACCAAACCAAATTACACAGACTTGCCTGCAAACATATGATGTTGGTACAAGTCCAAGTCTAGACTATTCCATTTCCCAGTATTTTGGACGAATTTACGTATGCATAAAAGCGAATAAGCAACCCATCTCCAACATGCATGTTTTTGTACCAAGTATCATGGTATCAGCATACATACTCCAAGTGGCAAGTGATACGAAGGGTCCATACAACATAGTATACAAACTTACAAATGCAAGGCTTTGGAATTTGATTTGCAATCACCTTGAGCCTACAAGGACTGATATTCACTCTTAACTCTATTTTTTCTCAACTCTGTTCAGAACTAACATTCATCTCACGCCATTTTCTAGAATTTGAACTTGTAAGGTGAGATTGTGAGAAGCAACTAGTTTTAACTTTATGGATACAATCAAGAGATGTATGTCCTAATGTCCACACATGCTCCAGGAATAGTGAACTGCCTGTAAAATCTTTATCTTGTCCCTGAGAATGTAATTTGCCTTTTTGTTATGTCCCAGTATCTTCAACTTAAAAAAATTATGCTCAGGTTTTAATTAGCAAACATCGATTTTTTAGTAGTAAAATTCAGTTACAATCAGTTAAATTCAACTTAATCCGTATGATAATTTCAATCTAGTAAAAAATCAGGTGAAATGAATAGGCCCTTATAGAAAGGGATGCCTTGTTCTGAAGAACTATAGCCATTCTTTCCTTCCTGCTGTCCTCCAATATGTCTGAAACTAGAATAACTTGTGTGCCACTATGCCTTACCCCTGATGGCTAGAGGGAATTTGAAAAGAAATGGAGAAACATACAGTTTAAAAAAAGATAATGCTTTGTGTGTAGTGTTGCGTAAAGGATCAGCTGTTTGTCTTTTAAATCTAGGTTGGAAAAACCATCAAATAGATTGTACTTCCTCCATTCCTAAATAAGTGTTACATTCACTTTTTCACGTAACCTGATGTGCTTCTTTGATCATTAATATCTTTATTTGCACACAAGTAAAAATTATAAATAATTGATATTTTGAAAGTAAATATTGGGGTGAATCTAAGAAGATCTTACTTGACTATTTTTTTCTTTATAAAATAGTGAGAAGATAGTCAAAGTTAGTTGATGAATAATGTCAATTTACTCAAGGTAACACTTATTTAGGAATGGTAGAAGTATTACAGGATAATAAAAAGTGTTAGGTTGTACAATAAATCACTATTTTGTACAACTTACAACTTAAGTTATGCTTTTAAAAAAAGAAACCGACTAGTATCATATGGACATGCTATAATTTCAATAAGTGTCGGGAAAGAGTCCTCCCATAGTCAACTTTTTTGCAAAATATTACTAGTACAACCTCATTAAGTCACATTGTAATGCCATTTTCATGATATGGCTATAGATAAAAAATAACATTAGTGAAATTACAAAGTGAAGAAGGCATAAATTATGAGATACCTGGATGGTACATGCATATATGCCATTAATCAGAAGATATATTTAATAGACCATCATGTCTTACATGCTAAATTTTTTCGCATGCCAATAAACGAAATATGAAATGGCAGTATCTTCCGATGGTAATAAGATCCATTTGTACCCCTACAAGACAAGAATGGGGTTCAGAAGCTCTTTGGCGCAGAGATATCATATGTGAGCTCCAAAAAGACATGTGCAAAGCTCGGGAATGTAAGTGAAAGTAGACGGATCTTCAAATGTGGAAATTATCAAAAAAGAAGGAAACCTTAATTGAAACAGTGTTGATACAGTCCGATAGCTTTCAGCTTACAAATTTAACTATACCAACTGGATACTGGAACTATGTTGCATTTTCCCAATGTCAGGGCTCTTGAATTGTTGCCATCTTGATGAGAATGCTGCAACATTTTGAACCGTGTTTGAGTTGCTGTTAGCTTTAGTGTATTGCGTTTTCTTTGTAGTAATTTTGAACTGGCAATGGTATGACATTAGTTGTGGGCATAACTTGTGTTGCAAGCCCGTTTTGTTACAGGGGATAATGTTACTAGAGTTTATGAATCAATAATTTGAATGCATTATTTTTTACATATTATCTACTATTTGATTGAATAATTTGTGGTGCTGACATTTCTCAATTAGCAGGCGGAATTTGGGTATAACAGGAAGGATGTGTTGCTGATTGGGTTGGGAGTAACATTTTTTGGAGTGGCATTGAAGAGTGGATTAGAGGTATTGGAGATTTGGAGCCTTCTTTTTAATTCCTAAAGTCAGGCAATAACTTTTTATTTGGTTTTGTTTTGTATATTCACCTTATGAATCAAGTATCCTCTATGGCTCTATCCAATATACAATCTCTCCTTCAATATTTTGCGATTTCTACTGCAATAGAAGATGTTTATATCTAGTTCGAGCTCTTTGTATATTTTTGTTGCATTGCTTGGTTATTAGGTCATGAATAGTTTGTCTCACAATGGTGTTTTGGGCAGTTTTTTGGAGTTGATCCATTACAAGCAGGAAATGTTGTTCAGCTACTGGTAGTCTTAGGCATGACAATTGGATGGATTTTGTCATATATGGTTCGGGTTGCAAATAAAGACATGACATACGCTCAGCAGTTGCGGGACTATGAGAGCAAAGTGATGGAGGTAGGCCTTCTTCTATGTTTGTCTTTCTTAGTCTTGGCATGTCTGTTTCTGAAGCAACGCTGATCCTTCTTCTCAATCGTCCAATATAAAGCTCAACTCTGTCAGAATAATACTAAATTTGACTACCCACTTCAAAACATGGTTCCTAGCAGTTAGGAGCTGGAATCTACTTTAGATCTGATCACCTTATCTTACAGTTTTTCCTCATGTTCTTCAATCTTAGCTGAAAATTTGAAGGATTCTATCAGGGATCCCACCTCGAAGATGTTATGATCATTTGGGAAATAGGGTACCCTAACTTAGGAGTTTGAAATAATTCGAAAATGGGATAAACTACCAGCAAAACTTGGGGATTAGTTTTGTAGATATTCCTAAAAAATGTGAGTTTTTAGTTTCCCTTCATTGAGAAAACCATTACAAAAGAAGGAAAATGGAAATCAGAGAACATTGACATCTTGAGGAGAGTTAGATATCAACCACTTAGGAGCCACTATGAGGCAAAGACCTTATTTATTCTCTCTCCCAGATACATACACTGATACAAGTCTGCAGATATGGACAATCTCAAGCCTATGGAATGGGTCAAATGGGATCTTTGGTAATTGTGATTAATTAATGTATACCTCTCTGGGACCTCTTTTTATCACCTAATTTCTCGTTGAGTTTTTCAACTTTGATATCTCAAGTAAACAATTTGTCTCATTCTGGTTCTAGCTTAGTAAACTATGCAACATCCATGTCCAATATGATTTGTGTAACTGTGGAAGTTTTAATAGAATATCAGAATAGGCTTGGGCTACTGTGTATGAGAATGAGAGTTATGACTTGTGACTTGTTAAAGGCCCAAAGGAGGTTCTATCGCAAAAACAATTTGCAATGAGAGCAGTAATTCCTCGTGCTTGTAAGGTGGTGGTTTGCTCCTCTATTCTTCAATGCGGGACAATTCACATATGCACAACAAGAAGGGGTTCAACAATACCCTCTATCAATTCAGTTTTTACACAGGATTATTTAGAATGAACAAGGACTACAAGTAAAGTTTTGTGATTGACATATTCTTTTGTCACATAAATTTTGTTGTTCTTGCTTGAGATTCTACCTTCACTCCCATTCAATGCTTTTTATACGAACGGAATTGGTGGTTGGGATTACTTTTGTTTATTTTTGTAGTTTGGTTTATTTTTGTTGGATCATCATTAGTTGGGTTCATGTATTGTCAATATTCTTTTATTTGTATTTATGATACTTTACATTTTATAGAAACGGTTGGAGGGCCTTACTGAAGCAGAACTTCAAGTTTTACTTGAGCAAGTTGAGGAAGAGAAAAGAAGCGTGGCTAACCGTAAGCAGGTTAATTAGCCATACATGGTTATCAAGTGAAACTACTATTTTGTGATCAAGATAAAATGTGTATAGTATGGTTCATATTGGAGGTTTGTGGTTGCAATGGTATGCCTATGTGAGTTGCTACTTGAGTACTTGACAATCACAACTCCTACCAAGGCCTCAGTTTGTACATTATTGGTCAGGTTGTATTCTTTGCACTCAACGGTTGCATTATGCATATACATAGGATACTGCTTCGGATATGATTGTAGTATTGAAAATCCCGGAAACCTACAAGAGAGAGATTTAAGATTAACAGATGAAAGTTCCTGCTATATATATTTTTTTCTTTGTTTTCAGAATTTCCTCGGTTATGTTAAAATTCTTGTTTATAACTGTCGGCAATCGAGAACACACCATGCTCTTAAGTGTATCTAAGCCTAATGGGTCGTTTGGTAATACTAGTGGTAATGGTAATAAAATTAAGTATGTAATTTTGTGAACAAAGTCACATATCAATATATTGCTAATGGAACTTCCTGACCAAGAAATGTGTTTTTCCCCCTTCTATATGCATTACTACTCAATACCACTTATAAAGTTGTAATGAAAATTTACGAAGAAAAATAGTTATTTGAAGGGTGGAAAATTAAGATATGGGGCCCATATTTTTATAGTGTGAACGTGTCATATTATCAATTGATAGTATAATTTGCACACAAAAAACAATTGATATTATAGCATGTCACATAGAAGACTACTTATTTTAAGATTTTTGATAACTTGGAATATCTGAATTTTCGGGTGACATCAATTGATAACTACTTCAGGTGAGGGAGAATGTGGAAGGTGGCCAATGGCCATATAGTCCATATTCATTGTTCATTCATTTTACAGGATAATGCAATAGTGTAGGTAAATGAGCTCAGAAATTCAACAAGACAATGACTTAAATGTATATTACTCCTGTTATAATCGCATTATAACATAGTAAGAAACGGATTGTTTAATCTAAAAGTAAGAAAGTGGGGAAAGAGAAGTATTGAGATTTGAGAATATTTGACCATAGATTACAGCAACCACGTATGAGAGATGAAAATTCCGTTGGTAGTTGCAGGGGCCAAGCTGCTACAAAACAAACACGTTTTGTCGCTTTTTGGAAAAAGGCAAGGGAATGCACACAAGTCGGTGTTTTTTCTGATATGGAAGACTTGAGTAGAGTTTTGGACGAACACTCCTAACCGCCCAAAAGTATAACAAATTAGAAAAAAATGCATCGTAATAGGAGTGAGACCAAAATATAAATAAGGAGAAATTTAAACATCTAAACGGTTAGATAAATAAGAAATAGAAAAAAATTGTGGATTAATGTCCAAAGCAAGTGTAAAATTATCTTTTTAAATTTATATATCAAAATTTAGGTATCTTACTCGGGGAAAAAAAATAAGACAACACCACCTTCAATATAAAGTTATGGTTGTTAATTCTTTAACTGACCGACCATATGCCGCCCTAACGTTTTCTTTGTATCATGTTAAATACATAAGATTAAAGGGTGACCCTTTACGTATTTTCACATTTCCTCCCATTCTCTCTCATTTCTCCCTTCCATTCATCTTCCTTTTACTAAGTTCTCACCTCCCATTAAAGGATCATCAACCTCCCTCCGACAAGTCGCCGAGGTTTAATCACTCGCGGGAGATCGAATAGTCGGTGGATTTTTTTTCTAAAAAATTTGGTTTGACATTTATAATAGGCGCCTCGCCATAGGTACATGCGTCTATGATAGGCGCCAAATCCTATGTAGGGAGTTTATTATAGACGCATGGCCATATTTAAAAAAAAATACAAATATGGGAAGAAAATAGGCAAAGTTTTCAAGATTTCTGACGGGGTGGTCGGCGGCGACGAACTTAGGTGACCGGAGATGGGTGGAGGCATAATGGTAGAAGACAAGAGGGAAAAGGAAGATTAGAGGGGAGGGGGGAAGGGGCATAGTGGGCGTATAAAAGTATAAAATACAGGGTGATATTTAGAAAATCCTTCTTTAATAGGTTTCTATGTAAATATGCAATCATAAGATAAATTATCAAATGGTTAAACTAGTTAAATAACAACAAATCAACAATAGAAGCTATCGATTAAAAGGGTGACCCTTTATGTATTTTCACATTTCCTCCCATTCCCCTTCATTTCTCCTTTCCATTCATCTTCTATTTACTAAGTTCTCACCTCCCATTAAAGGATCATCAACCTCCCTCCCACAAGTCGCCGAGGTTTAATCACTCGCTGGAGATCGAATAGTCGATGGATTTTTTTTTCTAAAAAAAATTTGGTTTGACATTTATAATAGGCGCCTCGCCATAGGTACATGCGTCTATGATAGGCGCCAAAGCCTATGTAGGGAGTTTATTATAGACGCATGGCCATATTAAAAAAAAATACAAATATGGGAAGAAAATAGGCAAAGTTTTCAAGATTTCCGACGGGGTGGTCAGCGCCGACGAACTTAGGTGACCGGAGATGGGTGGAGGCATAATGGTAGAAGTCTTCAATGGTAGAAGACAAGAGGGAAAAGGAAGATTAGAGGGGAGGGGGAATGGGCATGGTGGGCGTATAAAAGTATAAGATACAGGGTGATATTTAGAAAATCCTTCTTTAATAGGTTTCTATGTAAATATGCAATCATAAGATAGATTATCAAATGGTTAAACTAGTTAAATAACAACAAATCAATAATAGAAGCTATCGATTAAAAGGGTGACCCTTTATGTATTTTCACATTTCCTCCCATTCCCTCTCATTTCTCCCTTCCATTCATCTTCCTTTTACTAAGTTATCACCTCCCATTAAAAGGACCATCAACCTCCCTCCTACAAGTCGCCGAGGTTTAATCACTCGCCGGAGATCAGAATAGTCAGTGGATTTTTTTTCTAAAAAAATTTGGTTTGACATTAATAATAGGCGCCTCGCCATAGGTACATGCGTCTATGATAGGCGCCAAATCCTATGTAGGGATTTATTATAGACGCATGGCCATATTTAAAAATTAAAAAAATACAAATATGGGAAGAAAATAGGCAAAGTTTTCAAGATTTCCGACGGGGTGGTCAGTGTCGACGAACTTAGGTGACCGGAGATGGGTGGAGGCATAATGGTAGAAGTCTTCAATGGTAGAAGACAAAAGGGAAAAGGAAGATTAGAGGGGGAGGGGGAGGGGGCATGGTGGGCGTATAAAAGTATAAAATACAGGGCGATATTTAGAAAATCCTTCTTTAGTAGGTTTCTATGTAAATATGCAATGATCATAAGATAAATTATCAAATGGTTAAACTAGTTAAATAACAACAAATCAACAATAGAAGCTATCAATTAAAAGGATGATCCTTTATGTATTTTCACATTTCCTCCCATTCCCCTTCATTTCTCCTTTCCATTCATCTTCTATTTACTAAGTTCTCACCTCCCATTAAAGGATCATCAACCTCCCTCCCACAAGTCGCCGAGGTTTAATCACTCGCCGGAGATCAGAATAGTCGATGGATTTTTTTTTTCTAAAAAAATTTGGTTTGACATTTGTAATAGGCGCCTCGCCATAGGTACACGCGTCTATGATAGGCGCCAAAGCCTATGTAGGGAGTTTATTATAGACGCATGGCCATATTTAACAAAAGTACAAATATGGGAAGAAAATAGGCAAAGTTTTCAAAATTTCCGACGGGGTGGTCAGCGCCGACGAACTTAGGTGACCGGAGATGGGTGTAGGCATAATGGTAGAAGTCTTCAATGGTAGAAGACAAGAGGGAAAAGGAAGATTAGAGGGGAGGGGGAAGAGGCATGGTGAGCGTATAAAAGTATAAAATACAGGGCGATATTTAGAAAATCCTTCTCTATTAGGTTTCTATGTAAATATGCAATCATAAGATAAATTATCAAATGGTTAAACTAGTTAAATAACAACAAATCAACAATAGAAGCTATCGATTAAAAGATCAAAAGTTAGCATATATGAAGTCATACAAAATACCTTAAAATTTAAAAGTTACTTTACAAAACCACTGAGCTGACGATATGATACCAATTCATATTTTTTTTGGTGCTTTCATGAGCTTATCAAAGTACTTTTACATAGATAGTCTTGTGATACTTGTAGATCTAACATCTATGGTATGTGCATAAAGGCAATTCTTCATGTATTTTATGGTTTAGGAGGATCAAATTATTTGAATTGCTTCCGCTAATTTAATTTGCATGTGATTTAAGAAACGAGCAAATATGTGCATCAATAAGACAATATACGCATATGAAAAAAGCACTTTTGCTACCATTATGCTTCATTTGTGTTGGTTTTTGGCCAAAACAGACTCAAAATTATGCGTCATTTGCGTCAGTTGCTAGGTCAGATTTGGCTAAAACAGATTCAAATTTCGGACCAAATTGCGCCGGCTAGGCTCGGAGAACCGACGCAAATCACGTGACATGGCAACAGAAAAAACTTCTTGCGTCAGGCCAAGATCTGGAACTGAAGCAGATGAGTTCAAGGTAAATTGCTTTTGAAAATCGATGCAAATGAAATTCTGCAACCGTTGTTTTTGTACTAGTGATCATATAAAAAAAGAACACAATCGAAGCAGAATTAATTAAAAAATTAAAAAGTTACAATACAATCGTTTTTCTTGGCAATAATATTAAAGATTGATGAGACCATTGTGAATCTATTAAAAAATAACCCTAACTAATCCAAAATTATGAGGCAGAAAGATGAGAAAATAAAATAATTGATGATCTCGAATTTAAAATCATACATTAGGGTATGAATATTGGTAGTCAAAAGGGGAGTCTTGAGCAAAGACTAAGCAATTAAAGACGCCATCCAAGATTATGACATACAATGGGCTAAATTTCTAGGCAATTAAAAGTTGACATTTGTCCTTTTTCTCTTTATTTTGGTGAAATCCATTTAAATCATAGTCGGTAGAGATGAGATAAAATATAAAATTGAAATGAGTCTGAAGTAAACTTGTAAAATTAAAAAGTAGTGAAAAGTTAATGTGACAGTGTGAATTTAGAGTTGAATTTGAGGAATATATCCACTCAGGTTGAATTTATTTCGGATTTCGTTTGGGATCAACCATCAACGTGTCCACTGTCCATAGCCCGCCCTACCCAGATTGCAGCCAACAATTGATTCCCAATGAAGTGTTGTTGTAATTAGTAATTACTCCACAATGCCGTGAGGAATTTTTGAGGAATTTTTTGTTTGATTTCTTGCCGTGAGGAATTTTTGAGGAATTTTTGAGGATAATCCTCCTAAAACAAAGGTGTAAAAAAAAAAGGATTTTTTGTCCATAACTGCCTTTATTTGGAACTTTTTTGTGAAAAACTGCCTTATGAATTTTTTTTTGCACAAAACTGCCACTAAAGTGACTTCCGGTTGTTGACTACTGCCAAAAAGAAAATTCAGGCGTTGACTTGTGATTTTCGGCGACTTAAAATCACGTGCCCAGCACGTGTTCTCATTTTTTACGTTTTTGAAGCCCTGAGCCCTTTTCTTCTCTCTCTCGCTGCTCCAGAATTTTCGAAAGGATGGAGATTATTTCCATATTTAAATATCGAGGTCCAGAGGGAGGAAATCGAGCCACTATTCGTGCAAAAGGTTTCCTGCAATATATTTCAAGAACATGACTGGGCTTGAGCAAAAATCGAAAACGGAAAAACTACCAACCAACATTAACGAGGGTGGGGT